>CAFUXE010000395.1:1253930-1272000 GCA_903364295.1 Serranus cabrilla
ATTATCCCTATAGGTAAACACCTTGATTCATGAGACAGCAGAGTGAGAGAGTTCAAAAAGCGAGCGTCCTGAATATCACATGGCCAGATATTATTCCCCAGACCATTTATTACCCTGTCCACCTTCCATCTCATCTATTATTCATTACACAATCATTTAACTAAGTGCAGTGATTACTTAAATGTTTAATGCTGCCATAATCAATATTGGCCTGAGCCTTTCAGGTGGACAGAGTTTTTCTAGCATTAAAGTCCCATCACCTATTGAGTCGATCAGGTTAAATTGCACATGGTTACAGTAATCGCCCACATTAAAAAGGTCCTTTTATCAATGGCAGCGGAGACATGTGGTATGATAATTGTTAATTTCTGCCTTTGCCACTCGGGTTATCAGAGTCAGTGTTCGCACTTTTCTATGAGCACAGTGCAACGGGATAATGGCCTATTCTGAAGTTGGCTGGCTGATATGTCCCTGCTCAACTCTATTAATGGCTGCCAAGTCAGTCAAAGAAGAAAAATTCCGTTATGAGGAAAAGAAATGTTGCACTCCCACATAATGACATAATGAACATTGTGGTCGCCTTATGAAAGGGATTTTTCATTTTAACGATGACTGTGTTGAGAAGAGGTCTATCAAAAAGATGTAAAGTGAATTATCTTGATGCATCAACCCACGTATCACCCGCTCTATCATCCATTCTCTCTCCCAGAATTTTAGACAATCAAATCAGATAGCAAGTGCAAGACACACAGCCAGAGTGTGACATTCACATTCTCGCTGTGTTCACATAGATACGGATGCCATAAACATGCACTTGCCACCTGGATTGTGTGTCAGTGTCAAAGCCTGGCTTATAGCACCTTAATCATATCATCCATATGTAAGCAGTGGTGGTATTGTATTCCTTTTGCATCACTTACTCTCCCTGATAATCCGACCCCAATGAAGGAGCCCGGTATGAAATACGGCTTTATGTCGTCGTCTCGGGCTCGCTGGTGGCATGGATTTATCTCACAGGATTTATATTTCTCTCCCCTGTGCTCTGTGAAGGCTTTGAGACGGCTGCCGTGTGCCGGCAGTGTGTTAGCCGAACACGATCCTACAAGGCAAATGATGTCGGGGCACTTGTTCATCTGAAGGATTTTAATCTATTGAACTTTGACCTTCTGAATGGTCTGGTTTCTAAAAATGTAAATGTAAGAAAAAGTTTTTTGCTTCGTACATAGAGGAGCTTAAAGTGTTTGCATTAAATGGTGAAATGAAAGTATATGAAGTGGGACATTTATTATTGTCTGTGTTTCCACGATACCACATTTGATGGTCGTTTCAGCCACAGTTAATACTGTTATGCTTGGAATGTATCAGTAAAGGTACATAAAAATATAACTGTATGCTTCAACCAGTTCTCACTGAACTGAACTGAACTTGGTAACTACAATGCTTAAAATTAACACATAAAAAACATATGTTTTGCAAAATACAGATGTTACCACTTTATTTTGAGTCTTTAATGTTACAGCAATAAACATGTTGCTTTTCTTCTTTTGGCCACTTGGGGCATCATAACAAGCAGTAAACTCAACACTTTCTAAGTGCTGTGAGACTATAACAGTCAAACTGTAGAACCAAATATAATATGTGTAAGGCCGCAATCACACCAAGATGCATCGCTACAGGTGCAGCCACTTCATAAATGCCTTAGCATAGCACTTTTGACAAAACAGTCCAAAAGCTAACTAGCTAGCTATCAAAATAGCGGATAAAATTGCAGCGTAGAATCAGCCCCACTCTGTATCAAAGTCCCTCTTCAAAGGCTTCCAACATGCATATGTTAAGCCTATGTAACATACCATTTAAAATTATTATATTCAGTGACTGACATTAAATTGTAGATGTCATCAAATTAAAGTAACTTTGCCGATTTTCATTCAAACACGGCATCCAGCGGCCTTCTATATGCAAAAGAATGGAGAGCTCTTACTATCCAAGTTACAACAATCGGCAATTAATTGCAAATTTATTGTGTTTGGAAGATAACCGGTCACCTCTAAATGTACTTCATGTTACTGCAGCTGTAACCCATGCCATTCACATGGATTAACACAGCAGTTCAATGCCTTTGCTGAAAATCCTCCCTGCTGCCTATCCACTTGTACAAAATGTCAAAATACACAGTTTTATCTTTCAAAATGGTACAAGAAGTAGAGATGAGCCAAAACAAAAAGTGGCATCATACTTGAAACACTTCAAACAAAAAACTCAAATGTTCTGAAAGATTTTTCTGTAACCTAATAACTGAAGAGGAGGGAGAGGCGCCGTTTCATTAGAGGTTATTTTATGGCATTAAAGAGCTTTTCAGAAAGGAACTGGCACCTGTAAGGCTTGATCGCCTTGATGTTCGGTGTCTTCTAAAGAAAAAAAAGAAAAAAGTACCTTCAATTAAAAAACAGCACAACTTTCAATAGGTACAAATACGCTGCTTTCACTTTGATTAAAGTAGAGTGTTTGCATTTTAGCACAAGGTCTACAAATTAAAGACAGTCATGTCGAGGGGCACTACCCTTAAAGAGACGCTCACAAAAAAGGCCTTTGGCTGTTATGTCAAATGCCTTGACCACAATTAACATGTCTGAAAGCAACTTCACATGCATGAATTTTAATGATTCAATCAGGCAACAAATCTTACACTGAGATCACTTGAATGCAATTATAAGGCAGTGTGGGTTGAAGAGAAGCAAACAGTCAGACTGTGATGTTGAAAAAGAAACAGAGATAGAAATAATGGCTCTGTGATGTAGACCCGAGCACCATTAGAAAACAGCATTAATTCCCAGTAGCATCTGCAGGCCCAGCTGTATGTGTAGACCTCTGAGAACTTCACCCCTTTATCAATATGACTACAAAATGTGAGTGAATATGTGTGTGTGTGTGTGTGTGAGCGAGCGTGTCTAGAGGAGTTTTCAGCGAGCCGGTAATGAATGTCTCTCTGGTGGATCAGCATGTAAACACTGGAGAAGAGTGAACTCTGGCAACAGCCATTCCCATTTGGCTCAATTAGGCCCGAAACTGAGACAATCAATGGTGCTGGCCTTTCTGCCGGCCCGCCTGTTGGCGACGGCGCCGCACTCAGTAAAACAAAATGGGAATAATCAAAGTCCATAATTAGTTGGCCTGAGAGGGTGCAGGAGTACGTTTTCACTCAGCTATAACCAGGCGACAGCGCGGTGACTATGGCGGCGCAGACAGTACATGGAGATGAATGCACACAGCCTCGAGGAAAAAGGACAAAACAAAACGCAGCGTGAGCTCTGTGCTATATAGTTATCCCACTGCTACACTGAGAGAAGCCCTGCACTACACACAAGCAATGGCCCAAAACTCTGCTTGGCGGCAAATGAAACACCAAGGGAGATGTTGGAAAATGATGAAAAAGTAACAGTGGTGATTTTTTTTTTTTGATCAGGAGGATCACTCGGTTGAGCATAGGGACATATATATTCTACTCTGGGAAGGAAAAGAGAGACAGAGAGCAAGAAAGAGAGTAAAGATACAGATGACATGTAAAAGGGAAATATATATATATAGCAAGGGTGTCCTTTAAAGTGGCGGTGGTGGTGGTGGTCTGGGGATTTGACAGCTAACAGGGGACAGTGTGGAGGGAATGTTGGGAAAATGGCCCAGATTCTTTGGTAGCATATCTGAGAGCTCTGGACAAGGATGTGAGCCTGTTGGATGGTGACCTGCAGAAAGATGCAGAGCTGGAGAGACATTATAGCAGTCTTGTATACTGCTCTGCATGTTGTAACAGCACTATAGACTCGTGTAATTCAAATATAAATAAAATCATTTTCTGGAAAACAGAGGTAAATGACCAAATATGTTTTCAATTCAATATAAAAATAATATAATAATAAATAAAGAATACATTTAAATTAAAAACAGTTGTCAGTATTACCATGAGAAACTGATGATCAACATGTTTTGTTTTAAGAGAAAATCTTATGATAAAGGCGCTCCACTGTGTGAAGCATGCAGTTATGAGCCCTTAGCATCAAAGACGTAGACTAAATTAAAAAAAATAAGGACACTAGAAAAGTGCACTCAGTATGAGTGCAGATCTCAACCAGTTGTTGAGATTCTCCTGCTTGGCGTAGCTCTGATTGATGCGAACTCAACTCAGAAAACAAGCATTTTAAAAGTTCTTTGCTTTCTTCATATAGAAAGAAAGACGTGAGCATGATTTCAGACTTTTTACACACAGACATCATGTCATCATTTTTGCATACTTTTGATCCTTTTATTACCCCCGCCAAGGAGGTCTGTGCTCTCCGAGTGATTTTCTAGTTGCAATTAAGTCACAGAAAGATATGTTTATTTTGGGCACATACAAATGTACTAGCACTGTACCGGCAGTCATCCAGACATAGTTCCTGGACAAGCTGATGAAATTCACTGAGTTGTGTGCATCTACAGATGGACAAACAGACAGACGTACAGATACACACCCACACAGCCAAAGTCAGGATCCCCTCTGGGCTTAGGACAGGAAAGAATAATTAAAATGAAGCCTACAGACTGCCACTTTCTCAGCCCTAACCCTTTCTCATGCCATTATTTTAGGTATTACTGATTGATGCACTCATTGACATTCATAGTTGAATGGATAGCAACCATTTAAAAAAACAAAAACAAAGGAAGACACAATCAAACAATTTAACCACAAATAACATAATGTTTAATGGTCTACAGTAACAGAAGATAGTAATCATCTATGCTGATCACATGACCTAAATACGGTCCGAACAAATAGTTTCCAAAGTTGTTCCAAACTGAGTCACTGCACTGCCATAATCAGATTTTTTTTTTAAATTGTCCTCATTCAGGTTGGTGTTGAACTTGGCCACTTCCTGTAAATCACTGTCAGTAAAATGCTTGCTGGGCACATTGAGGCAGACTATGGCACTAGGTAAAACAATGACTATTGGACTGTGTTGCTGCAGAGGGAATGATGAGAGGGGGAAGGTGATGCTGGCACCGGCCGGGGTCACGCTGCCCCTGGTATTCTCACAGAAGGTGGCCGGCCTAATGATGAGGAAGATTGCTTCTGTGTAAATGGTTGCCAAGTTGAAGTTGGATAGGGGTGAGGTGTGTGTGTGTGTCGCTGTGTGTGTCTGTGTGTACGTCAGGGGGTTGTTAGATGCCTTGGTATCTGGCCCCAGATCAGAGAGATAGATTGGCAGACAATATCCGTCCAATCCATGCACTCCCACACATTCACACAACGGGCATGCAATTATGTGCACACGTACACACACATATTATATGTACTTCTTACAAATATGATTCCAATGTACCGCAAACTTTACATATGAGTTCATTTAGATCCCTGTTCTTGGTACCTTAGTTGGATTTAATTGTGTGTTTATGCTTATAATGAAAGTGAAAGAAGTTGTCAAATCTTACACCGCCACATTAGACTATTACTTAGACCTATTTTGGTATTTTTTTCTTGCAAATCACTGACAGTGTGGGCAACAGAGGGGTCAGAAAAAGGTTCAGCAAACCTGAAATCTTCCAGATTCATGAATTTCTCAACAGCACCTCGGGGGTAGTTGCTGGCAGTACGGTCACACAAAATGTGTAATTGAGCTCAAACTCACGTGTTCTTCAGACATAAATTATGTGAAAACTGTGTTTCTCCACTAGAAGGTCTAGGTGATGAATTAAAAACCCTTTGACTTGAATGAATAAACTGCACTAAAATGTCAAAACTACTAGTACCAGCAGCAGTGCAAATTTGCGACTGTTGCAACACTTGCTCAATAAAATGTTTGGATATATTGGCAGAGAACCAACTACCAGGATCTTAACGACCCAGAACACTGTCTGGCAGTCTGGTTAGTTGTTCTGTAGTCGAAGCTACTGAGTTTCCTTACAGCAAAATGCTGTCAATGCCCACTCTGGTGAATATTTAGCCTTTATTTGAGATGTTTTCCCTGAAAAATGTTTACATTGTTGTCATTATTTCGGGCATTAATTTAAGTATTGTGTAACATTATTTGTTTTGGGGTATATATTCCATTGACTTTTGTGTTAGTTTCTTAAAGCAGAAACACAAAGACAGCAATCAGTTATTTTCCATCACCTTTATTCCAGTTAATTTAGGCATATGAGGAGTCATGAATTCCATTGTCTAAATATGTGAAATAACAAGATGAAAAAAAACTGAAATCTTTAGAATTAATTCCACAGAATTCATTATTTCTCATCAGCATTGATATTAGCAGCCGTAGAGCAGGTTGATCCTCTTGATGTCCCAGTAGGACATGCCCCGCCTCTGGCCGATCTGGACGTTGGCGTCGGGGATGGGGGTGATGGAGTCCCCGCCGTAAACGATGGAGAAGGCTGTTCTTCCGTAGTGCATGATGGAGGAGTAGTCGTAGGGAGTGTTCAGGTTGTTGGTGGACTGCCTGTAGAAGTTGTAGGCCATCTGCTTGTCGATGTTCTGCCAGTTGATCCTGACGTAGTAGTCGCGGTCGCTCCTGGTCTGTTCGTGCTGGAAGCCCAGAGCGTGGTTGATCTCGTGCTGGATGATGCCGTGGTAGAGGCAGCCCTGCCTGTTGAGAGAGAGCACCTGTTGGCCTCCCGTTCTGCCCAGTGAGGAGAAACATCCCTGTCTGTTCTCGATGCTGATGTAGTCGTACTCGTTCTTACGGGGGACGAAGCGGAGGCAGGTGCTGCTGTGGAAGGAATTCATGGCGTATTGGATCTTCTGCATCTCCCAGCGGGTGAACTGACTGCTCACGGTGAAGGGGATCATCACCAAGCCGTTGGAGGCTTTCCTCCACAGGCAGTTCTGGTTCCAGCACGTCATGGCGTTTTTGGTTCTGGGAACCAGCAGGTCTCCTTCCAGCAGGAGCTCATCGGTGGCGTTGTTGGACATCAGGATCCTGGTGCTGATGTCGACAGTGTCTGGGACTTCTTCTTCTTCTTCTTCTCCTCCTTCCTCCTGGAGAGGAAGTGCCTGAGAGAGGCCGAGCAGGAGCAGCAGCAGCAGGCTGGCAGAGGGAGTCATCTTCAGGGTCGGTCTGGAGGCTGTGGAGCTTCTGTGGAGAGCTGCTGTGGAGAGACTCCTTGAAGCTGGATGTTTGACTCAGTTCAGTCCAGGGTCTTTATACTCTCCTCTACAGGTGTGTCTGCAAAAGGATTATGGGTAGGGGTCTCCATTGTAAGGCCTGAACAAACCTCTGAAGGGAGGACTCCACAGACAAACCTACTTTTTAAACATACTTTGTTATCTCTGGTCATTAAATGGATTGACACAGCTTTAGGTGCAAGGTTGGATTTGTTCAGCTGAACACTTCATTTGGTCTTCAGCCAGTGAGACCTCACATTAGAGCTATTTTTTTCAAACCAACCTTAATTTAAACAGAGAAATGTATTTGCCCTTTAGAACTTCCTGCTGATATTTAAAATCGTTATGAAAAGCATCTGAATGTCTGCATTCCTTGTGGTATCATGATTATGTTATTTTATCCCATAGACAACTGAGCCGCAACAGTCTAATATTCATAGGTGTCATTACACTGGGGACTGTACTAAATGTCACATCAAGGAATTATTCTCTTTTCATGAAATCTCTTGAGACCAGATAGCTTTGTCAACAATATAGATTTACTGCAGCTCTGGCAGCACTTTTGTCATCAGTTTCCAGCTGAGATAAACATTTCTGTTTGTGCTCAGATCAATCCTGCAGCAACTTTAAGGTTTAATGTGAGAGGTCAGCCTGCTTCCTCCCTCAACAGACCTGAGCGGTGATATGAGGGTATTATCGCCTTGAAGCACCTTCGGCTCCCCAACAAACCTACAGAAGGCATACCTGTACATTTTCCATCTCTTCATGTTGTATTCATCAAGTTGAATTTGTCAAATAAAAGGTAATTTATCCCTAAAATATCTCAATAGGAAAGGCTTGTTTTAAAGGAATATTGCAACCAGTTACACAGTTTGACACCTTGATCGTTTCAGCTTTTGCTGTTTGGGCTTCTTCATATACACAGCCAGGTGTGGTATGATGTGCAGAAACATGCAGGAAATGACAAAACCTTTAAGGACAGCATCCCAGGTGTGAGGTTGTTGGTAGACCCATTTGTCCTTGTTTACTGTCCACTGAGCCTTGTTCCAGCTTTATTTTGCCTCTTTCATCCAGCATTGGCATTTTTCTCTCTCAAATGAACACTTCTGGCCCTCTTTCAGTCTTTTGCAATGGTCTTTTGAGATTGCTGACTTTAAACCTGCAATAACTTTTTTTTAAACTACAGGGGAGCTGAAACAAGTTGTGAACCCATATCAAAATCTTATAAGTTGACATGGCAAACTTGTTAGCAAACAGTTGACCACGCTGATATTTATACTGTCTGTGATATTTCAATATTCTCGCTGATAAAATCTGCCAACCAATAGAGTTTTTTCTGCTGTTTTTTTGCTGAAAACAACACTTTGAAAACTATGAGAGTGAACCATGGCAACACATTTGCAGACAGACAGCTAAACTATTAACAGAAAGTCACTATAAAGCTCTGTAAAGCTGAGGAAAGCTCCAGATTCAAGAGATCTGTGGGTTCATCATGAGCAACTGAGTTTCTCAAGTAAATGTACTGTCTGCATAATATGAAATGACTTAATGCACACTATGCACATAATTAAGTTCATATTTTACATGTATGCATGTAAATATTTACATGTAAAAAGAAAACAAGCACATGCATCCAAAAAAGAAAGACAGACACACCTGCACACATGTGCATACTGTGCTGTGATGAAAAAATGTTGAAAGGAGAAGACTCTTAAAATCAAAGTAGACCGGCCTTGCATCCCAAGCATGGATCTGTGGGGATAATAGACCCACTGAATGCAGAGCAGCTAGCAATAAGGTGCTGCGCTGCATGAATAAAAATAGAGTGTGCTCCATGGTCCAATCATAAAGAGGTCTCTGTGTGTGCTCCTGTCATTTCAGTGGGAATTGAAAAACAGATAATGTGCGATAATGTTAAAACACAGAAGTACTTTCTGTCAGTTTTAGACGCTTTTGTAGCAGTGAAATAATACAAACACCACACAATGTAAAACCATGCTGATATGTGAATTTGCCTTGACCTCTCCTCAGGTGTATCTGAGAGGATGCTTGCTTTATGAGAGGACCAGACAGATAAAGGATGTTGTTTTCCATGCTGTCACGTTTCCTTGTCTCCCCATTGGCATGAATAATAAAGGCCATTCACCTTGTTTATCTTTCAATTCAATATTTACTCCTTGTCAGATGCATTTGGGGGCTTTTCATCATCACTGTTCTCCAAGCGCAACATTTTCCTCTATGGTATTCGTCCTCACTGTTAATGTTTCATGAACACCACAATAAAGGGTTGCAGGGGATGGGGGTGTGGGGGTGTCTACCTGTGCCACGGTTGTTTTTTTCCTTCACTCTCTATTGATGTTTATAGCATCTTTCCAAACGTCACGCTTCCTCCCCAGGGATTCCTCTCCTTTCCGGGACTCCCTTTTCTTTCCCTCAAGGTAAATTTGGGAGAGATTGAATTAGGCAAGTGAAAGTAGGTCATTGGCTTTGATCAGTCTATTTCATTGTTAGTGTGAAGGTTAAACCTGACAATGGTACATTCCCACCAGCAGTCTCAGCCGGCCACACGTTTCCTCTCTTCCTTCTCTTCCTGTTTATTTCCGACTCTTTGCTTTGTAAAATGTTTTTTCCACCATGTATTTCACACATAAGCAAACGCAGACGCTCGCACACTGATTAACATACATTGTTACAATGCTACTCATTTTTTCCTTAAGCCTTACGGCAGTTTTCCTTTTCATTTACTTGAAATATTATTTCATGTGTCTTCTTCTTTAATTGTTCTGCATTCCCCTGTTTCTATTCCCCTATATTTATGTGTGTGTGTGTGTATATAAAAGCAACATATGTACTATATCATACATAAATACTAGGGTTGTTGATGATCTAATTAAATGGATGCATTTTCATTTATTAATCTAAATCAGTCACATATATCGATATTTGCCAGATGAAGCATAAATATTCAATTATTCCGGTAGATAAGTAAATAAATACATACACATTATACACTTTAAAGGACAACTCATTTTTCCCCTATATATTTTAAACAATTTTAAAGGCAATAACCACCTCTACCACAGAAACAGGGTGACAGTCCTACTGTCCAATCTGGGCATTTTTTTAAATGTAAATTGCCCATGCATAATTGTTGTAAAGTGTTTAATCTCTTTACAGAAAACAAAACAACCAATTTAGCAAAAAGACACAACAGCTCTATATACATGGATACATGAAGTATTCCTCAGCCCATCTAACATTGTCCAATTACTATTTTAAGTGTTTTATGTGTTGCTTTTCATATAAAATACAGTCTTTGTATGATGCATTATCTTTTGTGTGTAATCATGGTGTCACAAGTGATTGTGACTTCAATGTCTGTATCATGAAGACAAGGGGACATTGGAAAAGTACCAATCAGGAGGAGGACATGACAGTTCAGATATAAACTAATCAGAGGAAAAATGGCCCCGCTGCTATTCTGCCAAGAGCAGGTCATTATTTTGATAAGGGGACTAGTGAAGAAGACCCCCAACAGGCATCTCTGAAGGAGCTTCAACACACATACAACACACATGGTTCACCAGCCGCAGTTCTATGGCTTTTTAAAACAAGACAAGCTATTAGTTATTGAGATGTTGTCGTTGACAAACTGTTGGATATGTTGGCGCAAGAAAAATAATGCAGTGGCCAAAATCATTAAAATGCATCCTGATGAGGATCTTGTATGTTTGTACTGGCTCTCAAGAAAATCCTCACAACAGGTGCTACACTGTTTCTGTCCATGTCTGTCCAAAACCACTCTCGTACTCTGAGCTCATTGAGCTCTCTGACATAAGAACCATTGTCATTTGGCTCCTTTCATTTGTCTTTGATTGTGGGAGTTCTTAAGGCGAATAAAGGTGCGCTGTGAAGAAAATATGGAGCCATTGTAGTATTTCAATACAGAATGTAGGACAATACCACTGTTTCCTTTCTTATGTCATCTCAGCAGAAGCATAGCACCTTATAGCTGAATCAAACCAAAGCTAAATGGTTATTGTTATTTCTGACCATCGATCCTTGGCTCACATAAGACCATGTCTCCTCCTTTTATCATCAACACAGTCAGGAGGAAGAGGGGAGGGGGCAGCCACTCCACAGACATGTTGCTCACAATTAGCCAGCTGCAGAGGGACCGTATGGCTGTCATGTCTCCTGTTGTTCCGAGGTGAAGACGAGGCTGTTTCTGAAGGCAGAGTGCCTGGTAAACAGAGGTACCCCCCACACCTTCTTCATCCATACACACACACACACACCCCTCGAGGAGCCCTGCTCTGTTTAACACGTTCAAAGCCAAGACTGCAGCCCTTAAAGCTAAACTTTGGCCGAGCCCTTTACTGTCCTGGTGTCACATTTACAGTGTGGTGGCACTGGACTGGAATGGCCTAGCAACTAATTGGGTGAGATAGCAGCTTTATTTCATTTGGCCCATGGCAACTCAATCTCTCCATGCCCTTCTTATGGAAATATTAGTAGATGCTATTATAAATATTGGGAGGCTACTTATGAATTGTATATTACAGCTAAATTAAACCATACAATGCTTCTAGAACACATTATACAACCTTGGCTGTGTCTGAAATGACTCCCTATTTGATATCTCGTGCACCATATGTACTCTGCACTATTTCATTTGTGTGCCTGGATTGTATGTATGGAATACATTATGCCACTCAATGAAATTAATGTCATTTCAATAGCGTGTACACTTCTTTCACTATAAATCTTCTCTTAAAGACATAGCCTCAGGGTCTGAAAAATTAAGCCATTGTGGAAGTGCCTTAAACCTGTATTCTTTGGAAGGGTCAGCAGGTAAATTAGATTGTCTAATCTATGAGAAAATCAGCCAACTTCTCACTTGATTTATTGCCTCAGTGATTTATTACATTGGTCCTTCAAATATGTCACTTTGGCTCCGAAAAAAAACCTCAAGATGGCAACCGCCAAAATTACAAACTCAAGGCTTTAATGCAGTACTCCAAGTTGGTAATGTCAAAATGAAGCTTGATGCACCATTAGTTGTTCCTGACTCCACAAGGTGGCACATTCAGTTTAAGATAAAGGAATGGTAAATCAGTAGTGAAGGCCAAATGAAGCTGCATGAACCATTTGAATTTTAATTTCAGTTAAATGTTATTAATAAAAAATAAATTAAGGAGTTATGCTGGGAACAAAAAGGAACAAAGTATCTTTCATGCTGCAAAAAGGCTATCATGCAATGAGTCTGTAAGCACTTTTCATCTGCAAAGGCACTGACCACCAGTGCGCCTATTTAAAACTTTGACAGTTGTATAAAATTTGATAAAGACAGAGTTTCACCAGTGGCAGCACATGTCAAAATAGCATTTTAACATAAATGTTTTTTTTATCTAAAACTGAACATTTTAGAACGCTAACCCCTCTAATTTTAATCGTGTCGGACCAACACTTTCATCCAGATGGTTGGTTCATCTGACTTTGTTTTCCTGAACACAAGTTGTGCTAAGCTTAACATGTGGAATTATTTATAGATATTGTCACAACGGCTCCCAGGCAGTAGTTTTTGTATGTTTGTCCTGTTTCCTGTTTGTCGTCCCTCCTGTGTCGTGTCTGGTGTCTTTACTTCCTGTTCCCTCCTCTCCTGCTCGTGTGATTACCTTTCCCCGCCCTAATGTGTTTCACCTGTATCTCGTTATCTCCCTCTCCCAGTGTGTGCATATATACCATGTGCTCCCTGCTGTGTTTGCCAGTTCATATTCATCCGTTTGAGAGATACTTACCAGTGTTTTCCCCTGCCTGCCTACCTGTGATCTATCCTGCCTAACTGTTTCCTGAGCCTTGCCTTCCCTGTCTGGTACCTTTGCCTTTGTGCCCATCAGAACTTTTTGTACTAATTATTAAATTATCCTTTGTGAACATGCTTTTGGGTTCTCCTGTTAGAGTTCAGTCGTGACAGTACGAACTGGCCAACAATGAACCCAGCAGACCTGGACAGAATTATGGAGGCTGTAGTTAATCAGGAGCAGAATTTGGGAAACCACGAACAGATGTTAAAAACTCTTGGTGACAATGTGGCCCAGATCTCCAACCAACTGACTCCAACTCAGCGACATCCATTCATTCCAGCCCACCAGAGATGGTTTTCTGATCAGTAACCTTGTCCAAATAAGGTGATAATAGATCAGAGCTTAAAATAAAGAAGCTGGGGATCACTATGCTACAGGGAGCTGGAAACCATCCATACAAAGACAAGCTAGTGTCATGCATTGGTAGGGAGTTTCATCATAGATCAGGGAGACCTGTAAGAAAAGATGGAACAAATAATGCAAAACAAAGGCCATATCTTGTGTATAATCTCCCAAAAATCCTATTTTTTCAGAGACAATTCAAGTCCTGGACCCTAACCTTAATCATACAATCCAATCTACACTTGAATGGCTTCTGAAAAGTATTTGAGTCACCCAGCTTGAACTCAGAGCCAAATCCCTCTGAAAATCTCCAGAATAACTTAAAGACAGACCATCACATATGCTCCTTATCCAACTTGAGTAAGCCTGAGCATATCTGCATCTTAAGATGGGAAAAAATAAAAAAATTCTTCTGTGCAGAGCTGGTGTAGATAGTGATACCCACAAGGAGTAGAGGCTAGAAATCACTGCCAACCCTTTTTAAATGATGGGTGTTCATGCCATAAGTCAATTTTTTAGGTTAAGGACAGTATTTTTTAATAAGTAGAAATATGTTTGTCAGTATTTTATAATTTCTGTCAAACTTTAGACAGAGAAGTCGATAGTAAACATTACCTGGCAAGATTACAGGTTATTATGGTAGAGATAAAGGATATAAAAAGTAACATATGGACACTAAAGTCTCCAGAAGCGGAGATTATTCCATACAATTACAAAATCTATAATGGTTTTCATCCCGGCTTAGTTAAAACTGGAACAGACATGTGAATGCCATTGTTTTCCTCTACATATGCATTTGTATAGACATGGAATTTGTAATGGTTTCCTCTAAATGCTGCCAAAGTGGTTCTTATTATCCCATGAATAAATGCAGCCAAACATAAATCTCTAACTCTCTTTCTCTCTCTCTCTTCCATCCCCTAGTTGAGATGTCAGTGCTATCTCCAAAGTGACTGAGGAGAAGCAGTATGTGGTGTGACAGCCAGCCTGGGTCACAGCCCCCCATTTCAGCAAATGGGCATGACTTATTTGCAGGGTTGGGGGCTGTGGGGTGTGGGGAGAGGGCGATATTGACAGGATCATTTGCATGTCTGCCAAGTCCCAGGCAGGAGTGTGGCTGAAGGGGAGCTACAAGGGAATAGATGGGATGTGATGGCTTCTATAATCTCCTAAGGCCCAATCGGTCGGAGGTGCTGTGCAAAATGATCATCCGCTGGCTCTGGCTGGACCGAGAGCAAGTGACGACTTGGACAAGCTCCGATGTGATGTCTCTGTCAACCCAATCAGAACTACTTTTTCTCCTGCGTTAACTCATTAACTGTTTTTGTGGAGATTTGGCGTCAATCACAAAACAATAAACATTGCATTTTTGTCAATGTGTTATTGCTGTCTGCTTTTCTTACCACAGACAACCCCTATAGCAGTGTGAGCCAATAAATATAACAAAGGAAATGTCTACATGTAGCATGCATAATTTGTTTTTATTTGGCACAGAAAGTAAGAGAGCTCAAAGTGTTTGCCAGACGAGGACGAATGAGTTTTTATGTGTGACATAAAGGTGCTATAAATTGGAAGCTGGGGTTTGGTTTATAACCTGTGAGACTTTGATCAGATAAGTATGACTGTACATAAATTCCTTTGTTGCTACTTAAATTCCAATAAAATTCATGGTCCCAACCACATTTTTGTACTACTTTTTGTCACTTTTAAACCCACGAAACAAATGCACAACTAGACCCCACAGAAAGAAATGGGCTATCAGACTAACTTGTCTATAATGTGAGTACCAAATATTAGGTAGGTGGACATAAGTACCTTTTTTATGATTCAGCACCCAGCATCTCCCTATAAAGTCAAGAGACAGGACAACGAACCAGTGTGATTTAACCAGGCTTAAAACTGCAGTAAAAACACTGTTACAGAGTCTTAGCTTTAAGCAGTAAATTACATTGGGAAATGGAAATATGTCGATATAACCATAACCAAGACTGTGCAATTTATCAAAAATGTATTTAGATCTTAGGATTACTCATTTACTATTGTAAGGTACATTATTACTAAGTTCTGCAATAGTTTACAATTCCATTTCTATTTGAACTGCAATAAACCTTGATTAAGTCCTGCATGAGTCCAACAAAGAATTCATATCACATCCTATCTGAGGTGACACTGCTTACAAATGCTCAAGATAAGTATGATATTTACTTGGCGACTTCTGCTGCATTGCATATTGGCTTGTAACTACAGGCACTTGAGCGCTGATGAAAAGAGCTGGTGTAAATACTGAGGACACTCTAAGTACTTCCAGAATCAGAAGACGCTCCTCATACGCTCCTTCAGCACATGGAGAGCGAAACCCTGTCCAGTTGAAAGGTCAAGTGCCACAGCGAATGCAGGGTGGAAACTGCTTTCACCATCAACACCTCTGTGTGTGTTTTGCCTCTTTACACCGTACAGGACACACAGCCAAAGGCTAGCCAGCCTTTTAATGGTTAATCAATAGAGCCAAGAGTCCCTGGACTATGTGTCTCGATATTTGGGGGTTGAACCAAAATAATAAGCCAGCATCTATCTGCAGAGGCTGACAGGGCAAAGTCGATACTTTCGTACTTGGGTTCCAGATTGATGGCAGCTGACCAGCAGTTAGGTTGTGGCCTTTTTTGGGCCAAACAGGAAGAGAAAAAGAGAAAGGACAGGACCAAAAGAACAGGACAAAGAAAAAAGTTAAGATAATCAGGCCGCCTTATAAAGAGCTCAGAGTCGCAACATCTGGAGTGTGATATGTGACAGATAGATCATATCACACTGTGAAAAACAAAGTGGTCCCTTTACAATCCCTCCTTCTGCTCTGGTTCTTGCTCCTTCTTCATTTTTTTTCTATAATACTGCAGGTTTATCCCCCTTATCTCTCACCTTTCTATATTTATCTCTATAGGGCTTTAGTTCCTTTAATGGAGGTCACCTGCTTATCCACAGTGGAGCATCTTTTAAAGGGAAAGTTGCAGCATGCTGTGTCTCTTGGCTTATAGGCTTACAAATCTTCCTTTTGTGAAGGAAATATAAACTATGATGATACATGTTGTGCACATTTTCCAAAAGAAGGTATATATATTTATATAACAAAAAATCAATTATTGTACATATTAATGCTTCAATTTATAGAAATAGTATGACTTCTTATTCTATAGGTGCGACATTCAGCTGGTAACGTGTTTGCCTCAGCAATTGCCGAACATTCTGCTAATTCACTTTATTAGTTTGCAGTTGAATGTTGCTGCAACGTCTATTTATATGTACAAGCTTACCAGGGCTCCACAGGTAACATATTTGCCTCTGCATTTGCCAATTGTCTTCAGTTACTTGTCTCAAAGCTAGCTTAACCATGTCGTGTGATATGATACATCAGTACACTTAAGGAACAAATACTACAGGGACCACAACAGATGAACTTTTAACATCCTGAATGCTGGCAATTCTTGTAACAATTTGGCCACAAATAAGCACATTGAAAGCAGTTTGATCTTCACATTTTATTCTATGACATATAATCTGAGTAAATTCCCCACTCGAGTACTTCGAAGCTTCTAAGGGTCCTAAAGGGTGTGCTAACAAGCGGCTCAATGAGACCACAGAGGTATGTGACATTAAACATCACTGCCAACTGTGATGGAGATAACTGACGTCATGTGCCTGGTAGGCGTAGTTGTTTATAGCCAACATAAGCTTTTTACTCCTGGTGATTGCATTTATGCTTCAAAAATCAAGGATAAAAATGGTGTTCATTAGTGAAGATTGAAAGAATGTGACTATCATAAACCTCTGTTAAGTCACAGAGCCTGTTTTCCATTTCCGTTGGAGTTTGGAGGAAACAAAACGATGCTAAATTCCCGGCCGGCCTACAGTAATACATCACCCCTGCAACACTCTACTGCTGCAGAAAAAAATTAACAAAACTTACATCTTGTTTTTCAAACTCACAATATGACCAATTATATAATCAGTTACCAAGGATACATATATTTCCTCAAAAAAATGAATATTACTTGAAGTTCACCAGAGTAGCTAATGTCATTCTGCGCTGTGCGACAAATTTCAACATCCCAAACTCTTCCTTTAACTGGTAAAGTGGGATTCTGTTCCTCTCACTCTGCTTGTTGCTTCCACATTACCTTCTCCTTGTGTTGAGGTGACTTTGCTGTAGCGTCTGACAAACTCAGTTTTTATAGCAGTAAGTATCAAACAAAAAAAATATATGCCATATTCAAAGCAGAAAGCACACCTTGTTACTTGTTTGGAGTTCTGTTCTTGAGCTGGCAAACACCACAGAGGCTTCATTATGAGCGGCAGATATTGTACGCATCTTGTTTCAACCAGCTACCATTTAGCTACAGTGTGAGGCTGCTGGCTCTTCCAGACTCTCCCATTTGATCTTTCCCAAGAGAGTGCCTTATCTCCCTGGCTTGATGTATATCCGGACACTTGCCAAGCCATTGTATATCAACGTCATTCAGCGACAATATGGATCACATACTCGCTGTGGAGAGCTGCTGAGGACGCGTTCAAAGGCCAGGATTGTCGTTAAGAGGACTAAATAATAGACTCATTTGACTAAAGGCTTTTAATGCCCATTTATCCTAGAAAATGAGAAATAGGCTGAGGATTAGACTCATACTTAAAGAATTGCATGTTGGGGCTTTTTTTTAATATGCCATCCTCTTTCTTTTTT
>CAFUXE010000395.1:1277018-1292082 GCA_903364295.1 Serranus cabrilla
TGACAAACACAAGTAAGCATTGTATGTGTGTGTGTGTGGGTGTTGCCCACTACCCACCCGCCACCAACTTGATTTTAATGCCAATAAAGGCGTGGAGGTCTTTAGCAAACACAAAGCCAAGGTTAACACAAAGATGGAGGGGGCCGATACAGTCACTCACGCTCAGCTGAAAGGGAACCCTGATGACTTTTCATTTCCAATGTTCATCTTGTTATCTGTAATTGTTAAAGGATTGGGTGCTGCTAGTCGCAGGCTGGGCCTTTATAGTCTGAGAGTTAACCGCCACGCAAATTGATGCTCGCAGTTGGAAGTGGAATAGGACGGTAGACATGTGTGTGTGTCCACGTGGGAGGCGGGAAGGTGTTTTTTCACACCCTGAGGGAATATATTTAGAGGGGTGGTGGTGGCAGGGGGGTGGGACGTGATTATGAAAATGGTCCTTACACCAGCGTGATGGATAGACATGCTGCTGATGAGATGCAGGGATAGAAATGAAGATAACGGCGAGACATGAAGGCACGTTTTAGATACATGTGCTTTCACACACATGTTGCTAGGGACACATGGGTGTGAACGCAGGAATAGGTAATGAAAAGGATATTGATTTAGGAATTTACTCTTGCATCTCCCAACCTGCCCATTAATATCATTATTGCAGATGAGCCGCATGGCCAAATGCTGTTAACATTAATCTCTGGGGATTTTACTTGCCCAATCATTATTCATTATTAACAGGTTGGACTAAGTCAGTGCAAGTGAGCAATATCAGTGAAATAGCTTTGTTCAGCACTGACTGTGGTTCAGCTTTTACTCTTATTCAGCTGTCTGGGCTTTGTGTAAACTTCACTTTTCCAAAGGTGACAAGCATCGCATTCACCACCGGCTTTTAATAAATCTCTGTAGAGAGTGGCGCACTCTGCTTTCCTCGCCCTATATTGCAAGGCAACGGTAGACCCAAGTAACAACCTGATGCTTCTGAAGCACCTCCAAGAGCACATCATCATCACTGAAATATCATTTCAGTTTATTTGGTTGTGATGAAGTGTAATTCAATTGTGTGGTGTACCAACTTGTACCAGCCATTAGCCTGTCTCTCCTCTATATAATGAATGACATAAGTATTGATTTTTTTGTGATTTAGTGTACCTACAGTTTCAGACTGCAATTAACTCACACCATCATTGTATAGTTTTTTTTATGAATACATGACATATGATGAAAAAGTGTGATTTGCTAATACAGCCAAACATCAACCAAGTACAACACACAACATAGTGTGGCACTATGCTATAGATGAATGGATGGAAATGGTTGCCTCCCATTTTATTTGTATTGTTTCAGTCACTTGCTATTGAGATTACTGCTGTTGTCTATTTTGCTATAGGATGCAGGATAATATAGGTTTCGCCAGCAGAGGGCGCTCTGTACAGAAGGTATCAGTAGCTGACACAATGGTAAAAGAAGTAGAGTCAGTACGTGATGAGAGAGTATGCAGACGAGGCATCGTGCGATACATGTTAACCTGCATTTGTGCTGTTTTTACAGGTAAGCTGGGCGGTAAATCATATAAAAGTAATAGACAACAGTAGTAGATGAATCATAAGTGCCTTAGAGTGTAACACATGTAGAGTAAAAAGAGTAAATTGACAAGCTCTTGAGTTTGTTACGGCAACTCGCCGCATTGTGGGTCTAAGATGGTGGTTTCGTCGTTCGTGGCGACTGTGGTAATGAACCAGAGAACAGTTTGAGGTCAGTCAGAGTTTAAGTATACGTTAACTGCTGAGAGATTCATATAACACCCGCAGAAGTATGAGTTTATGGTAAAAACCTATGTTGGGCGGAGTGAATGTGTCATGTCAGTGTTGAAGTAACTGCTAGGTTAAGAGTAGCGTTAAGCTAGGTGTAAGGCTAAGCTAAGAGTACAAGTGTGGTCCGATATCAGTGCTTTTTACGTTATTCAGCCGTGACAGGGGACATATTGTCCACACATGTAGATTTGGTTAAAGCTGTACTATGTAATTTTTGCTGAAAGAGAAATGTTGTAAGATACTGTGTTTATTTCATTCATGGTTACAAATATCATTAAATTACATTCAAATACATCAGTTTAAATAGGAAGTTAGTTGAGTGAATACAGTTAATGAAAGGATAAACAGTGTTTAAAAGCAATGGTTGAAAACACTTAAAAACATAATTTTGAGTTCATAGAGGAAATAGTTCAGACCTTAATAGGCATATTGTGATTTTGTCAGTTCATAAGGAAGATGTATGTGGATAAAACTTTAAGAATTTGTTTCAGAACTATTGTGATGTTGTCTTGTGATCGTGGTGAAATGGTAAAAGAAGTAGAGTCAGTACGTGATGAGAGAGTATGCAGACGAGTCATCGTGCGATACATGTTAACCTGCATTTGTGCTGTTTTTACAGAGTTCCTGTAAAAATAAATATGCTGCACGGGAGATGAGATGGCCCATCATTCTCAACAGTGTAACAATAGCAATGCAGGTAATATTACTTACTAGTCTCCCCACCACCATGGCACAGTCATGGCACTTTCTACCATGAAAAATCATGAATTAAAGTTTAAAAAACAAAAACTTCACATTAGCATGTAGCCATATGTAGCAGTGGATATAATGTAAACACTGCAGTAATGTGCCTGTAGCAGATGATCATAAATACAATTCTGGCATGAACTGATGTCATATTTATGTGAGAATAGATACTGAGTGTTCAGAACAATTGGAAACCTGAGATTTATGCCTTCAGGAATTACTTTGACATATGTTTACCGCATTATTTGCATCTTTGTCAGCAGTTAATATTAACATTCAACATTGTATTGTTACATATCAAAGAAAACACAAAAGAGCATACACGTCCCCTTTAATCAAAATAGATCAACTTTCACACAGTGATGAACCGATGCAGAGAAAGGGCAGCAGAAAGTCCTTTGTTCTTGCAAGGCTTAACCAGTGCAAGTCTTTATACACAGGCCATTTGGTACGAGTGTGTCTAAGTGCCATCAGCAGAAGCCAAGAAATGGCTAAAATCACCTACACCTGATCTCAGGCATGACAGGTGTAAATGGTACAGTAGAGGAAAAGGCCGTTCTAAAGGCACACTTAAGCTGCAAAGGTCTCAAACTGTGATGGAATTGCTGGCTGGAGAGAGTAAAACGTGTGTGTGTGTGTGTGTGTGTGAACACAGATGTTAAAACTGCAGTGAGAGAAGATTGCCTCATAATATCAAAAAATCAAATCTACAAGAATAATTCAGTACCTGGAGATTCACTTTGCTTTTGTGGATTAGCAAAGTCTTCCACGCTCAAGTATCGTTTTTAGTCTTTGATACATCACAGGGAAGATTTGATTTAATCTCTCCCACCCTTTGGAAACTGAGAAGAAAAGTAGCAAAGAGGGCCTTTTTACTTTTAATTCAGAGTCTTCTAGAGATTTGGGATTTAGTTCTGAAAACATTATCCTTTGGAAGAAGGCAAGTTTCTATTATTTATTTATATGAAAATTTAACACTAAGTGAAGGAGACATAAAGCATGTGCATGAGGATAAAAAAACATGTACTGGGGATATTAGCAGTAATACTCAAAGCAAAAGATAATAAAACAGAAAAGAATGTGATTGTGAATATCAGTCTCAACAGCCCATATTCAATTCTTAAATGCAGGCATAAACTTACCATCAATTACCATTTATATCAATAGCCTAAACACAAGTACACAGGGTTATAATACTAACATGACTGTTGACAACTGGAGTGGTGTAGTGGTAGTTTGGCTTACAAACAGAGTTGCCAGACTGGGTCTGTTTGCTAAAAGGAAGAAGAGATGATCCCCTTACTTTTCATCAGCTACCACCATGAGGTTGACATTGACATTAGCAGGTCAAAATTTCATGTTATCCAGTACGTTTACACTTTTATGACTACATGACATTCATTCTTGCCTCAAATGTACTTTGTGTTTGGTGATAATTACATGATTAAATGTTAGGAATGCGATGCTAACATTCTAAACAACAATGTTTGACATGTTAAACCTCATAGCATGCTTTAGCCAAAGCATATGCATTAACTTAATGAACACATGTTTGATTAGTATGAATGCAGTGCTGTCCCCGAACAACACATTGACAAATAAAGAGAACTGTAAACAGGAAGAGCAATAGGCTTTGAAGCCAGTTTGACTTAGTGGCCAAACCATGTAATTACAACTTTCTGTTCTGTTGTGATGCCACAAGGCCCAAACACACATTTTCCCATTGACTTGAATTGTAAAAGATATAACTGTCAATCAATTAATAGGAGATAGATCAACTTTCCAAGGACTGGTACTTCAATCGGAATTCATTATTTTCTTAAAGTTGTAAAAGTAACTAAAAGCTGAGTCCAGAGAAATTGTTGTTCATGCGAGTCAACAGTTGGGCCCCACAGAAGCGCACAAGGCATAAATGATTGTCTATGTAGTCTACTAAAGACGCCATACAGTTTAGAGATTAGAGTAGCGAGACTTACTTGTTCTTTGGTGAGGTTTATTGCAGTTGTGTGAGTGTTCTGAAGCTGCTACCACTTCTCTGATGGTATTCCTTAAACCTTGTTCTCCAGAGATTGATATTCTGACTGCAGCTCATATGAGAGGACCACACTGCTCCAGGCCATGTGGAGTTACACTGAATACTATAGCAGCAGATGTTGGCCAAGGAAGGAGACACTTAAGCTGTCATGGCCTGTCAGAAATAAACAGCCTGCAATGATGAATGATGATCATGCTGTACTCATATTATTATATGCTGTGACATGACTGTGGTTGTTTTATTTTTAAAGCCATATGTGATATATTGTCTATAATCAACATGTTTTCTTTAGTACTGTACTTATGGCATGTGAGATATGAGAAATGTAGATATGAAGTTGCTGAACTTGACCTTTTTCTGCATGTCAGATATTACATTTAATCGCATGTCCAGATTTATGACAGCTAGAGCTGTTTTGCATATTTGCTCATGGCTGTATTTAAAAAAGCAATTTGACAAATTATGGATGAAATATTATCAAATGAATGAATATGCAAACTGTTATACTTTCTGTTATTTATTTTGTAAATAGTTTACCCTTGGTTGTCCTTTATGTAAATAGTTACTGTATATGATGGAAGCAGAACATGACTTCGTTGAATAAAATGTAATGATCATTTCAGAATTGCTGATTATTTATTAATTGTTAATTGAAAAATGGCAACATAATGCCTTTATGGAAGTACTTATTTTAATAAAAAAACAACCAATACAGAAACTACAAGCAGTATGTGACAATAGAAAAGACCCACCTGTCATTTTTTAAACAAGCCTGCATCAATTCAGCTGTAATTCCCTCCCAGCTTTGGCCAGATTCAGGCTGTTGGAATCGATACAGCAGCATCTTAAACGTTAAGCTCACCACATCGATTTGTATCGGTAAATCATTACACCACTAAGAGGTACTTGGCTGAAAGAATAACCTGTGATTTTTCCTTAAAGTGAATAATATTTGAGCTGTCTAATAAAGAAATAATGAAACCCCATGTATTAGTTATAGTAATTCATCTTCATAATACTCTCTTCTATAATATAAATTACAGTGTAATCCAGTGAAATGCAGTGTCACTACTCAACACAAGCTCAAAGGTACCTAAAGATTAGAGCTGCATCCACAATGTCTGATGCAGTTGGAACAACAGAGGTGGATGGACTGGACTTATATAGTGCTTGTAAGCTGGTAAAATAAAAAATAAAATTTCCAGATCTTTTCATCACAAGTTGTACTTATATTTACCAAGTTTATATGGTATTACTATTGTTAAAATACTTCGTGAGAAGCCATAGTTTGGACAACAAACAACCCTGATTCCAAAAAATGTAGTGAAAGATTTTCAAATCATTGCATCACTGTTTTTATTTACGTTTTTTGTACCAACTGTCTGTCAACTAATTTTGAATTATAGCTGCAAAGTTGGTATATTAATTCAGAGAGTTAAAGACCCCATGTTTTCAAAACAGTAAAACATTTATATCCTCTATAAATAGATAATAATAGTGATTTGTATGTTTGTAATGGTTTGTGTCAGTGGGGGCTTTCTGGATAATTCAAATGATCAGATTGGGCATATAAAGGGGTGTTTTGGTTTTGAAACCTTCAATAATCAGTTTGATGATTTTGTGTTGAAATACATTTCAGTGGCTTTGCTTTTGCTCTGGTATTAATCAATAAGGGATTCTGAACAAAGGCAGACTTTTACAGTTAAGTAATAAATGGTTGTCCACCTGTTAAGACCCCAGTAGGTCTGTGGGAAAAAGGGGTAACTAACAAAAAATGTTGATGTGCTGTACCCAGGAATTAATGAACCGAAGGAGAATAAATCAACTCATGAGAACAATAGTACAGTGAAAAAAATGAGACTGTACTGTACAAATACATAAAGAACAACATAAATAATACAATTGGCCAAGTGACTTTATTGTGGGTGGTAACTGGTAAAAAAAAAAAAAAAACTATATTGTTGCTCAATGTACATGGCCCCTTACTTGCTCCAATTCTCAAACAAAACAAGTTGACAAAACTAGAGAGAAAAAAGGAGGCAAAGATAAACACACACCAAACACACAGTCAAAACACGCTGGCAGGTAACGCCACCCAAAGATAGTATTGGACCCCGTCACTCCCCCCGAAACCTAGAATTACCACTGGACCTCAACCCCTACTGTAACTATTAAGATGTTCGCTCCACCTGAGGGTTCTATTTCATCTTTATTCACGACCAGTCTGGTGTTCTCTCAGATCCATTAAATCCCATTTTGTGAAGATAGTGGAGTTTTTCTTACCACTGCCTACATCAAAGGGAAAACTACCTTTATTTTTGACCTAGTTTGTTGCTGTAATTTGCCTCCTGCAAACATCAAGCCTCCAACTTCAGCTTTATTTATATATTAAGGCTTTTGACCTGGAGCAGCCAGTTTGTTGTCCTAGAAAACTATTTCTCTTCATTCAAAATCATTACACTTGACATTTGTTTACATATAAACCGTGCAGCTTTGAGTTTAAGCTCCGAGTAATGCTCGAAAATGATTCTGCCCATTTAAAACACTTTTGTTGCCCTTTAGCATATAGCACATTTTATGATTCTTTTGAAATAGGTCTTTTGAGCTGCACTGCATTATCGGGCATTAAAATAGAGCGATGTACAAGCACAACACTGTTGTTAACACTTGACTTTTGGTGGGTTGCTCTTTTGGATGAAAATGCTATGCTGTCAGAAACATTAAGATGTTCAGAGACAACAAGCTTCTCCAGCGGCAATCATGAATTTATTTTGGCAAGAATACAGAAAAGCAAGCATAGAGGGAATGGCAAGGCTCACTGATGGATTTTGATGCTTGTGTATGAGAGAGAGAGACAGTAGGCTATGATATCAGACCTCCAAATTAAGATTCCCTAAGTCAGTAAGCAGCTGTGCACTTTGTATTCTGCCCTTCACACTGGGAGTTTCTAGTTTAGTTCATGAATAGAAAACAGCTCATTTTTGATGTGGCTCTTTCTTCTAAATGGCCCTCAAATCTGTGAACAACACTTCACTTTTCTCCCCAGTGAATGAGAAATCTATTTCTCTCTTTATCTATCTTTCTGTCTTTATCCTGCTCTCCCACACCCTGATCTTAAAGTTGAAATGGAGTGTGTGTGTGTTTGCCTGCACGTGTGTTACAACCTCTCTCCCACTGTGACAAAGTGGTGTGACAGGCCATGTCACATGGTGGACAAGTGGTAGATGGGAGCTCACCAACACACGATAAAGCCTGTCAATCACCAAGGCAACGTTTCTCGCCATCTGCCGCCTGATGTGTGGCATGCTATCACACACCCACATACACACACCAGAACCTGTCTTAACCTCACATCACCTCCACTTGTTTTTCTTAGCCTGCAGGCCTCCTCATGCTGCACTTGTAGTTTTAAGAAAGTTGTCTCCCCAAACACGCACAGCTGACACTTTGCCTGCAACATGTCCTTCTTCAGACCCTTTTCCTTCACTTAGACGATCATTCGAATTGGGCAACAAGCTACAAAAAAGCCCCTCTAGACAGCAAAGTGTACAGTCTGGGAGCCCCACAGTATGAAATTCAGAAATTGGATCAGGCAAAGGGGCAGGAAATATATTCCCCCGAAGGATGAATTATAATAACTTTGATGATCCCTAGTACCAGCACAGGGTCAAGGCTTTAAAGGGGACCAGCATTGGGAGAAATTATATCTTATAAACATCAACATACCATTGGATGTGTGAGCATGGATAAATGCTGATCTTAACATTTAACTCACAGAAGAAGAGCTGCTGGCATGGCTGGAAACTATATTGTTGTGACCCATTTTTCCCAGAGTGCACCTCCATGTAGAACCCTGCGTACACTATATACTTGCTTGTGTGAATTTTGTGTTTCAAATCAAGCACAGCTGTTGTGCACCTATCGAAAAAGGCAATCACAGGAGAGAGAGACAGATGTAACTAAGGTTCTGTAATTCTGGATCACTACCAAAGACCGTACATAATACCTATGCTGCGTCCACATGAGCCAGAGGTCGAGACATAACACCAACAAAGTCATGTGTGACATGGGTGACAAAATTAACCTGATAGGCCTATTTTCATACAGTTTAATGTTGCTGAAGGTGAGACAGCTAGGTGAGAAATTTCAGAATTTGGTGGGAAGTTAACAAACTAATGTACTTCCTTCCCTCTCTCACTCCAACTGAAATGCCTTTAGGCAGTGAGGTTGCCAGCAGAAGCAGACTTTGGGCAGCTCCCAGGTCTCAATATGTGTATGGGAGTGAAGTGGAAGGTTTTAGAAAAAGAGCTCCCTCGGTCAGCCTCCTCTGCATAAATAAAGGTTAAAAACTGTGAGCCTTCTTTTTGTCTTCCCCTCTCTTCACTGCTCTTGCACTTTTATACCTTCCTCCTTCTGTGCTCAAAGGCAGCCCATTAACATTTAACTATACACAGTTAATGAGGCCGTCCTCCTGTAAGTTTAATCCTCTGCTTGTTTCATGGGCATATCATCTCACGACTGATCTGCAGCGCAATAGACATCAAGGAGGGAACACACACACCGCACACAAAACACACAGTTTTGACAAGAGTCTTATTAAACAGGCTTGTAAAATTATCTCTGGACCCTCCCTGTCCTGCTTTCAAACTGCCTCCATCAGGTGCAAACTGCTTCCATTCAGTGAATCTTCACAACTGGAGATAAGGAGGGTGGGAAGCGAGAGTGCGTTTTATGTCTACACTTAGTCTTAATTCATTAAGTCTGTGAATGCACTGTGAATGTCGGTCACTGCACTATAATTGTCTGCGTAATTGGGACAAATAAAGCAATCCTGAATCTTGAACCACACACACACAATCACAAGCACACACAAGTGTGGGCTCCCTGCTGACAGACACTCAAGGCCATTTAATATTCTCAGAAGAAAACAGACAACAAGGACGACAGCTCGAGACGATGAGAGGTGAGAGAAAGACAGAAGGAAAGTGGGAGACAAAGACAAGAGGGAGGCAAAAACAGAGATGCATGTAAGAGTGGCTGCCCTGGAACAGGAAGACCTTCACCAATTAGAGACCCTACTACTCCCACACACTCCAGGAACCCCTGTCCTCTCCTCCTACCTCATCCTCTTTCAATCCAATGGGCCTTTTATAACTTTCGTGAAGACTCAATCACAGCAGATCTGAGAAAATGCAAAAAACATTCTCCCTAACTGTCATACTGTACCCCAAGTTAGAAGAGCTGCCTAAATGGGCGGAAATTACTGAGCAATTTTAACTGTGAATATCATGGTTATAAATTGGGTAAAGGTTATTATAGCTTCTCTGTCAGTAGTATTTGTGGAGGTAAGAGAAATAGGTATTCCATCCGAAAACTACTCAGATCTTTATCTAATGCAGTGATGTAGGTTAGCACAGTAATCTACTTCAATTCCCTGGATCTTAAAGTCAAACAAAAGAGAAAAAAAACAGCAACTCCCAGGTTTGTAAGGTAAAATCTGGTGGCTCTAAAGAAAGCAAACAACACATGTGTTCCCTATCATAAAGGGCTGTCTGATAGCATGGAAAAGCAGTGAAAATATTCTTAAATAGTACATACACTAAAACTGATATGCCTTGTTTCTCCGACAGTCTGCTGATCCAGATAGGACCAGCAGAAAACAAGCTGGTGGTCCAGAACAACTTGTACATCAGAAAGTTCCATTGTGTGTCGGCTGCAGCGCAGCAGCAGAGCTCACTGCACCACACACCTGGGGCACAGGCCATATCGCTGCAACCACTGGGGGAAAGAAGCATTGGAAAACCAGAACCAGGACAGAACGGGACAGACTGTGGGACCCTGCTGCACTGTAATGAGAGGTTTTCTAAAAGGTCCCTTGCAGCTGCAGATGATGGAGCTCATTGACAGCCTCCCTGTTTTGTCCACCAAAATCTACACAAAATGAAAGATCTTTCATATTAACTTGAAGCTAAGCCTTCAGTCCTGGTTTATTTGCCAACAGTATGGTTAAGTTTTAACAAATAACAGCAATTTCTAGGCACAGTTTTGATGAATAATCACAATAATTTTGTTTCCTGTGGCTGCTTCACAACACAAGCCACCCCAGTTTTTGGCTCACCAAACACTTTTAATGTGAAGCAGTATTGAAGGAAATTCTCTCTTTAGAATAGCAGTACATGGCTTCAGAAGACTGAAGAATAACCAACATGATAAAATGTGTATGTAGGCAACTTGAGTCCAGTACGGTAATGGCAGACCCCGCCACTAACAACTAACACACTGCATGGCTATTGCTGAATATGAAAGAAAAGATAGGGCTTGATTTTATTCAAATATCAATAATTATAAAAAAAAAAATCTATTATTATTTCATTGTTTAAATTGCTTCTAATTCAAACCGTTTTATAATATGTAGTTGGCGAAACAAGGAGTGGCTTTTATTGTGAAGCAATGACAGGAAAACAATGTATTTTTCAAGCTTGGCGTGATCATTCATAAAAAAGTGTCAGGGCTCTGAGCAGTTCCCTACAGCGTGAGCCTCTGTAATATTTTGAGCAGTTTGGCATTTCATTGTGTTTTTTGACTATATATTTCCCGGCTTGATCCTACGGCTGTTTAAATAAGCAGACGCCTTGTGAAACAAAATTCGAAACTTTCTCCTCACCTCCCATCCTGAGTAAATTAGAAGAGAGAGAAACTATTTCTGTCTGCGCTTCAGGGTCTTTAATAGCAGCTGATATCTGCCGTCTTGTCAGCCTTTTGTCATACCATTGTTTTCTTTGTCGCTCCTAGTAATCCACATCAAAAACGAAAGCCCTCCAAGCATCGTGTCATTACTCTGCTTGTCACGCACTGCTTCAGAATCCGTTTTATTCTTCAGTGTCGCTCATTTGTACCATCCGTCGCTTTGCAGAATTGGACACTTCAATCCATTAGGCTGTTTACAAGTAAAGTTTTTCTGTTTGCTTTAGTCAGAGTGGTGCCATAAATTGAATATATTTGTCTCCTTCAAATAGAAGAGGGTGCTGACAAAAATTATCAACAAAATCACTGTGAAAAGAGATCTTATAAACATACCAATCAATGCTCCTTATTGACTCTTCAAAGAGGGGGGGGCAGTGTTTGACGGAGCTGGAGACAGTGAGTGTTGTCAGGAAAGGACATTTGACATGATAAATGTGACTTGGGTCGTCTTTATTTAGTGATAACATGGCAGGCGCATAATGCGGCTAGATAAATGCTTTCTTATATGTCTGTGTGTGCATTCAGAAATATACTAACATAGTATTTCAACCTTTTTTAATAGATTTTTATGCTTGCTCTCTAGTGCTTTGACCGCGTGCTCTGAGCAGCCCCAGTCAAAGGCATACTTCAACCAAACAACAGCGTCCAATTCCTTCTCCTGCAGGTTCAGGCTGTCTGTTACACCATTTCTCCCTGTAATCTTCACCTCCCTTTTATTCTCCATCGCTCCCCTCATCTCCTCCCCCCCTGTGTTTCTCTCCAGAGGGCTTGTGACAGCTGTAAAACCTTGTATCAAGGCGTTGACCTACGGTGTGCTGCCCCATCCTCCCCCTCATCCCTCCCTCACTGATTCACCCCTTCCACACTTTGCTGAAGTGTAACCCCCCCCCCTTTCCTCCTCAGCTCCACTGGCCCGTTCTGCCACTGTAACGTAGCTATCTGCAGCTGATGCTGTGGAGCTGATAACAGTCTCTTTTATCTGTCGCTTAGCAGCACAAAGGGACCTGGGCATTGATCAAATGCCAGCAGACTGATGGCTGCTCAACAGGCTTCTTTTTACGCCTGCGACACTGCCTAGGGGATGGAGGGAGGAAAGGAGGAGGAGGAGGATTCAACTCTTGCTGAAAGTACAAGGCCTAAACTGACAGACTGATTCTATGGTAATAGAGAGAAAATAGCACAAAATCCTTTCTGTTTTGGTGAGCTCTCTGCAATATGAGCAGACAATGACATGAGATTGTCTGGCCTAGGCTGACGGTAACAACTGATGCCAGGAGCAAAAGTGCCAGGAGCAAGGTGGAAGTTGTTGTTCCACAGCAGAGTATGCCTGTAATTCAACCCATAAACATGAAAGCAGGGCAAAGTACAGTCACAAAGAAACACTTTAGAGTACTCAGATTAGTTTTATGTCGTAACAGAACTGAATGTATAAACTGATAAGATTAGTAATTAAGTTGCAACAATAAGTTTAAGCAAAACTAGGAGTGGCTCAACATTTGACCCAAATGCTAGCTGCTAAGCTAAGTGGCTAACAGAACTGAATGTATAAACTGATGAGATTAGCTATTAAGTCAGTACAATAAGTTTAAGCAAAACTAGCACAGGTGTTAACAAAGCAGAAAATCATCTGCTATAATGTGTAACTTAGTAATGAAACTAGTAGAAGTAATTGAGAGAAGTAACTGATTAGTCTTAAAAGTAGACATACTTTTTTAGTTTATGAGTACCTTGGAAACTGGTTTCTATGCTCTCCTCAAAGCCACCAGACTATTGACAAAAACAGTAATTTTTCCTTGCAGAGCGTAAGAGTTACTGGTTTATCACTGCCTTGATTATGGTTTGTTTGTGTCATTGTGTGAATTTGGTGAAACCAAAAGAACGTTGTAAAACACAAGTCATACATTAACAACAGACCAACTGATCAAGACCAGAAAGCCTGCTGTTCTGCAAGGTAAAATTAATGTTTTCGTAAAGAAGTCTGGTGGCTGTGAAGACCGCTTGAGTTCCCTGTCAAAGAGTGCTGTTTTACGACAAAGTAAAGAGGTAAGTATATACTCTGTGCATGGAATTGTGCTGGAATGTTCCTGTCCCTAAAATGAAAATCAAAATGTTGCTTAGGATGTCAGCCAGAGGACAAACTAAATCTCTCACAGCACAGTAGCTGCGAATTCTTCTACTTGCCCCCAACAGACCTTTGAAGGAAATTGTAATTGCATGACATTTTTAAGAAATGCTTTCATAAGTGATTGACCTGTAACAGCATTACTGTTCTCTACTAAGTGCTAAGTGCTCATTTTGTGAAATACATAAATTATCATTAAAACACATATAGGGTTTAATTTTCGAGACACATCAATCTGACTTCTTCAGTCCTGATAGAAATACCAATACTCGGGCTTTAGATATCAGCCAACACCATGTTATGATCAGATATAGGTACTGAACTAATAATATGAATATGTATGAATTTACATGAATTTGATACATTTAGTAGTTTAGTAATGGTTGGTATGGTATGGTTTAGAAATAAACCATATTATGAGATGTCAAAGATTTGACAAAAAAGTAATACTATAGGATGTCGATTTTGTCAAAAATGGCTAAATTTTAAAATGCTTTAAAATGCTTAAGATGGTCTTATTATACTCCATTGCTACATTTAGTAGTTTAGGTTGTCCAAATATGACAGAAATACACCATATTATGTGATTTCGAAAAATTGACAAAAAAGGCATACTATAGCATGTCGATTTTTGTCAAAAATGGCAAAATTTTAAAATGCTTAAAATGGTCTTATTATACTCCGTTGATACATTTAGTAGTTTAGTTTGTCCAAAAATGACAGAAATAAACCATATTATGAGATGTCAAAAAAGTCATACTATAGCATGTCGATTTTGGTCAAAAATGGCAAAATTCTAAAATGCTTTAAAATGCTTAAAATGGTCTTATTATGCTCTGTTGATAGATTTAGTAGTGTAGTTTGTCCAAAAAATGACACAAACCATATTATGAGATGTCAAAAATTTGAGAAAAAAAAAGTCATACTATATAGCATGTTGATTTTGATCGAAAATGGCAAAATTTTAAAATGCTTTAAAATGCTTTAATTAGGGTCCGAGCACCGATGGTGCGAGGACCTATTGAAATTGAAGGAATTATTATTCCTAACCCAAAATCGCTAATTTGGAGGCTTTATTATATTCAAAAACGCACCAAACTTTGTACATGCATCAATCTCTGATGAAACTTACGTATTTTAATATGGCCGTGGCAAAATGGCTCAGTAGCACCCCCTAGAACGTGAAAATGGAGCGGCACCCTATGGGGAGCATTTACGGAAATGAACGAAATTTGGTACACATATGTATCATGGGGAGACGCATCAAAACGCCTCTTGTAGCCATACCCGAAACCCAACAGATAGTCGGCCATCTTGACTGGAACATGGCGTTTTTGGATCTCGACACATCGTACTTTGGTGAACTCCTCCTAGAGATTACATTGGATCGGCTTCAAACTTGGTCAGCACATTCATAAGGGCTTTGGGATCTAAAGTTATTAAAAGCTTTAATGGTCATTGCAACATGTGGGCGTGGCATAGCGGCGAAATAGTGGCGAAAAATTGCGTGACGCCATAAAAACTGATATGGTTATATTTCTGCCATACTTTGTGGGATATTGTCCAAACTTCTCATGCTTCATAAGACTCCACCCATGAACAGGGTTG
>CAFUXE010000396.1:8477-24562 GCA_903364295.1 Serranus cabrilla
TGTGTTGTGCTCTAAGTATTTGGCACAGGGTCTAGTACATGTGTGTGTGTATGAAAGAGAGAAGGAGAAAAAGAGAGGTAGAAAGGGCAGGCAGATGGGAGCAGTGTTGGGAGAATTACATATTATTAACTTGGCTTTTTTGCTGACAAACTGGGCAACAGAACAGACTAGTGAGCAGCAACCAAAAGGCGATTAGAGCGAAAGACAGATGCAGCTCAATAAAACTTAATTGTGCAAACCAATTTTGCCCCCAAAGTGAATATTTATGACTCAGACAGCTATGAATTACACCATAAATTCCCAGCTAGAGAGAACCAGGTCTTTATTCAATACAGGTTTATATTTATGGGTTTTTGCAAGTGTACACACTGTAAAACTTCAGTAATTAACTGGCAGCAGCTTTGCCTGCAAAGTTCTGTTAGATTTATTTTATTTAAATTTTTTGTAACTGTAATTTTGAAATACAGGGCATAACTAGAAATACATTTGTTTATTATATAATATAATATAGATATATATAATATATAATATATATTATTATATTAATATTCTTCTAAATTTACGACATAATACTGTTTTCTTAAATTAATTAAATCAACATTTACAGTACACTATAACACTTCCCAGGGTAAAATTAACAGTGAGTTCTCATAAATAATGGTGATAAACAGTGACACCGCACAGTAATGTTAGTCATGGTGTTCCACAAGGTTCTGTGCTTGGACCAATATTATTCACACTATACAGGCTTCCTTTAGGAATCATGACTAAAAATAATGGCAGTCTTATTTTTGTCCATCATTATAATTTTATAATAATTAGTTATTTTTTTCAGACAGCTGTTGACTGAAGCTGTTATCTATGCTCTCTTGTGCATACAATTTTGGATCACTGCAGACAATAAGCTCTGTGGCAAACACGTTTCTGATGCTAACACGGTTTGTCCAACATGACAATCTTCACAAATTAACACTTTATGATGTTTGAAGCATTATTACAGCTGGCAGAAGTAAAAAGCTAAAGTTATGCTATAGTTAACTATGCCACAGTCACATGACTTTAACATCACTACCGTTCAATCTACAAGTTTGCCGGTGCACTGAAAAACACGACAAGAGGCTGTAAGACGGACTAGTGAGAGAGCTCCCACCCGCTTGTTTAATTTAGCCACTTGTTAGCAACCGGCTTTTTAAGGACACATAAAAACTTCAAAATTCACAAGTGGGGGCATTTACTAATGTATTTTATGTTGTACAACAAAGTGCAAACATCTCTTTAGCTTGTATTAACCACTGACATTATTTCAGGCATCTAACCAAAAACCCCAGGCTAAACTGCGCATGCTTCTGCAAACTGGGGGCATGCTAACTACAATCTAATGTAGGTAATACACACTACTGATATCATACAACCCCACTTTATCGTACAAGTTGATATTGTGGATTAAGAAATATTCACATGCTGCTTTATGAAACATTGGAGCTGAATCATTTTCCACACAGTAAACCTTGGGCTTTTGCGGCCACACTTTCTGCCCTCTGCAAAGCTCCTTTTGATACAGAAAAACTGTCTTTATTCTCTAATTCCAGCCAGCTCAACATTTTGTTCACAGATGTTTCACATTAAAAGCCTCCCAGAAAATCAAAGGGTCTAATCCCTTCCTTTCCTGGTAGGTTTTAATGTGAAACATCTGTAAAAAGTGTTGACTCATGGTTGACTTGTTAGTGTTCAGGGCTTCTGTGTGGAAGAGGATGGGATCAGAGAGTAGCTGGTGACTTCATCAGTACTGGAAGTGACACATGACATTAGAAGATTTTGCAGTCTCACAGAAAATAGCAAGAAAACAATTTTGAAAAGGACGGGGCAGACGTTGCCTCACACTCTGAATCAGCAGGGCAGCAACCACTGGCAGGGTTTCAATGCCACAAACTGCTCACAGGACACGACTAACAAAAGACTACATGTTTGAAACTATTTGCCAAGAGTGGGTAAGCAAAATATTTTAAACTAAACATCTGCTCATTATTTTCTAGCAAAATTACTTAGAAAATCCACCCATGGGATAAAACTCTTTGTCTAGTCATGACTCAAATCACCATGTCTCAATAAATATGCCAAGCCAACATTTTCAGATAGAGATCCATGGTCTCAGACTTGGAGGCACTGACTCTCGTTTTAACAGCTTCACACTCGGCTGCAAAAGTGTTCATGGCTTCATAAAGCCAACAAAATAACATCATCTGCAAAGAGCTGCACAAAACTTCTTCGGGCCCCACACCAGACCCCCGTAATGTAACTTAATGTTACAATAGTTGTGTTTCCATCAACACATTTTGCAGATTTTCATGAGAAAAGCTTGATGCAAAGACCAACATTTGATGAAACTTTCGAAAATGCGCATAAAAGTTTTTACACTTGAGGGGATTTTTGTCTTTTTCCAAAAACTGTTGGTGGCCAAAACTGTCTGATAAAAATTTTTTGTTGTTTTTCTCTCTTGCACAATCTCTACTTCTTCTACTGTTTACTGACGACTTAGTCTGCAGAATTACATTACACTGCCATCTTCTGGCCAAAATATATTTATGCAGCTTTATTTATTTGCTCAAAACCAGTTGATGGAAACATCCCTAATTCCCATTTTCTTAAATACGACATTTTAAAATGTTCGCTTCATAATTTGCTTTGACTTTAATGGAAACAAGGCTACTAACTATGATTTTGACCACTTCACACTCATGGCTTGATGAAGCCAACAAAATAACATAATCAGCAAAGAGCAGGAGAAAAATTCTTAGGTCCCCACACCGGACCCCTGTAATATAACAGAATGTTACAACTTTGGTTATGAAAGCTTTAATATTTAAACTGAAAACATGAAATCTTGTCTTCAGGCTGTCAGATCTTTAAGCGGTTAAATTCCAAGTCAAGTCAAAACAGTGAGTCGAGTCAAGTCCACATCTCTGATTCAGATTGCATTGTTCCACTTATAGAGTACTATGGCAACTTACCAACAATCAAATTTACATGTTTAATTATGAAAATTGTTACTTATTACTATTCTTATTACCTCACATGTCATTTTGGGTTGTCTTGCACATTCTGCAGCAGCAGATGACCACCCTGAACTGAGTCTGATACAGTAGTACCGCTGTGCACTCAGAGCTCAAAACTCGCATGCAGAAGATGCTCCGGGTTGCAGTAATACTAATAAATCGTGAGCTAAGCGGCTGCTGAGGACAGCTGTGCTGATTTAAACTGAAGCATATTTGTTCCATGAGATGAGCGTGAGACAGACGACTGAAAATCACGCCTGCTTCTTACGGATGTCACTGAGCTGTGTGTGTGCACTCTCTCTCTAACTATCTGTCTTTATTCCTTCCTCTGTTTCTCCGGTCGGTCGGGCTCTCTGGAATAGTTAGTAGGTCATACAGGGACCGATAAAAAGTCATTTCCGCTTGGATGCTTTTCAAAATCCCTAATTACAGAGTCAACAGCAATAGACACACACACATGCGTGCGTGCACACACGCACATTGACCAGCTCTCAAGCCCTTATCTCCAGCCTCCCTCTCTTCTAATAATTTGGTCAGAATCCAGACTCCAAACTTGGGTGGCTCGGGAGCAAAATTTGTGTTTTTCACAGTTGGCTTTACAGATTAAAAAGTGAACATGCCACAGAAATTTATACTGTCAGCCTTTCATTATGAGGTGTGTGTGTGTGTGTGGGCATGGGGGCGTGTCTCTGTTTTGCTTCAATGATCAACCATGACTCTTGGTCCTTTCTGATAAGAACACTGTGCACACTAAATGCCAGCTCTGCAAAAGTTAAAATTAAAGGTTATTATTTGTAATCCTGGTTCTGCACTGCAGAAAAAAAGCCCTTTACAGCTAAACATTGCCTGCACAGTGCAAGACAAAATTCTGCAAGGATGAGGAGGAGGTAAAAATATTCTACTACTGAAAAGGTAGGGTCAGACTGTCATAGCAAAGTAGCGAAGGGAACCATCGTAAACTAAAGGTGCATTCAGATTGAACACAATGTGAATTTTAACCTTGCACGCAGCACAGTGTTGCTGAACATTATTATAAAAAATACTCTCAATAAGTGCAAAAAAATATCCTCCAACTTCATGTTTTGAAACTATTACCAAAAGATGTTTCTAGTATTTTCTACACTTTGTTAACAGATATAATCATAGAGCTGAATCAGACACTAAACTGAACACGATAAGCTTCATTTACCAGAGTTGTACAGTCCTGTCTCATAGTATTAGGAATCTCTGAGAAATGTTTTACTGTCGGATAAGCATTCAAACTTCTTCAGACATTTCAGCAAATACCTGACCTGCCGGTCATATCACAATAACAGCACATGGTGCTATCTGAGTTTATATCAATATGATATCATAAAGTTGTCCAAGTTGCCCTTTAAAAAGGGTAAAATGTTGCATCTCGAAATGCATTGCAATATACAGCATGATCCTGTATGACACCAATGCAGTAGAAAACTGTTCAGATTTCACTTTAAATGTACAATGTAGATGTTGTCAGGTGTACCTAATAAACAGACAAAAGCCTAAACTCACATCAAACTCAACCAAAGAGCACCAGCAAGTCCTGACAAACTAAGTAGGAAAATAAATAAAGACATAAGCTATCAAGTCTACTGTCGAGCCTTGAAGCTCTCTTCTGTATGTTTTAGTGTGGAAAGTGTAGAGGGCAGCAAGGAAGTATGAGAGATCGTATCAGCAAGAGCCGAATCCAGTCAGCTGAGTCCAGTGTATGGGTTTGTAGTATTCAGCAGTGAGAGCATACAGCTACGGCAAGCCCCGAGGGGAAAACATGATTCAGCCCGTCCCCACCCACACTGCTTTAAGATAAACTTCCTAACCCCTGTCACACAGCCAGTTAGTTTGCTAACATATAAAAGCAGAGTAGGCGGGAAAAGCCGAGGGCTTTTGTCATCTTGGACTTGAGAGTGCGAGCACATGGCTGCTTCCTGGAGGCAGTACATGTCAGCGCTGAGCCGGTACGCATCAAACTCACAAAAACAATTGTTCAGCCAGTTGATAGCATCAGGATGGACGAGGGGTATGTGATCGGGCCGTATCATAAAGAGATTGCTCCCAGTCATTCACAATGTAAAGTCTGAGTTATCGTGATCTCAGTGAGTGGATGCTTTGAAGTAAAGACAGCTTCATTATAATGTATGTATAATTTAACTGACTCTGAGTTAAAGAATATAAAATGGCCACTGGTTATATCCTCATTTACTCTCAGTCTTGTGGGAGGACTCCACGCCCGTCACAATAACACACGACAGTCACTGAAGGAGAAAGAAAGCATTTCTTCCTTTCCTTTCCCTGACACACTCATTCCACCGGAAATAACTTCTCATACCATTATGACCCCGAAGAAATCTTTTCTTTGTCTACTTTCATGTTCATAAGGAAGTCAGAATGTGGTTTCAGGACTGATTTTACTATCTTTTGCTATTTTTTTTGTCTTATGGCAGATGGACCTCAAGGCACTGACAGAGATAATCAGAGCAGAGAGAAGAAAGTCACTCGAGGGAGCTCAGAGTTTTTCTGTCTGTTGACCAGGATTTTGTCTTTCTGGTAGTGGCGGTATTCACACAGTGACAACAGCAATAGACATACATCTCAATCCCTCATGTCTTTGGAATACATGCAAAACTAGAAAAGCACTCAGAGAGCCAGACCTCCGCCAAGGCAATAGGGTCAGTTACACAACACCAAATTGCACACTTGAAGGATTATATTGAAAGCATGTATTTTGGGAGCACACTGGCATTGAAATATTTCATCCAGTAGTTGGCGGCAGTTAGTGAAGGCAATAGGGTCACTGACGCAATATTATAAATTTGCAATATAATTTCCAGATGGTGTTCCAGATCACCGATCACCACCAAAATCTAATCATCTGTTCCTTGTTCCGTGCTGTACTTTTTGAGTTATTTTGTACACAAACAAACAAACAAATAGACGGACACACGCCGGTGAAAACATAACCTCCGTGGCGGAGGTAATTACTGATATTTAAACAAACAGTTGCCACTTTAGTTGGACCTGTCCCACGTACCTAACTTTAAAATGGTTGGTGGTGCGTCCAAGCAAATCTATAAAGTGAAACAAAAGCTATTAACCCAGGCAGCAATCTCCCGGGCTGAGCAGGGGAGCAAAAGGTTGGGGCAGACGTTGGAGACCATGAAACCAAAAAGTCAACATTGTATTTTTAAGTTATGAAGTACATTCTGTAGGTCATTTTTATGGGGTCAGGATTAGGTTAGTCTTACATATGCAGACTTAAGGAGAAGGAAGAAAATTTTCATTAAATTTTATTTTAGAAACCAATCACAGTCTTCATTGTGAAATCCAATATATTTGACCCATCCATTCAACCCAACCTTCCCCCAGTGTCGAATTTGATTAAAACATTTTTCTGTTCGCCACAACAAAGGATCCTAATCAACTGTCCATTTCACCTCGTTTTAACACATTGTGTAACTGTAATGCAGTAGTTAAAGGTTGTGGTCATTTCAAGTATTTTTGTGACATCAGGCTAGAAATATGCAGCATAATCAACAAAGTAAAAAAAAACAAAAAACATTTGATTTTTTAAGAAATGACTTACTGTCTAAATAGTCACTGCAGCTTTGGCTTTTATGTTGACCACTTACACATAACCAAGCCCTGCAGTGTGCTCATAGTATGTTTCTCGGTCACTGGCTTCACTGAGGATGAGATTGTGTATGATGGATGAAGAGCTTGTGACAGACTGTTCTCTATGTCTTTGTCCCTTTTCTTTTCTATGTTTTGCGTTTAAGCAGCATGTTATCCATTCATTTATCCTGACAGTATACTCTATAATTACTTTAAAGGCATAATGCTATGTGCCTAACTTTAACACTGAACCCCCGTTATATTGTTGTACATTGAAGTGAAGTGCTGTCCACTGTAAACCTTAGACATACATTTACACTGAAATCAATTATTTGTTGTCATATTTGCTAAAGTAAGCATTTATAGTGTGAATAAAAATGGTCCAAACACAGAACCCTGTGGAACACCATGACTAACATTGGGTTGTACAAGAATACAATAATATACTGCAAATGTATAAAATACAGAAAGAAACTAAAAAATACAGTATTTTGCAGGTGAAGCTGCTGCCAGTTAATTACTGGAAAACTACACCGAAAAGTTTTACAGTCTAGCTAGCAGACCTGACTAACAACATCCAAACACAGCAAGTGAGTACAGCACGGTGTTGTCTCACAATGTTTTCCCCCTCATTATTTAGTTGTTTCCACAAGGCGCAGACTTCTAAGCCAGCAGCTCAGACTCATACATTTGGTGTGAGACAGCCTCAGACTCTGTCGCACACTTTGTCAATGCCAATGAAAAGAGGCTACAGACCCAAACTCTGATGATACCTATGTACATACATCAAATATAACTAACTATGAGCAGGTATTGCAGACAGGGCTGTGCTGTTTTCTTTGAGTCTGGCCTTCTGGGGTCTTGCTTTTCTTACGTCTCTTAGAAGTTTTGACACCAATTTGTCTTGCGTACCAACAAAGTATCATGTAACTACTGCCCTGCTCTCAGAAATAGGTCATTTCACACTTTGTGGTGTTGTCTTCTCCATTTAAACATGTTAGAGTCCAGTTCTAAACATAAAAAATTCAATAAGAAATATAATTGGCTGAATTAATCATGATGTTCTGAACTTGTTGTGGGGCACTCTTTTTATTATGGTTTGTATTCCATAGCATGTTTCCTCAGCGAATGCAGAAGCAAACCGGCTAACTATGAGCCACAAGGGACACTGTTATAAAGGCCTCCACCCACAAGAAAAAAAATACTCATGTATATTTAATGAAAAGTGGTGCACAGATGAGGACATTTGGGCTTGGAAAGTTGATATTTTTACAGCTGAATGCACCCTTTCTTGGCCTTATTTTTCATGCAGATTTGAGAAAGGCTTGCGCTAGCCATGTCGAACTGCCATCCAGGAACACGAGGAGCATAATGGCAAAAATTATATAAAAAACAACCCAAAACATTTCATAGCCATTTGCTATCAGAAGGCAACCACACGGCACACGTGAAGTCAGAAAAAAAAAGTATTGTTATGGTAAGATTGTCTTCTGGCTTGTTTCTTAGATTTGTGCTGGCAAACACACAGCATGGAAGTCTAACTTAATGCACCACTGAGCAACTTTCATAGCAATGAATGGGGCTCCAATGCTGTTTCTAGTTCTTTCTATGTATCAGTGCTTATTATGACCCATTTTAACCTCCGTGTGATCGCGTTTGTCTGTCTGTCTGTCTGTCTGTGTACAAAATAACTCAAAAAGTACTGCACCGATTTGGATGAAATTTTTGGACAATGTCTGTATTGGGACAAGGAACAAGTGACTGTGATTAGAGTTTGGTGGTGTTCGGTGATCAGGAACACCATCTGGAATTTATATTGTGTCAGTGACCATATTGCCTTGGCTGTAATAATAATAACGTGAGTAAATAAGGAAGTTGTAGTATAAAGAGTGAGAAAGTCCGCAGAGAAAAGAGGTCGTGGTCAAACATTGGAGACCATGAAACCCAAAGTCAGCATTGTATTTTCAAGTTATAAGCTACATATCACATGTGCCTTATAATTTATTGCATCACTATCATTGTTCTGTAGCTGTTACTGAAACATTGATGATACATGTGTGACGAGCCAAGCTCTCTCTCTCTAGCAGTCTTTCTCGCTTTCTATCTCTGTCTTTCATACGCTCTCTACGTTGGCACTCGGTACATCTGCAACTTACATGTTCGCACTAAAATTTACATAGCATAATTGATGTGTCAGTTTTTGTACCAATGAGTAAAATCCAATTTTAACCAGCTGTTAGAAACTCTGCGATGACATATTTGCTCTCATCTTTGAGATACATTGAAACAGCCATTGCAAGACAAGTCAATTTGACTAATAGAATTAAAATGAGAATCATTTATTTCTATTAATTTCATTGTTGGATACTACAGAAATGTTGTCACATGCAAAAAATATAAGCCTTTTTCATTTCAGTGGAAAAAACAACTAGATTGAGATTTTTTATACTATAAAACCTAACTTACGAATGGAAAATGATGAGAACAAAAGAATAATTACTAAACTACAAATAAAATACTATTTCACCTTATCACTTTGTCCTACATGTGGACTTAGAAGATATGGTTCAATTGGCCCTCAGCATCCAGCACAGACTCTAATCATTAACCTAACCATTAACCTCTAACCTGACTGGACTTAACAATCATGACCTCTGACCTTTACTCTGACTGGATTCTGTTGTTTCCGGTGGTGAAACAGAAGGTTGTATGTTGCGGATCTCATCATATCACAGTTGTGTGTGTCTCATAATCACCAACATCATTTAAAAAAATCTTCTCTTCAGCATCTGATAGATTAATGATGCTGTGGTTGACCAAGGTCTTTATTGCTTTAAATATTTCTTTATTCCCCCTGCTGCTACTTTGGCTGATTCTGGAAAAGCTTGGAATGGTTTCCTCATGGGATCCTGCTGCGGTGCTTTTCAACTGCAGTCCCTGGACAGGTTATTAGAGCAGCAGTGCATAATTGCAGCCTGGTTGGTGTGTGAAACATCCACTCCATCATGCTCCACCAGCTTTGCCTGTACTGTGTATTACTGAACTGACTTAAAAAGAGGAAAAACTGGAAGAAGAGAAGAAAAAAAAAAAAAGGGAAATGTTTTGTGTCTGAGCTTTTTCTAAGGACACAGAAGTTGTTTTGAATTATAATTGCTTTTGGAACACTGTAAAACTTTTCAGTGTAAATTTACAGTAATTTTCTGGCAGCAAAGTACTGTTTTTTTTACAGTTTCATACTATATTTTGGAAACAGAGTGTATTACTAGAAATACATTTGCAGTATAATACTGCATTCTTAAAAAAAATACATTTACGGAATATTTAGAGTACACTGTAAAAAGTTTCAGTGTAAATTTACATCAAATTCCTGTAAATAATGGCAATCTCTTAAAGAGCTGTAATCACATATCTTTTCTCCCAGATTGCATTGCAATATACAGTAAGACACTTTATGTGAATGGACCTTTTTGGTTCATGTCTCTTTCAGTTTCAATAGTCAATATTACATATTTGTTCAAATGTATCAATAAAAAAGTTTTCCCTATTCAAGATAGTTTCAAATGAGTTTAGTGATTCACTTGCTTAATAGAACTTTTTCCATGTAGAGTCTGATCAGATTATATTAACACTGAGGCCTTGGGGCGCATCAGAAGATGTCAGATCCTGCTGGCTAGTGAAGCAAAGCCTGTGATAGTTAATGATGTCTGTTGGCAAGCTTGAAGTCTTCGCTTGAAGATAAAAGAGTTTGGAGGATTGGAAAAAAAAAAACGTGAACGGCATCCAACTTCTGCTGGTCTTTTTATCTTTAGTCTAAATAAAGAATCATTTCTAGAAATATGGTATGCAGCGAGACTTTTCAACAATGAACCCTACAGGAGTGAACTACATTTTAAAGCCGTTTGTGATTGACTGCACTGTCGGCGAATGTGGTCTTTGATGTGCTTTCATGATCACCTTTTCATGCAGATGTCTTGTTCAGTATTGTGTGCAGTAAAGCTCGGTACTGTCAGTTGAAAGGAAATTGTCAGTGTCTACATGTATGTTAGAGATACTTTACTAAAGATACTTTCCAGCTTACACCAGCACATTCTCGTTCCTAACTTGTCTCATAAGGACATTTGGTCTGTGGACTTTGTCGCTCATTATACCAGCCATTTGGAATGTTATCACTAAATTGATTGGGGTGTTTTCAGTGGTTGTCATTCACATAAGAAGAGTTGCATGCCAGGTTAAGCCGCACGCTGAAAACAGAAGTTAAAAGGTTGCAGTTTCCATATAATCACGCAAGGAACAGGTGGTTAGATTTTGGTGGTGATCAGTGATCCGGTACACCATCTGGAATTTGTATTGCAAATTTATATTATGGTCTCAGTGACCATATTGCCTTCACTAATTGCCACCATCTAGTGGATGAAATATTTCAATGCCAGTGTGCTCCCAAAATACATGCTTTCAATTTAATCCTTCAAGCGTTAAATTTGGTATTGCATAACTGACATTCCTGTTACAGGAATGTCCACTAAAAGGAAACATGTACACCCTCTAATTACAAAATTAGACCCTTACTAGACCCTTGTGGATGCGGAAAGTGTAATTCTGTATTTAAACTACCCACCACCAAAGCAATTTAAGCCTGATTTATACAAATATAACAAGTAGTTGACATCTGCTGCACTGTGTGTGGTTCTGGAAAGCACACACTTCCTCTCCTCAATGGGATTTACAAAACAATGCATGTGCTTGTTTTCTTGTATAAAGACAGAAGTCCCTTGTCGGGTTGTTATGAGCTGTGATGTGGTGGTGAGAGGAGCACATAATGATTTCACATGAAATAACCCCGGGGTGAGGGTCAACACTTAATGGTTTACCGGTTGTGATGTATGTGACCATTTTATAATGTTGATTTTCCCACTGCTGTGTGTTTGTGCAGGATGAGGGCTGCGCTGCTGCTGCTGCTGTTAGTCACTCTCATCTGTGTCAAAACTGTAGCTGGAGGGAAAAACAAGAAAGGTAAAAGTCTCTTTTTCCTTTCCCTGCTCTGCTTGCCCTCTGTCTCTTTCTATATTTCTCTTGTTACAGTATCTGTAATCAAAATCTAATGCAACGATTACTGCTGGAGCCCAAATACACTGTAAAAAAATCAGTGTAAATTTACAGTAATTAACTAACAGCAGCCCTGTCTGCAAAGTACTGTTTTTTTTTGTTTTTGTTTTTGTTTTTTTACAGTTTTAATGTTTTTTAGGAATACAATGTATTACTAGAAATACATTTGCAGAATATTCCTGTATTCTTGTAAATTTACAACACTTTTTAAATCTAAATGTACAGTAAATTCCCGTAAATAATGGCAGTCCCTTAAAGTGCTGTCATCACATTTTTTCTCCCTCATTGAATTGCAGTATACAGTATGACAAATACATGTCACATTTAATTTACAGTGTATAATTTAATCTTTTCACTCACGTTAGTCAATATCTCCTAATTTCTTTTGGTATTTTTGCATTCTGAGGAAACAGATGCGTATTAATAACTAATTTAATTGGAGTGGAATGCTATAAATGAATTTGGGATTTGGCAGGAGAACTTCATCCCAGCACTTGTCAGAAATCCTCTAAAAGGACGTGGGTTTTGTCTCTATGCCAATAATATCTTGATGATATATTGCCACTCTGACAGCCACCATAAGCTTACAACACGTACAGTCACCAGCAACATTCAATGGTCAGCTCAGAGCTGGGATACAGGAGTTGGTGGGGGAGTGATGCAATTTGAAGCAACACATTGTGTTTTCAAGGTCTAATTTCACATTGTCCAATAAAATAGTACAATCATGGACAATAAAAACAAATACTTTATTATATGGCCATATCATCTACGGCAACTAGTTAATCCAAAGAACATAAGCTGGTGGGCTAAACTGCATATACAAGGCTGGCACTTCAACTGTTGTGTCCCTTCTAAGTTTTATACTCCTGTCCCTCAAAATAATGATTCATATGGATCATGACTTTTACATTCATGCCTGGCTGCTCCGGTGCACGGCACTGAGCCCTTTTCTTAATTTGGCTTGGTTCATGCCAGCAGCTCCCAGTGACCAGCCCACCGGTTGAACTCCAAACAGCTCGAGCTGCCACTGAATATGCCGATTGCATTTTTGGAAATACCCAGATATTAAATCGTTTTTCTGTCCTCAGAGAAAAACAAACCCGCCCAGTCCGGGTCAGAATGCACCGACTGGCGCTATGGCAACTGTGTCCCTAGCAACGGGGACTGCGGAGCAGGGTTTAGGGAGGGGTCATGTGACCAGCAGAGCAAGAAGATGAAATGTAAAGTACCTTGCAACTGGAAAAAAGACTTTGGAGGTACTTACACACACACACACACACACACATACAAACTGAGGTGTTCCAGTGGACTACAAAGTTATGTGTTATATGGATACAGTGCAGTTAAAATTAGGTCAAAATGTGAATTACTGCATAAAGTAATCTGCAACTAAAATGAGTACGATGAAGTTTCTTTATCCTCCAAACGGCTGACACTGACAGAATGACTCTACATACAGAGGCAGGGGAAATAACATCACAAGCACCTGTAACGTATGATGCAATCCAGTGCAGCAGCCCTGCATAAACACGTCTGTGGAGCTCTAATGATACAATTTGTGTTGACACTGTGTCAGCGAACATTCAACTCTAATTGATTCAGCTACAACTGTTTATGACATACTTTGGTGTGAGATGCCTGAAGCTTGTACTCTGAGCATGTTGGTTAAAAACATTTCATATCTGGGTGTAGCATCACTCTGCGGCTCCCTTTTAAGACCCTGCCCTATTTGTCTCACATCACATATACAGTACAGGGAGACTAACTTTACAGAAGATTAGTTTGATCTTTAAGTTCTCCATTTTAAAATCACACTCTTAGCAATTGGGCTGCTTTTATAGAGAGTTCAGGGTTGTGGGCATCGAATTTTTAGGGGGAGATAGCAGGTTAACAGTAGATGCCATATAGAAGCTGGGAAACTTATAATTAGTTTGAGATGCAGTTCGGCAGTGTGTCAAGTTGTTCATAAGTCAGAAATCTTTCATAAAAGTCACTAAATTAATTAAACCTATGAATGTGTATAAGGGTTAAGACACTATTTGGGTTTTTTAAACGTCCATTTCCATTACTGCAGTCATTTTTGGGTTGATACCATTTATTCAACAAATATTCTGCTTAATTAGGCCAACTTTTAGAATATAGAGAATGGATAAAAATGTTCAAAAACCCCTCCAGAATATTACATCAATACGCCATGAACTACATCAACTCTATGCTGTGATTTGGATTCAAAAAACGCCAAAGGGGTTAAAAGAAAAGATGATCAATTACTTTTTTCCCCCTGAATCAGATGGAACAAGTCACGTCAAGATCTGGTAAAAGTGTCTGACGATATTTAAGGACACAGGGTGAGTTCTGCAGGGACAACGATATGAAAGTAAAATGGATTTTGTAGGGATCAAAATTTCAGTGTCTTATGTAGAGTGAAGAGTGGCAACATAAAAACAGTACAGCTGGAACTATAAAGGTCAGACAAGTTATTTTTAGTGAAGCTCAACCTTGGATACAAGGTTCTACATTTCTTTTTTATAATCTGCTTCACTGCCTCCAGTACTCAGGGCACTCATTAGTTATTAATTCCCATCGGACTATGTATGTTTGAAAGCTGTGTTGCATGTGTTCAGTTATCTTCTGTCTGCCTCTTTCTCTCTCTTCTAGCTGACTGTAAGTATCGCTTTGGTAGTTGGGGAGAGTGTGATCCAAGCACTGGCTTGCGTTCCAGAACAGGGACATTGAAGAAGGCCCTGTATAATGCACAGTGTCAACCGACTATTTCCGCCTCCAAACCTTGCAATGGAAACACCAAGACAAGGACCAAAGGTGAGACTGACGGATCACCTCTGGATGGAAAACGATGATGATCTCAAGAAGTCCCACTACCTCTGAAATAGATGCCATTAAGCCGTAGCCGTTGTTTAAAGGACTGTGAAGTAATAGGACTGAATATTTAATATTGACTTTACTATTAACTGCTATTAAATTTAGCTGACTCCACCACTGCAGATTTTTGCATTAATGAATCACTTCTATGGCAAGACACCACAAAATGATGCACACGCTTTAAGGAAAAGGCTCAAAGATTCAATGACAACTCATTGTTGAAAAGGGAGATTAATGGTGTAGAAAATTGTAGAATTTAGTCGACTCCACCATTGCAGATTTTTGCACTAATGCATCACCTCTATGGCAAGTCTACAGCCATGCTCAGGCACAGCAGCTAGTGCTGTGCTAAATGCTAATACCGACATGCTAACAACGACAGTAGTAACATGTGGATGTGTAGCAGGTACAGCATAACATGCTCATCATGCTAATTTAGCTTGTTAGCATGCAAACATTAATTAGCAGTAAACAAGTACAGCAGGTAACTGACCATACATCGAAGTATTGACTGTGGTAAAAGTCAGAAGACCACAACAGTTACCCCTGACAGAGCAGAGGGATGAGTCTCTGTTCCAAATGCCAATATAATACATTAAATAGTTGTTGAGACAGAACAGTATTTTGTGAATTAACATCTGAAGTAATATTTGTGCCTCTGTGTTTTTTTTTCTGCAGGAAAGAAGAGAAAAGGCAAGCACAACTAGAAACAGGATGCAGGGAAGAGTCTGCGGGGAGAGACAAGAGTCTTAAGAGTCAAAGAACAACTAGAAATACACAGTAATTGTCTGAACCAGCTGGCCTCTGACACAACACTTAATTTTCCTTCATGCAATTTTGAATTCAGGTTCTTTAATTACAACTGTAAATATGCACTAACTCTTTAGATTTGGACTAAAAAACTAAGCCTGACCTGTGGCATTATAACCAGCCAACACAGCTGCTTTCACATCAAAGTGCATTTGGAATCTATATTATACATTTTTTAGACCACCGAGTTAAAAATTCCTTTAAATAAAAATGTTCACTGCAAGGCATTTTCTATATCTCCCCCATCACGACCAAACCTTTCAGAGAATAAATGAATCTGGGCATCCACTCCACCAGAGCTACACTGGGAACGGGAGCTATTTTAACTCCCAAGTTGTCTGAGCTCCTTCTGAATCATTTTGTTAATCTTGGCTGTGTCAGTAGCATCAACACGCAAACAGTATAATTTGGGTTTCATTGCTTCAGCTCAGTCTGTGGCAATAAACGCAGCCAAGAATCCATCCTTTTCAATAATTCCAACCACCGCACTTGTAGATTAAAGTGCATTAGGAATATTAGATTTATAAATTTGCCACACAAGGTGCCTGTTATATTCCTTTTACTTTGAATGATGTAAAAAAAAAAAAAAAAAAAAAAAAAAAAAAA
>CAFUXE010000396.1:24713-36188 GCA_903364295.1 Serranus cabrilla
TTTTTTCCTGCACAACATATACACCATATTAATTTAGCTTGTTAGCATGCAAACAGCTGAGGCCATTATTTGGCCATATATCAAAGTTAAGCATATAGTGGACATAACTTAATTAATTAATTCTCCTTACCTGCTTATTCAAACTCGGGTCGCGAGGGGCTGGTGCTGATCCCAGCTGACATTGGGCAAGAGGCGGGGTCCACCCTGGACAGGTCTCCAGACTATCAAAAGACAGGAACATAGAGACAGACGGTCATTCATGCTCTCATTCACTCCTACGGGCAATTAAGAGTCACCAATTAAACCTAAGCTGCATGTCTTTGGACTGTGGGAGCAAACGCCACATAGAAGAACTGCAAGCCGGATTCAAACCCACAGCCCTCTTGCTATGAGGCACCGTGTAGCCTGGGACTTAACTTTTGCATGTTTATTACAGTGACTTAACCAAGTTGACTTTTGTTTTCACGTGCAACACAAACAGTGAGTCAACAGTCCATCTACAATGATCTCCTCCCTTTGTGGACTCTTTATACCTGCCTTCCTCCTGTGCGATAGTGACGTCCCAATGGAGCAACTCTTTCATTCATTATCTGAGGTCAAAGGGCAGAGCATGTCATATCCTGTACAGGGGTTTTAAAGCCCCTGAGGCAAACTGATTAGTGATATTGAGCTATATAAATAAAAGTGACTTGACTCGACTGCTGATATGATGATATAGTGTCATGCCACTTTGATCTCATTTTAATGACCTGATGTGGCTCTCTCTGTAAAACACATACATCACATGCACATCCAGTCAGCGTCTCTGTGTCTCAGTCTCTGTGAAACACACACTTACACACACCTTGTGTGTCACCCTGCCTTTGATGTAGGTTAGAGAAGAAAGCCTTCATCAATAAATAAACAGCTCCCTGCAGCAATGATTTATTTCTGCTGCATTTCGGTGAGGTTCCACACATGTAGTTTATCCTGTTGTTTGTGACATCTGCTGAACTTTGTATTGTTATATAACAATCTTCTTTTTTTGTATGAGAATTCATCCAACTCACTGACAAAAACATGTGTCTGATACATTTTCTGCATATTTTATCACAATATTGAAGTTCTTTCTTTCTTTTGTTATTACCATTTAGTCCTAAACATCCAATATTAGCATATCTTTAATGACAGTTATTTAATCTCATGCATGTCGTAGTTGACTTTTGACTTTTCACAAATTTTTATCTAGCATAAATGTCCCTTATAATACTTTTATCGACATGGAAGTCGAAGTGGATGGGCTTGCTATGTGCAAATGTCTTATGGAGAAAAAAATAGCGTATAGTGTTATATTTCACACAAACATTTTCACTTTGCGCATTTATTCACATTTGAATTGTGTTGTGTTGTAAAGAAACCGTGTTCAAAGGGAGCTGTGAGGCACTTTCGTGCACTAACCGGTCAGTGAGACGACTTCGTGGTCGACGTTTCGCTCTCTGGCTACTAGCATGAAATGCTCTGCGACAACAGCGGCGAAGTGCGCCTCTTCTGTCTTCTGTCACGCGACTGAAGTTCCCACTGAGGTCCGAAACATGCCTCTGTCGAAAGCCGTCCAATATCGCCTGGTTTTAACGAGGAGGCGGCGGAGAATTCGCATTAGCCGCTAACCGGGAGCCTCTAGCTAGCAAGCAGGCAGGACCGAACACATGCGTGGCGCGTGACCATTGTTGTGTTTCCGGTTTAGAAAAAAACCTACAAGTTCACGAGGTCACGTCACAGAGCGCGTTAATCTCGCGATAAAAAAAAAGATGGCGTTGAAATGTATTTGCTTTAATAGCGCGATATTTTTGACAGCACTAGTTCAAATATACAACTGTTCATTACACTTTCAGTATAAATTCCCAGTAATTAACTGGCAGCAGCAAAAAAATTCACTTTTTTATTTACAGTTTCTTACTGTATTTTAACACAATACTGTTTATATTTTTTGTCAGTAAATTACTTAACATTCATAGTACATTGTAAAACTTTTCAGTGTAAATTAACAGTAAATTCCTGTAAATAATGGCATTTACAGTTTACAGATTTACAGTATGCACATTTATTCCAGTATCCTTTTTTTAAAATTATAATACAAGTTGGTATTCATTTTTCAAAAGGACTTGTTGTTATGGGAATTAAGTTTTCAGTTTTCAGAAAAGTCGAAAAATAGCCACAGTGAATAACCTAGAGACCAGTCTGGTCAAATGGCAGGATCCTGAGCTGATGCAAGATGATGTGCTTTGTGTGAAACCACTACGATGCCTATGGGGGGACTGTTGGGTGACACGAAGAAAGTTACACACAAGCCCAAGCCTTAAAGCTACCACAACTGGCCAATGATGTAACGAAATTAGGTTTAAAGTTCAGGAAACATATATAATTTAAATGTATTTAGAGACAGGAGTACATGCGTTACTTGGATGCATGATGTGAGCATGGTATACCTCAACAATAAACCACAGCTTACAACAGAACTTAAAGCACAAAAAAGGACAAGCTGTAGGAACGAAGGAGGAAACGAGAACAGTACAAAGGAAGATCAAAACCAAAACAAAGGAATGCGAGGCAGCCTACAGGGACGAGACAGAGCCACACTGAAAGAAGGACACAGAGAAAGCCTGGCAGGGTTTTACTGACTATTACAGGATATAAACCCAAAGGACACTTTATCTCATTTACTAACGAGCAGGGCCTTGTCAATGATTTAAAATCCTTTGTTGTAGATTCCACACAGAGGATTTGAGATAAGAGAAGAACCAATGAGAGTCACCAAAAGTGGAAAAGCATTTTTCTGTCCTGAAGAAAACTGTGCTGAAAAACAGTGCATATTAACGACACCCATATCTCCAGCAGCAGCAGAAGAAGAAGAAGTGTTCAGCTCACCTGAAAACACATTATCAACTGTGAGGATAAGGACCCTACAGTTGGTCTTGTAATGAGACCCTGTGATATGAAGCTTAACATTATTATTATTTAACATTTTAAAAACATTAACTGGTAGCCGATTTGCCTGCAAAGTACACTTTAGTGGAACACTTTAGAGTAAATTAACAGTGCACTCCTGTAAATATTGGCATAATCATATATATTTTCTCTCAGATTTCATTGCTATATATACAGTATGACACCGTATGACATCAATACAGTAAAATACTGTTCAGATTTCACTGTGAATGTATTTTTATTGAGTTCAACCCTATGCTGTTCTTGGAAGCAGCACATACATTATGAATAGAGATCTAGTACCTTCCAAACTCAAATGTATTTGTATTAAAGATTTGATAGTATTTTGCAGAGCTGCACTAATTATGGCAGGATTTTATTTTCATGCCCTGAGAAGTTACAGTCTTATGTAACCCTGGACTTTTTCTGACCCACTAGAAACTGCCTTTGAAGTGGCAAAAAGTAGCTGATTTGGATTGGCAATTATCGGAGTATTTCTTCCCATCTTCACCTGCTGACACTATATTTCTCCTACTGTGTTTCTACAGTTAATCCTTTAGGCCTTTGACCTGCAGCTTTTTATACTGTGATGTAAAACCAGCTGCAGAGCTCATATCTGCCTGCGTGGCTTAAGTTTCTACACAAGGTCTAGACAAGGTCAGTTAGCAGAATGGAGTCAAGAGCCAACCACCTGATGAAGGCTTTTGCCACAGACTGTAGGTGTCAGAAATTCAATATGAAGGGCTCTACAGGGTGTTTGATTACACTCAAGACTCAAGGTCAAAATATACCAGAGCCAAATAATGGCCATCAAACAGCCCATATGCACACCAGTGCACGCTAACACACGGCCCCAAGACACTTCATAGCATAATCTGGTTGTTGTTGTATTTGTTATTAATAAACTCAATTTGTTCATCCACTGTGTTGAGCCCACATAGACTTTGCAACTAGTTTAATTTTATTATTTTGAATCTATTTTGTCCTATTCCATGATTTCAAGTAGCCTAAACTTTAAGTGACTTTCCTCCATTTGCTTCGCTAACCAAGTAATCAAACCAAAAGTTCTCTTGCATTGTTTATTTGGATGACATGTTTGGCATTAACACGCTCTTTCATTTGTGAATTTCAAGAGCTCTGATGCCAGCTCATCAGAATGCAGAACTCTGATATAAAACATTCAATTTATTTCAAACAATTTGCACAATCCGAAGAATAAACAGTAAACCAAATAATGTTGCTTTGTTGCTGTAGCAAGGTCTCTTATTCTCTTCTACATTATGAAGCAGGTCAGATATTTGCTGAAATACCAGCGTAGGATGATCAGACGAAGAAACACATTCTGAAAGACATTTGAATGCTTTTCAGATCATTAAAACATTTCTCAGGGATTCATAATACTATGAGACGGGACTTAACAACTCTGGAAAATGATCATGGTGACATTAATTTTAGCCTCAGTGATTGCGAGATCAAACATAATCACTACCCTGGTTCCAGACCTCTGAGTCATAACTCAAATTTCAGAAGAAAAGAAAAAGAAACTGCTTGCTTATCAAATAATATAATGAAGTGTAATGAAACCCTGTCAGATTTAAATTAGGCAATAATTACCAGTAATGTTCCCTCCCGTGTCACACTGTATATTGCTAAGCAATCTGGAAGACAAAAATTGTGATTACACCGATTTAAGAGAATGCCTTTATTTACAGGAATTTACTGTAAAGTCACACTGAAAAGTTTACTGTAAATATTCAGTAGTTTACTTACAAAACTGTGAACAGTATTGTGTTGTTAATTTACAAGAATATAGTAACATCCTGCAAATATGTGTGAATTATCAATTGACATCATGCCAATTTGATGTTTACAGGAGCAAGATGAATTACACACAGCTCCTGATTCACACACTCACATTGTTCATTGTTTTAAGTGTGTGTGTGCATGAAAGGTGCCTCATGCATACAACTTCAGAGTTACCATTCCATATTCCTCATGATGATTATTCAGAGTTGTTCAACTGACTAGGATGATGATCACATTTTCACCATGGCAACACACCGCCTCTCCTCTCCTCTCCTCTCCTCTGTGTGAGTGACTGCTAAATACCAATGACTTCTTTTGTTTTGTTTTCTATCGCCATTGTGTGAGATGCACAGGTATTATGTTCCTCTGGATCTGTTCCTCACATTGTAAGTCAGACCTTGAACAAGTGGCGGAACATTCCGTCTTACATTTCTGTCCAGTACAACACGATGTATGTAATTTAAAGGCTTCGCTGAATGCCTTTCAATAATCATATCTGAATATTGCAGTTGTGTAATTAATTAGGTTTTGTCCATTTGATTAGTTTTTCTGACTCCGACTCTTAACGACCTGCTCCTCCCAATCTAGGTCAGCTCTGATGTTCTGATCTCTGTGTTCCATTTCTTTGGGATCGACGCTGGAATAAATGATGTGTGTAGTTTCTATCTGTGTTGCCGTGGTTACAGCGTGACGTTGGCATCACAGTGCCAGTGGGTGGGGCTACCACTGGCTTCAAACACTGTTACTAAAAAGCAAATAATTGTATTAGACCGTAATAATGACATTTTAATTTGTTTGTCTTAATGCTCTGATTTATTTCCCTGACGACTGATTAAAGTCCCCTTTCACTTCTGAATGCATTTTGATCCTCTTCCTTGAATGTGATGAGCTTCACTGTGCAGACTGATGTTTATCTGCTGAAGGGGGAAAGTTTGTGCTGACAGTAAATCTCAGTCTAACACATGGGACAACATACAGGATTTATGGGGCCTATGGAAGTCCTATATAAGTCCTATGATGCACTGGGTGGGTTTCTCATTGTAAACTATTTCACAAAAACTGTAAGATAACTGAAGAAACCATCTGTCCATCAACATCTACGCCACCAGTCATTTAATTAGCTGCCAGTAGCTCCTCACATAATGCTGATTGGTCGTACCACAGGCTGTGCAAGGAAACATTCATGTACACAAGGTCATTTTAAGTGCTGTAAAGAGGCATAAAATGACATGAAAGATACAACAGACATAAAAAAAAAAACATTAAAAGCATCAGATGCTGCATTAAAAGCAGCCGTGACTGCACTGACCTGCCCACCTTCAAAAAACTCACAAAAACTCACCTCTTAAAAAGTGCTCTTTAACTTGCTCTGAGTTACTTTACTTTAAATGTTTTCAAAATTTAACTAGTTTATACATTTTAAATGTGTTACTACGTTTTTTCACAACGGAAAAAGACTCACAATGCAAAAGCTCACAACACAACGGAAAAAGCCCTGCTTCAAATTTGCTTTGACTTTAGAGGAAACACGGGTATTGACTGCAGTTTGACACAACACACATCAGACAAAGTTTCGACAGCAGATGTTTATTAGCATTACAGTTTTGTATCAACACAAGTTGTTTCTTATATATCTTTAATACATTTCATTTAAAAAGTAATAGTAGCTGTGTATTGTGCCAGGCGATGCTTTATGTTGAAAATGACGCGTCTATTCAAATAGTGTTTTACATGAAAAAGTATAAGAGAAAGTACTAACAGCCATAAAGCATTATACAGACAAAAAAAATACCAGAGGGGTTTTTGTCCCAAAAGCCGCCACTGGAAGCCAAAGTAAAAAAAAGGACCTGACTACAATGGCACGCAGTGTTTTAAAGAGTAAATCAACCTTGATTCATAAAGGGCAGAAAACTGCTGTTTCACTTATGGCCCATTAAGGACATAAAATATTTGACTGTACTTGAGTATATGTTTGAGGTACTGTACTGTTACATCACATAAAGAGTTTTATAGGCAACTACACAAGTTACTGCGTACTCCAGTAAGCAGTAAAACCCACTCTACTTTACTATTTACTCCACTACATGTATCCTGAGTTACTTTGCAGAGTGAGCAACTTAACCACCGCTCAGTCTTCAGTGGTTCGACTGCTCACTTTGCTGCAGTGATGTAGAACTGGACTCTCGGGTGTGTCAGTACACCGTTCATCACAGTTGGTGGTTTACAGGTAAACAGCACACTTCTGACCACACCAAACCTTCATCAAGCCACATTGCTGCATTGGTAAATACTTCACCTGAATTTTTCCTCAAAAAAGCGCAAGAATGAGTTGAAGTGTGACTAAACGCTATGACTAAACCAGTCTCATTCCCAGGTTGTCAAATACCAATGCCTTGTCACGACCATAGACTATATAAAAAGTAGTAGATGTAGTCACCATGATGTCACCCATTGGTTTGACGGCTCCAGTTTTAAATCCTCAGGGTCAGCGATTTGGCCATCTTGGTTTATGGCCATCACCACATTGATTTGATACCTAATATGGTGGGCTTTAACACTCTTTGTACTTACAAAAATGGAGTACAAAGAGCGTTAAAGTCCACCATAGTAGGTATCGTTGAGCCCTAAATTGAGGATTTACCCGTGGATAATGTGTGTGTGAATGGGTGAATAGTACTTAACTTACGTAGGCCACGCAATTTAAATTATGTAACAAAAGTACTTATTTCAACCTATCTTAACCCAAACAGGTATCTTTTCCCCAATGTTAACCATGTAGTTTTGTTTGAATTCCCAATGTTAACCATGCGTTCCACGTCTTAAAACTGTGACCATAGTAGAGCATCATATTCTGACACGTAGGCCTGCTCAATGCATTAAAAAAAGGACGCCAGAGGTCCTGAACAAGTGTTAGTATGTGACGAGTTGGGAATGAGAATGGGATGCCATGTTAACCGGAAGCTTTGTTTTTTAATCTGTGCTTCTGTTTGGTTGACTGCAAGAGACTTGTCAAACGGGCCAGTTTGACAAAAATCCTGCAAAACTCTGCATTGGATTTATCTACAACTGTGTTGTGCTTTGAAATGCATAAAGTAGCCATTTTCAGTTGCTTTTGAGCTGAACTTGTAAGAAACCGCAAGGTCCATGTTCTGAGTTCTACCATAGTCTCCACTATGTTTTACAAACAGATTGTTTCATATCTACGAATTAACGAAAATGAAAAACTGTTCGGGGCTACCCCAACTTCATATCAGTGCCAAATAGTGGGTTCAGGAAACCACCAAAGAGACAATGGCCACCTGTGATAGCCCGTTTGTGCATTGATAGAGAGAGTCCTTCCTGTGACCCTAAAGTTGGAAATGTTCAGTCTTCCACGTCCCCAATTCCCAAATCCAAAACACCTCCTGCTACATTAAATGTTGATTTACCCTTTAAAGAGCCATTCTGTTGCGTCTTGTGTGCCGTTTGGACCCCAGATCTGAGAGAATAGCAGAATAAATTTAAAGCATATGTACATATCCAGATGGTCATCAACATAGAGGAAACATTACATAAACATTATATATGTTAGGTGTTTCCTTTGCATTTATATTACAGATTTCCAGCTCCCAATATAAAACATATATCATCTTAATACAGAGGTGTACTTTACATAAAAAAATGAGTTGCTCTTCCATGTGGTGAAAATGTTTTGTGGTCACTTAACTGATGCCGTTGAGCTGAAGTTTTAATAGCAATACTCTGACAAAATATAAGACTACAATTCACAATGTCTTTAGATCACTATAACGTTCATGCTCTGTACATTGGGAGGTAAATATATTTCATATACTTTGAAAGAACACAAGGACCATGTCTCCTCTCTTTGGAATGATTCAGTTTGTGATATATGATTCTCAATAATCTGAATTATTGTGTCGTGTATTTACAGCAATGAGCTTCAAATTGATATGTAAACAGACAGTGGTATATTTTATACTAGTGACTACCTTTGAATTATACATTACATTGACTTTTACATATATATCTTTAAAAAAGATGTTTGGACAGTGTTTTACAGTAAACTACCAAATGAAGCAAATCGCCAGGTCTTTTAGCCTCATGAAGGGTTCTTTGCTTCAGTCTGGTAGCTGCACAGGGTTCATCCAGAAGTATCATACAGAACATGTGATTTTGAACCATCATAGCACAGTATTTGTTAGTTATATTCTTTTTTTAAATCAGGGAAAATACATTAAATCTTCTCATTAGAAGATAAAACCTCATCAAGTATCATCAGATAAAACTTTTCAGTCTAGTGAGATAAACAAGAGTGTAGATCCAGTGGTTCTCCAGCACCATCGGTGCATAAAGGGGTACTACACTGAGCCATTCATTGGTTTTTTTAGCCACCATGTAAGTCTTTTTCAACCTTTGACCATTCTCCATTGCCTGGGGTTCTACAAAAAAGGTTTTGATAGTATGGACAGAACAACCTGTACACATTGTGTACATGCACTGCCATGTGGGACTAAGGCATATTCAGGACCGGGGGCGGTAATCTTCCAGTGTGGGAACAATGGATAGGAGATAGGGATTTGTTTATTTGCCTGTGGCAACCCTGCAGTTACACCATGTTGGTTCTGGTGGCCTTGGGGGACTAACCACCTTTATCCTCCAGGGATTTATCATACTGTACTTATATTTCCTATTGAGGTTAAAACATTGCAGACAAGCATGTTTCTTCCCTTAAGCTGTGCATTTTTGTCGCCTTTATATGTACATTTCTCTGGATGGCTTCCCCTACCATTATAGGAAAGCCACTTTGCACAAGAATGGATGCTTCTTATATTAAACATTCTCCTGGGTCTTCCATAGATACACATTGTTTGCTACTTGACTGGTATTTTTAGACTGAACCACTGTAGATACAGGGGTGCCAGGGACTCTTTGAGGCAGAGGACCACAGACTTCTAACAAACCTAAAAGTAGCCTCATGATCAGGGCTGAGTATGAAATGATGTTGAAAATTGAAACTAATTCATATACCCACGTTTTTGACAGCCAAAAAGTATTTTCAGTGCAATGGAATGAGCCAGTTTATCAATACCAAGAATGCATTGAGGTTCCATTCCCAGCCATGATCATGTGCAGAGCTCCTTGTAGAGGCGTACGATGGAAAACCAATCAATATAGAGCTGGAGAGTGGTCTTTGGGGGTGGGAGGCAATTTGTTCCATTATGATAGGAAGTGAGGAAACCTCAATCATACTTGTTAGAACTACTGTATGCCCACAGCCTCAAAGCCCTGAAAGGTCCCTGTGGGTCAGACCTTGCCCTGATCTGTCTTCACCGCTTCACCACACACTTCTCCCCCGGGGCTCGTGATTTAAGTGTAGCTATGAAAGTGAAGACCCTTCCACAGAGAAGGATCCAAATTACACCAGAGATAATCTTGTGTTAAAACCTTTCTGAATAGAGCAAAACCTCACACATAGGGGCTGACAGGAAACGAGAGAGCAGAAGATGCAATAAAGTTCAGGATAATTCCCTGACCAAGAGAGTCTATCTTCTTTTAACTGTGATGATAAGGGTTTCAATAAACCTAGTCACTCCTAACTACAGAGATCAAAAGAAATGATGTATTTTTGTGGGCCGATCCTGATGCTAGCATCGCCATGGGGTCTACTGAGAATTCAACCAAGGGGATTTTTAGGTTGGATTTTAAATCAATGCATGAAATAAGGTCTGTGGCTAACATGAAACACTGTTATCCTGCTGATAGGTGTGTCAAATTAAAAAGATTATTATGTGTTCTGTGTTAAGGCAATAAGAAACATTCTGTTTAGTCGAAAGGGGCTTACCCCTTAGTGATCAGTAGATTTTCAGGGGGAGATAGCAGATCAACAGTAGATGAAAGCTGGGGACTTGAAGATTAATTTTTGAAATGCAGCTCAGCACTGGGTTAATCCTTAAATCTCTAATAAAAAAATGACTTAATTAATTAAAGTCTATAAGGGTTTACAACATAAATGTATGGCTTTCTGAAGTATATTTCCATGCTCAATTATGTCTGATAAGTTGTTGCAGCAATTTATGGGTTGATACCATTTGTTCAGCACATACACCGCTTAATAAAACCCCTCCAAAATATTACATTAATACACCTTTGGAACACCATAAAAAAATCCATGCTGTGATTTCTGTGCACCGCCGTAACACCACAGGGTTAAATCACTTCTGAAATGCACTGACTATGAGATTGAGGGTATCAGTCTCCCAGTAGTTTCACGTACAAAAAAAATAATTTGAAATAAGTTTGGGAAATGTTTGTCAGTGGTGTGAGTCATAGCCCAGTTTAAGCTGGATGGACTGTCTCATGAATATCGTGCCTAGTGAAGCTTTAATTCTTTCAGTCAGTAAAGAAGTCAGGCAGTCAGTCCAATTTTCCTAAACTCTGCTGTCATCCATTATTCTGCACAGCTTGTCAATTAAGTATGTCAGCTAACCACGCAGTGATACTTTCTGCCAATCACGACCTGCAGTTTGTCTTTGTACACTTCCTGCAGTCACTTCTTTCCTCTGTCTTTTCTTTCCTCAATTTTTATATTACACTGAGCAGCCATTCTCAAGTTGTTGTTGTTGCTCGAATCTCGATACCGGCTTTATTCTTTTTGTGAGAAAACAGACAAAGGGGTTCTTCAAAAATGCTGGTACAAACTCTGTT
>CAFUXE010000396.1:36243-47237 GCA_903364295.1 Serranus cabrilla
ATGAACAAATACATGGTTTCCCATAATTGAGTTTGTCCAATACTGTACAAATATGTTAGCACTATAACCCTGAATTTATTACAGCTACAGACTTGCAATGTATTCTTTCAATGTTACAATTCCAGTGCAAGTACTTGTTATTCTTTCCTTCTAAAATACTTCATAATAATGTTCCATAATGTGCAAAGTAAAACTTAATAAAATAAATAGAAACCCAGCAAGAGAGATAACATGGGGAAAATAAATATGAGATGAGGTGGAAGAGAGCGTGAAGAATAGTTAGTGAATGAAGAGATACTGCAGGGGAGAGAGAACACAATGAATTACCAAAAGCTTTTGAAATGTTCCCGCAGAGTCTCCAGTGTCTCTCACTGAGAACAGCAAGCGACAATAAAGGGAAATGTTTTCAGTTCACAATGTCTCTTTGGAAATCATTTCTCCCCCCTGTTTCTACATGTTGTGACAGTCATACAATTATATTCTAATTTATAGTCCTATTCTAAAAGATTAGCATTTAGCAACAAAGCATGTTGTGATACGTTCATGTCTGTGCAAACACTGCTGATAGCACGAGGATGTGGAAGACCAGAGTGAAGCTGTGCTGTTGTTAAACTTTCAGTTTTAGTCTGAATAAGGGGATTTGTTTAAAAAAGACTGGAAAAAAACTGAATATTGAACTCAGTAGCATACAGATACATACACGAACTATTGACTTTTTAAAGTTTGCTCTCGGTTTTCTATTCTGTCCTCTTTTTTAAGGGCCGAGTGCTCATCAAAGACAAAAATCAGTGAGGAGACAGCCAGTTCCAAGAGTTGTTAAAAGAGCCTTTTGTAACAAGTTACCATGAACCTCACTTTCATGCGTCTAGACATGGTCTCTCCAAATTTTCAACTCAACCATTGAAGAACCACTTCAAGATTTTGTACTTTTTTAGTCTACTACACGGTTGACACATAGAAACAGATAACCATTCACGCTTTCATTCACTCCTACGGGCAATTAAGAGTAACTAATTCAACCTTAGCTGCATGTCTTTGGACTGTGGGAGGAAGCCGGAGTACCTGGAGAGAACACATGGAGAAGACCCGCACACTAACCACCGCTAATCTTGTTTTTTCAACATTAATTTCATTCTGATGGCATTTATAAACATAGCTCCTCTGTATGGATGAGAAAACCTCCTCATCATTCCACCTACAGTACCAGGAGCTATCGCCAAGACCACCTAAAGGTCCAGTGTGTAGGTTTCAGAGGGATCTATTGGCGGAAACTGAGTATGCTATTCATTATTTATCAAAAAGCTGAAACAAAGAGTCATTGTGTTTCTTTAGCTTAGAATAAGTCCCTTATATCTACATAGGGAGGTCCAAATGTGTTTCTACAGTAGTCCAGATTGGACCAACCAATCACTGACTTTAGGGAGAATTTTAGACTGTAGTTTCTTCAAAGCGACTTAAAGTGAAGGGGTATATGGGGTGTATTCCTCACTAAATATGTCACGAAATCCAACACACTGGAACGTTTAAGTAAAGTTCAAGAAAAGTCTTACAAATTCCAAGCTTGAAGTTTGAGAGGAATCCAACAAGTTGAAGTGTTCCAGCCCTGACATTTACTCGGAATTAGTGATGTCCAAATGAAGCTTTATAAACAATTTAGTATGTTTTTTGGAGCCCCCTAGAGGATGTTGTTCAACAAAGAGGTTTTTGCACCAACAAATATTTCCTGTGCACAGTGTATTTTCCTACACACCTGTGTATGACAATATGAGTCTAAAATGAGGATGATTTCTTGTTACATGGCATGAAAAACAAACCCTGCCTGCGCTTGTAAAATGACAGCAGAACAGTGAAGTGAAATCAAAGAATTTTGCATCTCCACGGGGAACTGACACCTAACTGACAGCAGAACAGCCGCTCCAGTGTACTTCAAAAGCATCAAGCCGCGCTGAGCAGGAAGAAACTGCGAACTGGACTTGATCAAGTCCAAAATGTCCAATCCAAGTGCGAGATAACAGAAAAAAGTGTTGCGAGTACTACTGCTGCCATCACTCAGACATTTAGTCAAGCAGGTCGACAGAGGCCAGTGTTGAATTTGTCAGAAGACACTTAAAGGACTCTTTTAGATGACTGCCTACTTGACTCAGTCCTTTTGAACATTTTGAGTTTTTTTCCTTGAACTTTTACTCCTGAGAGAGCATTGTTAGACTCACCCAGTGTGGGTGAATTCAGGCAAAGATGATCATCTAGGTCTGGTAGTACACTCACTGGGGTTTGACATAGGAAGAAAGCAGCCTGAGTCACTTCTCCTCAGTCCCAGGGTGGATGAACAGGTCATGAATTTCTTTTTGTATCCTTTTTCTCTCTTCAGTGTGGGCAATAGGTGCCTGACAAGCTCCTGAGCCGTGCTAAGCTGACACAGTACCAATATAAGCAGACAGAACCCGGCCAAAGTCCTGCTGAGCCATAGAGGATTTTTTTTTAGCATTCCCGCTGACTGGTTTCATTTCTCAGATGGGATGGCTGTGTTTGAAATGGGCCAAGTACAAATCCATGTTGGACATGAATAATGTCTGACCTAAACCTCAACCCTGCACAACATTCTGACCTGTCATTCCCTCACCAGCAATACAAATGACTGGATAACAGCTGTCTTTACTCCTCACAAGGAATAACATTCACTGTGAAATATCAGAAAGACAGCCGTGTTTTCTCCCTAAATGTTTTAGCGGGGTAGGTTGCGGTGCAGGTATGCATCATCACATGAAGCATAACCCCTGTCACTGTGTCTGCTTGGCAATGCACAGACAGATAAGCTAACTTTAGCATTGGATTAAGCTAAGTTCGGAAACGGCATATTTAGCCCCCATCTGGTCATGGAGCTGGAATGCTTTTAATGTGGAACACAGGATCATTTTTCTCCCATTGTTCATCCCTGCTTGCTTGCGTCACTACGTCCGAATCTCATTGGTTGTAAGGTCAGCATGAAGTCATGAAGGCTTTGTTTAGGTGGTAAGTCGGGTTGTGCGTCTGGTCATACATTGACTATGGGTAAGTACCTTATACAGCCTCACTTCAAAAATCCAAACTATCCCTTTTAGCCACTCAAACAGTTCATGAGAACTGAAGAATTATTTATACTAATAAGATGGTTCTGAAGGACAGGATCTGGATATCCTTTTTGCAGAAAATAATGTTTTAAGTCTGTCTAATTGTCTGTGACTGTATCTTCAGCATGAGCATTAGGATGGATACTAGAGATAATGAGGAATCCTGTACTTCCTCTTGTCTCCTCCCATTGTGGCCTCATTTCTTCCACAGGCTCATCACTCCTTTTCCCTAATTCCCTCCTCCTCATTCCGTCTTCTCTCTCCCAACCAGACTCTCTCTACTCCATTTTCTCTCTTCCATTCCCTGACCTCGTCTTTGTATAGCAGCTTTGCTTCCAAACTACTGTATCTTTACAGTTTCTTACCGTATTACTAGAAATCATTTTGCAGTATATTACTGTGCTTTGGAGCTGGTGCCTAATTCCAAACCAGTTCCTTGTGCTTCAACAACCAATGAACCGGCTCTTGGACAGGAAAACTGAGAGCCACAAACTCTTTCTCCAGCCCACGACCCACTTACGTCGTGGGCTGGGGGCAGGATTAATGCAACCTGATCTCTGTGGAAACACAAACAGGTTCTGAGAAGGTAAACAACTTGAACCAACTGCAAACCAGCACCAACACATCACTAGAACTAGGTTGGCATTGGTCGAAATGGAGCATTAAAGTGCTGTAATCACATCATTTTTCTCCCAGATTTCATTGCAATATAGACTATGACACTGTTTACCAACACATAACATATTAATGATTTAAAAAAATGTGCGCAGGGAATAACTAATAGAAAATACAGAGGACCTGAACAGACTCAGAGAGAGAGCTCCAACACATGCAGCAGCACGATGCTTCACCAATTTAACGAGGCAGTGCAGATGAGCAGAATACATTTAACTAATTTTCCTCTCCGTCTACCCAAAAAAGAAACAAGTTTTCTGTTTGTCTTTCTCCAATGCCTCTCCAAAATTATCTCCCTAAAAAATCTAACCCATCAACCAAATACCAACAAACAAACCCTTAAAAAATCCAGACGCTAAACTGTTTTTGACACGCTTAATGTGCTCCCAGTTTAACCCCCCAAAACAAACCAGCATGGCTATTAGAGTATGACTAAATTCAGTCAAGCTGCAGCTCTGCTCCCTTTTATCTTCTGTATTTAACTTGGCATGTGTGGAAACATTAAAACAAAGAGAGCTTGAGGAGGGAAGAAAAGACAAAAAGCGCTGCTGCCACTAAACGGATAGGAATACAGTCAATGATTTGACATGTTGCGGACTTAAGGCTTTTACATACTGGGGGGTGTGATGTAAAAACAACATGAAAATGCAAAATACTTATCTGCAGATATTTAGCTTCAGAACTATTCCTACCAGCTGTGATGGGAATCTGTTTAGGTTGGACTTTGACTCAGGAGAACTGGGTTTGTGGGTGCGGGCGCTCTGTTTCTATTGAATTTGATAATGAAGGCTCATTGGAAAATGACTTACAGTACATTCTTTGGTCAAAAAACGACAATGTTCACATGAAGTGTGTCCCATACAACTGGCGTTTTAAGACATTTTTTGGTTTCACCGCTGTCAGCACTCTCACATTGAGGTTTATTATGGATACTGCCATGTCCAAGTACTACTAGTGGGGCTGGACCTTTAATCATCATAATAATATGATAATTAACACTTCAACCACTATTTCTTCCTGCTATGGGTCTATAACAAATGTATTTAAAGCAAGACGTTGACGGTTAAACCCCATTATTACTTATGGCTAATGAACTGGAATGAGAGAAACACAAACAAGGTGTAATGGGAAAATCACGGAAGAGCACTACAGTTATTTACGGTGGTGTAATAAGCATAATTAGCTTACCTATAATTAGTTTCTTTTGTTGCTCAGATCTCCAGCATGGCTGCCACAGTGTGTGGTTTGCTATAAAGTCCTTATATTTTTTCCTCTGTCCTCCCCCACATAGTCGTCTTCAGTCAAAGTCTTCCCTCTTCTATATGTAGAGCTTATTTGTGTTTTAATTTCAATTCTGTGTCATTCATAGAAAGAATGACATCATTAGGGGTATCAATTGGAAAAACCATAAAAACTAATGTAAAAATGTAAGAAACTACCATTTATAGATTTTTATCTAAAGGAAAAGCTGCCTGACAAAAGGTCACGTGGAGGTTGGATGAGGATTTTCTGACCTAATGTTCCTGTGAGTTCTTTTCGCAATGTGTTTTAAACTACCACACAATTATTTATGCATTCCCTCTGATCTGTAGAGGAAGGCTGAGTTCTAAAGTGCAAACAGCATGGACATATTATGGTATGGCATGATATGATGTATTAGTAATAATTGAGTGTGCACTCTCTCAGCTGTAAATCTGTATCGTTGCAGCTCATTTTGAGATAAGTAGGGAAGGCTTGTTAACCCTCTGAATCCCACCCACGGGATTAAAACAAAAAAACAACATGTTTTCTTTAATTAAATACTAAATATACAAGAAACACAGGCATTATTGTTGAAATGTAAACGTCCTTGAATGGGTTTCTGTTAGAAAAAGTAACCAAACGAAGCCCTAAATTGTGATATTTCTGTAAAAAATCTCTTTACACTACACATCTCTGTTTAAATATTACCAAAAAGTAAATCATTTGGAATAACTAGATCCTAGATCCTTATCGCAACTGGGAAGCCATAATTGTTTACACAGATCAGAGAGGAGAGGACAGGAGAGACTGTAAGTAGAGGTTGTAAAAACGCAAATAGTTCCATCTGTATAGCATGTGGGGACCCAATTATTTTTTCCACTAGTCATGACACTTGTGGGCACTTGGAAAAATGTTGTCTAGAAAAACCCAACTTGCGTTTTTTCTTTTTTATGATTTATGTCATTCTAACTGTGTTATTCTGCACAAAATACATTTATATTGGAGTGAAAAACAAGGCCACAGTGAGTTAAATGTAAAGAGAGCTAAAACAAAAAAATGCCCTGAAACGGCTGGGGGTTCAGAGGGTTAACATACTGCGTTCTGATTGGCTGCTGCAGGTACTGCGACTTCAGCTGTCGTTATGGCTGTAGGTGGCTTGAGTTGCTGTTATAATTACCAGTGACACATGATTTTTAATGGGTGGTGATGCACATATCAGATAGAAGCTTGGTAATTAGTTCTGTCTTAGGGGAAGCTGGGAAGGTTAAAGAATCACTGGTTTTACACTCTGAGTCTATACGGACCAATAGGAATGACTCATTTCCATCGCTGCTCATCCCCTGCAGTCTCTTCTCTTTAGCTAAATCCTGTCATCCATTACTCTTCTCCAGCTCCTTCAGCCCTCTTCCACTCACCTTTCAACAATATTTCCTCCGTCCCCCGTTCTGGCAGTGGTTCACCCCGCCCCCATCCGTCCCATCCATCTCATCTTGTACCTATGTTTTTATACTGGCACAGCAGCAGATTCTTGAATGTCTTTTTGAATGTGGCGTTGCACAGTGCGTAACAAGCTGGGTTGATCGTAGAGTTGACATAACACAGCCAGTAGCCGATGGCCCACACAGTGTCAGGGACACAAGACTGGCAGAAGGTTGAGATCAGCACCATGACGTTATACGGCGTCCATGTGATGATGAAAGCCAGCAGGATGGCAAAGATAGTCTTGGTTACCTGTAAAGGAAGAAAAGAGAAAGGAAGAGTGAAGTGAGCGATTTGTTTTTCAGTCTTCTTAGTGTAGCATGAAAGAAAAACTTGTTTGGGATAGTTAATCCATGAGCGTGAAGTGCTGTAAGCAACAGAGAAGGAGCTGACAAAATAAAAGCTCTGAAAAGATTGGTTGAATTTTCAAACCACTTTTTTGTTTTATTACCTCCGCCAAGGCCAAAGGGGCAGGGAGGAGGTCATGTGATCAGCAGCGTTTGACTGTCTGTCTGTGTGGAACAGATGATTAGATTTTATATCATTTTATTTTCTTATTCACCCTATTGCTTATTCTAAGTTTACAATTATTCGTTACTCACTCACTTGTAAAAAATATACATTTGCAGGCTACAAGTATGAAGAACATGAAACATAAACAAATGTAAATTACTATTAATAAACTCCTGCAATAAAGTATTCAAAAAAAAAAAATCAAACCACTGCTGTTTGAATATTTTACGGGGTGTAAAATACACTGAAATTGGGGTAGAAATATATATATTTCTTAAATCTACAACACTATGATTTTCTCTGGGCAGTAATGAAAAGTAACCTGCTTTAATAAAAAGCCACAATAATATCTGATAATATCTGAGTCCTGTTTCCCAAAAGCCTCTTGAGGCTGAGATGACGGTGAATCTATCTGATTATCTGATTAGTGTGATTCATCTTATAAACCTTTTTAAAATTCAGTCGCAGCTCTTGACTACCTACTTATAGCCTGAACACCAGAGGCCTTGTCCTATAATCTCATCACACACACAGGTTGTAGCTTAAAATTCTGGAAATGGTTTGCAATATGACACAATTAATACAACAAGGTCGCTCTCATCTCCTGTCATTGATATATCTGTTCTCTGCTGGTTAGGAGGCATATAATTCACAAAACCCACATTAATGAGAGCAGCTGCTGTATAGTTTCCCTGCGTGGTTTCTATGGTTGCCATTCTCGCACAGCGGGCAGCAAAGTTGAACCATCAGAAACTCTTAAAGGGACGGTTTGGATTTATTAAAGTGGGGTCGTATGAGGTACTTTCCACAGTCAGTGTATTAACTACAGACGAGGGGTACTGAAGCCTTTTAACGCTCTAATCAGAGCCGCCAGACTCTTGACAAAAACAGCTGATTATATGTGTTATTGTGTGCCTTTGGTGAATCTAAACTAGACCTTTAAATCACTATGGTAACACCATAACATGAACAAACTAATCGGTTGAGGGGCAATAGATCGGCCTGTGCTACAATGTAAAATTACTGCTTTTGTCAATGGAGTCTGGTTGCTTTGAATAGCACTAAATAACAACAGAGCTTTCTGATGGTAAGATGAAGCAGTGAAAATACTACATCTGCAGCTTCAACCATTTTTTTGCTACATTGACTTGTAATACGGAATCAAAAATGTGGTTTCTGCAGTACGTAACTTAGCATACCACTAAAACTGAATCCTTATCACAGTGGACAATGTTTGAGTCCAGCATTGGGCTCTTTGTTGCATGTCTTCCACTCTGTATCTCTCATTGATCCATTTGGTCTGATAACATTTGGAAAGTCTAGGAAAGCCAAATTATTACATCCTTTATATTCACATTCAAGTTAGCAGAGTGCAAAACTGGAAGTATCCAGCTCAAAGGTAGAAGTCTGTTGTGCACGAGTCCGATGGACCTAATAGATCCAGAGGAAGAGGATACAAGTATTTTTAATGCCCAGATGTTAAATGTATGTCTATATATATAGTGGATAGGGAGAGGGAGTGAGAGGACGTACCAGAATCATCCGAAGGTCCTGCTGTCAGAGTCTGACCTGAATACAAACTCACTCCAACATACGACTCTGTTGCTAACCAGCATTTAGTTCATGTCTGGCAGCATTCACACCGCAAATAACGACACAAAGTGAAAGCTGTCTGAAGACACCTTTAGAGCTTCTACAGAAACTCCAGAATCCTCAAGTCCACACTTTTATCTTGGCTTTGGAAAATGTAACAAAAACAGAATTCACTTTTACTTCAGAATATTCCGATTTCACGCGTTCTGTTATATGTTTCACACCGTATTCGAACCTGTTTGGAATCAGGGTTGCATAAAACAACCCCCATCTATAAAACAAAAATCCTACCTTTCAATCATTACTTATGACTGGCTACAGAAGGTCTGCAGAGACCTTGCTCTTTCTCTATGTGAAGGGCATTCATTGTTGTAATCCTTTGGGCACAAGACTACAAAAATAGGGACAGACAAGGACAGAGACAGAAAACCATTCACGCTCTCATTCACACCTCCGGGAAATTTAAACCTAAGCTGTATGTCTTTGGACCCGGAGAGAACATACAAACTCTACACAGAAGGGCAGCGAACCGGATTCGAACCCACAAGAGTACACGACCAGAAAATGTGGCTAAAGATACATGCACTGCCGTTTTAAAAAGCTCGGAGGAACGATTCACAATGCCATCTGTCATTCTGAACACTAATGAAAGGAACAACAGCAACTCATCAACAGCTGCTCACAACCATCCACACGCAGGTGAAGTCTGTAGTCCCACCTGTAAACCAGCAGCATGCTGTATGCTGCCAGGCAGAACCGGCAGTTAAAGCTTTGTGTCTTATGATACATTAAACTAGCCTTTCCCTTTGTAGAGAATCTGGGGTTGCAGGCAGTGGATTTTTAAGGGGAGATAATAGGTCAACTGTAGATGCCAAGTTGTCCTAGTCATAAATCTCTAATAAAAATGACATTTAATGGGCACTGAAAAGGGATATAACTATATTTTTTTGTAATTATGAAGTTCAGCCATGCAAAACAATAAATTAATGAGTTAATTTCTTGCCATGAAAAAGGGTAAAAAACCTAATTATACTTTTATTTCATGCCTCATTCCATGAACTTTGTGACTTTACTTAAATAAAAGAGAATTCAATGGTTTGCTTATCCATTTTTGGCAATTAAAATATGTACAAAGACAATATATTTCATGTTCAAACCTAAATATGATGTATTCTGTTATATGAAAACATATATATGCGTTTGTGACCAAACAAGTAGCTGTTTTATGTGATGTATATCTATATATCAGCACAGTGTGTATTGATTTGTGCTAGGAACATACTTTCTTTTCTCTGGCGGCCATCTGTCTTTTCCTCTTCACTTGGCTTCGAGCAATGCTTGCAAACTTTCTCGCCACAGTCCGAGGACGGCTGATTGGGATCGAATGGCTCTCGGATCCCTCTACAGGCGGGACGATCTCTATAGCTGTGATGCATTCATCCCCGGCCTGCTTCGTGACAATCTTTATCTTGGACCACCGCGAGCCAGCGGCCATCTTGGGCACTGCAGGATTGGATGTTGTTGTTGTGGCAATAGTGTTGGGATTTGTTGTGGCCTGCAACAAAACCAAGAGTTTTGTAAGGAACTTTTAGAGCCAGTGTGACCTGTTGAAGAATGCATGAATGTATATGACGTCTATGGACCACACTGTAAACCATAGATGTACATTTACAGTAAAATCTGTATTGATGTCATACAGTGTCACACTGTATATTGCAAAGCAATCTGGGAGAAAGAAATCTTTGATAAATGGCATTATTTACAGCAATTTCTAAATTTAATACAGTAATATACTGCAAATGTATTTCTAATAATAGGTTCGACTTAACCAGGAAGTAAGTTAGCTATTAATAAAAAAAAACCCAACTGTTTGCAGGTGAAGCTGAGAGTGTGTTACAGTTTTTATCAGTTAATTTGGCAAATTTTCCAAAACATTATTGTAGTTCTGCATTACAACGGTTCTTTTGTCCTGAAAAAGGCCACCACTTACTCAAAACAGGCCTTTCAAAAGTGAACATCACAACTTGATGAATGTGATTAATATCAATAAGGTCATCACTGATGTGTCACAACAGTAAAAGAAGCTAAATGTCAAAGAACTGTGTCATTATGATAAGACTTGTCATTGAGATTCACATCTAGTAACCCATAAGAAAATATCTAGAAATGGAGAACAAATTGTAAACCTTCTACATCATATTATTGCATTTTAGTGTATCTGGTCAAATCATTTCACCAGATATTTAGCCTTGTAAAACACAAATAATCCCTTGGCATGGTGCGCCCCTCCCCTACACGTCTCTGCTGTGATGTTGTCACAGCAACACGTTGTGTCTGTCCTCCCCCTCTCACCAAACACATACAGTCTGCTTTTTCTTCAATTTT
>CAFUXE010000396.1:86123-96152 GCA_903364295.1 Serranus cabrilla
TGTTGAGTTTTTTTTTTTTTCAAGTTTGAGTGAAGTGTGTTTCGAGTTAACAACACAATTTAGCTAGACTCAGTTCGATGGAAGAGAGACTTGAAGCAGGAGAAGTGCAGCTGTTGTTTTTTTCTTTTTTAACAAGATGAAATAGTTTTAAGAATGTTTAAAAGAGTTTGTGCAATGAAGCAAAGTTGTCACAGCTATGATGGTATGAAAAAACACACAGCTACCAACAGAAGGAAACTATTGACAACATGCAGGATAAGATCAACAACAACGCAGTGGATTAGGGAAGTACGAGTGATTTTACCAGGTACGATATGGTACAGGCCCTTCCTGTCGGAGTAGTAATGAAGCAGCATCTTCCCATCGTCTGTCATCTCCACTCGGAAAGACGGTGCATTCATCTCCTTACAAACAGGAAGTATGACTCACATTCAAGTTAGGTAAAAAGATCTATCGGAAAGATCCTACATGTCTCTGACACACATGGAGATACCTGATAAGACAGAGCCAGGTAGCTGTGGAGAGCGTCCAGATTTCCAATGAATTCCACCAGATTTCCTCCCAGTGTCCTCAGCATGGTGTCGTAGCCCGCTTGCTTACAGAAACCAAAGAAATGTTCTCCAAAGAGCTTCAGAAACACATCAGCCGACACATCTGAAGCACCAGAACACACAGAAAACAACAATCACAGATAAATAACAAACCTCACTTACCGTTTGTTGTCTGTCCTCCCAGTGGACACTTGTTTGTCCTATTACAGCAAGCTGGTATTCAATTACAGCGTATTCCCAAAAGTAAGGGCAGTGTAGATAATCAGAGTCCTGGGGATACCTCAGGACCCTGTTGGTATTCCCCGAATAAACAATCCTTGTTGTGTTTTACACATCCGTGCCCAAGAGCCTGCTGTTTTACAATCAATCAATGTCACAGCCAAATATGGTCTATATCCATAAACACTGAATATAAATACTCTTTGTGCAAGACTTTTGCAGCAGATTGTGTGAAGTATTCATCCTTTACAAATGTATAGCGTTCCCTACAATGTTTCATCAGTACTGACATCATACAAAAGGGAATTTAAACTGAAAAGATAAGATTTCATTGGGGATGTCGTTAACACTTGAATTACCACATGCACCAACCCCAAACCTCAGCAAAATAACATTCACAATAAATATCATATACTTATAGAAATCCAAAGCTTAAATTTGTGATACTTCTTAAAAATCACGTCTCATTTAAAACGTTGCCAAAAACAAAAACCAGATCCTGTTAAAAAGATACAATTCTGCGTTTACACAGAGCTGAGAGGAGAGGACAGTAGAGGTTGTAGGTTCAGGTTGTAAAAATGTGAATAGTTCAATATGTCAAGCATGTTGATCATTTTTTGCCCCAATATACGCGACACTTTTAGTCACTTGGAAAAGTAAAAAAAAAAAGTTTTTAAGCAAAAACTTTGGTTCTTCCCGACCAGATGGTTTTTAGATTGTGTATCTATATAAATATGTAAACTTTCTTCTTCTTTTTTAATCTTTTTTTCTTTTATCCTTTATCCCTCTTAATCCTTTTTATAATTAGACTATTATTCTTTTAACATGTCGCACTTTAAGATTTCCTTTAATGTAAATTGCATTGTAAATTAAATGTATTATAACTTAGTATTATTATATATATATATATATTTTATTCAAATTAAATAAATAAAAATGATCAGAGAGATTCCACTTGTGCTTTTCTTTCTTTTTCAAAGATGTTTGGCATTAGAACTTTTTCATTCTGCATAAAAGACATTTTTCTCGCCATGATTGTGCTGATTCTATAGAGCTGCAGGACTTACAGAACACTGTGAGTGGAATTTTTAAAAAAAGGATAAAAATGAAGGTTAACAATTGAAAGTTACACATTTGATAACGTTTAAATCCCATGTGTAAATGACTGATATTGTACTAATTAACCCTGCAGCACCTTTTGTATTACATGACTCTCTGCAGCCTCTATGTCATTTACATGTTTAACACAATCTGATACATGTTATCTGCCCCCTGGTGGCTCATCACTGCACTGCAGGCAGCAGAGGCACTTTGAATAGGAAAACAATGGCTGCCCTCATTCACAGACAGTCACATTTCACACTGAGATGATATAAAATGGGTCTAAAGACAAGCAGCTCTTCTCTTGGGAATTAAAGAAGGAAGTCATATCACATAAAAATTCATTAGGAAATGAATGGGCTGGGGTTAAAATTCCCGTATCAGGATGCAGAGGGACGTGCAAGTCTTACCTATGAGTGAACAGGCCTCCTGCACCAGGCTGAGGGTCAGGATATCATCATAAACCTGATATGTCATGAAGGTATCCTGGACCCCTGGGAGAGCGCTGAGCACACACACACACACACACATTTATTAAATGACTTGGTTAAGTTATCCCAATTATTATCTTGCTCCTGACAGCCACTGCTGCCCATTATAAAATACTGTATGTGTCCAAACCTGAGTTTGTCCCACGTCTCCTGGCCAAACCGCTCCGTCACCAGAGACTGCAGGCAGCTGTTGATGAAGCCGTACTGAAAAGCAAACAAACAACCGTGTTCTCACACATTAAAGAAGAAAAAAAAAGAAAAAGCTGCTTTGGGTTTCAAAAAGGTTGTTTAACATCTGTTGCAGTGATATTCTGCAGGTTTATCTTTTGTTCAGGTTAAGAAAAAATTACTACATAGACATCCTCTCAAATACAACAGAACACGGTGAAAAACAGAGAAAAACTGGTTTTTCATGCAGAGATGTAAAACATATCTCAAATCCTTCACTAGTTTTAATGCACGTCTAGTATACGTGACAAACTAAAATAAATAATTGATCTTAAAACAGTTAGTAAAAGTAATTAAAACCAGAACAATCCGCATAGGACACTTAAATAAGTGAATTTGAGCAAATTTCTGTAGTGATGTCCAAATGAAGCTCCATGAAGCTTTAGTTGTATTTTTTATCAATGCATGGTTGTTTAAACACAGTAAAACAAATACATGGTGTGATTGTTTTTGCTTCATTTGTATTGAAAATCCCCTTTTTTTCCTACAAATTAATGTATTAATAACGGATAAATAAGTAAAATAAACATTTCAGGGAATATGTGCAATAGCATATTATTGAACATAGTGTCTCTACTGTGTTTTAACAGAATTGTATGAACTAAAATGTCTTAAATAAATAGAGTTTGTTGCAGTTTATAATTTATTTGTTATTATACTTCCTGTGTTCCACGTACTTACATATAATACATTTCATATTTGCAGAAGAAAACATGGTTGCATTCCTTTACCCCAATCATAATTTCAAAAATTACAATAAAAAGCAACACATTGTATAATCCAACATTATTGGCAGAACCCCAACAGGGTTTGTTAGACAAAATCTGTAATCAGTCAAATACTCACCATGTTTGATGTTGTCTTCTCCACAACGGTGCAAATGTTGAATGGACTTCCTCCTCCTCTGTCTCTCTGTCTTTACCTCACATGTACACAGGTGTCAACAGACACAATCCCCGCCCACCGCTGCCTCTGCACACCTACTTTTATCCTTCTACCGGCTGGCTGTGGAGGCAGAGGTATCAGACATTTCTCTCCAAAGCTGCAGAATCAAACCAAAATATACCACAGAGGAGCCGAGGGGGCTGCTGCCGTGTCGTTATCTGGGCGAAGTTTAAGGTTTACGGTGGGTTCAAACAATCAGTTTCTCCTTCTGAAATGTGGAGGAGCGTTAAAGCTGCATCCTTCAGGGGAGAAACTAGTTTATTTACATTAAGATTGTTCTGGAATGTTACGTTTGGATGTGATTCATTAAATAAACACTCATTTGCATATATTTTCAGAACATAAATCTGAACGCTGGTTAAAGCAAATTCCAGGTGTTATTTTACATTATCTAGTGTTTTCTGTTGTTTTATACTATTATTTATACATATGACTTAAATGTATTTAAATCCTATTGTTATAATTTAATGTTTTATAATAATAACAGTGGTAAAAAATTAAAATTTTTATTAGTATTATTTTACTCTTATGTTTTGTTTTTTACATTTTTTTATTATAATTTTAACAATTTTTTATAATTGTAATAATGGTAAAAACAAGAATAATAATTATTACTATTATTTTACTCCAGTGTTTTTTGTTTTAATATATAAACATTTTTTATTATAATTTTAAAATGTTTTATAATAATTATAATAATGGTAAACAGAATAATAGGAATTGTAGTGTTTTTGTTGTTTAAATACATTTATTTTTTATTATAATTTTGACATTTTTTATAATAATAATGGTAAAAAGAATAACAATTATTATTATAAATATTATTATTATTATTTGTTCAAGTATTATTGTTTTCTATTGTTTTACTTCCTGGTTCAGGTTGCTGCCTCTGGTTTAACTTCACTGTAAATTGATGAGATGAAAGATCAATCAGTTCTAGTTTTTAATTATCATTAAATTCCGTTATTAAACTATTAATTCTGAAGGCATTCATTGCTTGGTGTGTGTGTTTGTGTGAAACACTTTGTTACATTTTATTGCATACGGGATCCTTTTCATTCACACTCAGTGTTACAGCATTATAATATATGTGGGAATATATCAGACTGACTTGCCTTCAACCAGCCAGCGGACGTGGTGGCAGATACACGTCTTCAGTGCTCAGCAGCAGCTCCTGGTCGCCTGGGAGCAGATGTGATGATGGTTGGAGATGACTGGACCACTGCCCTCTGCTGGCTGGTTCGGGAATGTGGGAGAAAAAGCTCCACAAATGCATTTTCTTCTCCCGGTGAGTGAAAAGCAGCAGCAGCCGCAGGGCGACGGGCTCCTAAGAGGCTTAAATCACATCAACACAGGAAGTGTAGCAAATAAAAAAACATAATGTGGCTTCCTCTACTACATAACATAAATATAATCTTTATTCTGTTTACACACTTTTAGAGGGTTAGTTCCATAAACTTCAACAGCCTCTCGTATGACAAACATCTTAGAAGGAGGCCAGGCCACAAATGTAATATTAGGACCAACACAGAGACAAACAGTCATTTACAGATTCATTTAACAGCCCGACGTAGCCAACAACAATCCACTGCAGGGAACTCTGGTCTGGACTAGAGTTGCACTGTCAGCTAAAACATACCAGGCTGAAATGCTACTATATCATACGTACATACAAACATACATGCCATCCACTTTAAATATGAAGAGGAGTCCTAAAAACCTGGCAAAAATAGATTTGCCACCGTTTGGTGAACGCAGTGACTTTAAAAGAACTTGTGGGTATAAAGTCCGTAACAGGCAGCTTCTGTACAAAGAGGCCAGACTGGATTCATGGGTGTCCCCGTCCTGTCCAGAGAAAATTGTCCATTTCTTAGTATCCTGTATAAATAAGTCATCAGAGTGAAAATGACAGACCAGTTGCTTAGTGGGACTAAAAAAAGACCCACAGATGAAGAGTGGATACAGTGAAATGTGTCCGTCCCGCCGTTGTGCGAATGTCTATGTGGAGAACAGGGGGCCGGTGTAGAGACCTGGTCCATCCACAGTTGAGGTTGTGCTGACAAAAAGCTTCCAACATTGCACAGGAAACATGTTTAAGTGGTTTATACAAACACATCTAGATGATCTGTGTGCTTACAACTTCCATACATACACAGACTCTATTCACTCCTCACCTGCAGCACCGGGTCAGGAAAAACGCTGTCATTATCTGGCACAAGCGCCGGCTGCTCCACGACCTCTGGTGCTGCTGGTGCTGCTGCCATTTCACCTGATGATGAGGTGGCGGCTGTCGCTATGGGAACAGTGGTCAGGGCTTTTTTGGAGGCAGCTGCAGCTTTGTCTGATGTTTTGTCGACCGGAACCCATTCTCCGTAGGCTCCCAACGTCTCGCCCTCCTGGACAGAGAAACACATTATTTTACTCAGACTCAGACATTACATCAGATTTAATATAGTTAAATAATATATCTGTATGCACCAGCTAATACACTGCTTATTATTTGGAACATATGTAACCATGCTCAGTTGAACTTTGTCACTGGCTGGTCCAAAACCCCTCGACTCTGCGTTGTGTGATTTTTTGGTTGAATGAAGAGGTCGAGAATCTGGCATTTAAGGCTCGTGCCGTTTATTGCCCAACCTGGTAAACACGAAACACTTGTGGTCAGTTGGCTCATCGTCTGTTGCACAGCACACTACAAAAGGAGCAGCACATTCATATAAGCTAATGTTACTCCGACAGCTAGCTTACAGCGTGTCTCGAGCTTATCAGAATCATGTCTGAATGCATAATATACCATCTCTGTCACAACTTCAACATCACAAAAACTCATACAGTACACTGATATGATGGGATATACAAAGGAACATTATAGAATCACACATTTATTTGACCCTGCTGTGCTCCATGACCTACCTCATGCGCGGCTCTCCAGAACTGACAATGTGTCGCTGACCCCAGTGGCACACTACAGCTCGGAGGGGGCGCTATTGAGCCAGTAATCATAAATACAACCCAAATTAGAGCAAGTGGAATGCTTAACACATACACACTGTTACACATAGTACACTGAACAAAAATATAAATGCACGTTTTTCATGAGCTGAAATCAAAGAGATTTTTTGATGTACACAATAAACTGCACAATTTAGAGTGGGCTTTTATTTTGAAAGACTTGTAGTGTTATCTGGCTTTTGTGTGCATGAAAAAGTATATATGTATATATATTTTTTGTTCAGTGTAATTGTAATTGTTTGACCAAAAGGACAGCTGATTTGTGCTGTGATTAGTTTTGCCTTTGCTTCCCTCTAGTGGCCATTATGGTGCTACTACAGCACTTTAAATAGCTTCTGATCTACAGGAAATAAAGGAAAGTACGTCTTCAGACCTTCTTACGATGTTGGCACCCTGAAGACACGGTTCACATCCATGAACGCGTCAGCTGCTCTGACTGAACTTTAATTTAGAAAAATGTTTTATCCATTAAAAGGCCCCTAGAGGGCACTCCAACACCATTTTTACTTAAAGGGTTCCATAGATGGCACGTTATCATCTTTTTTTCCCATTTAGGGCACTTTGTCGTGTTTTCTCTATTTATGGACACGCTGGAGGACACTTTGTCATAATAATAATAATAATAATAATAATAATAATAATAATAATAATAATAATAATAATAATAATAATAATAAGAAGAAGAAGAAGAAGAAGAAGAAGAAGAAGAAGAAGAAGAAGAAGAATCAGTAAGTATTAGAAAAGTGTGAAAGCACTTTCAGTGTAACGGACCCTTAGTACGTTGATTCTTGTTCCCCCTCAGCATAAAATTTAGGGTTTTTTCAGTCACAATTTAAGATTTTGTTAATAATGACAACAATAATAATCAAAAGCATTCGGTATGGGTAAGCTGTTTCAGTAAATAAGTATTATTAATACTGAGCGGAACCTTTGAAATTCACAATTGTTTGTTGACGTCGGTGGTAAAAGCGCGCACCGTCAACAGGAAGCGGCGCGAGGAACAGTGTACGTTTGTATTTTTAAAGTACTAATTCATTATTTTTCACATTTTATACGCAATATCGGATGTTGTGTATGTGTTAAACGTACATGACAATGACTAAACTACATTTATTAATATTCGACAAATGACTGAAAAACAAATAGTTAGCAAGTTAGCTAACTTACAATGTCGGTTTATGTTGCCTTAAACTTACTCTCACTGAAAAGGGTCTTCTGTAGAATAATTTCGGGTATTATGTTAGTGTGTTGGTCGCCGAGTTGAAGAATACCTCCTAAAATGCAGTCAGGGTATTAAAAAAGGAAATAAAAGATCTATATTAGCTTATGAGCAAGGAGTCTTTAAACTTCAGACATTTGTGAATTGAGTTTGGTGTCGATTTTAGGCTTCTTCTTCTGCCTTGAATCAGCGTGCAAACCCGGGTTAAAAAACAGCCCTTTAAAAAGCAAAAAGGCCATAACATCATCGAGCTGGTGTCCGTGATGTTTTTTTCTGTTGTTTTCATTGCTTCACCTCAGCTTTCACTGCGGTGATATGCCTGGTGCTCTGCTCTGAAATGCAACTTAAAAACTAGGTATTTTTGCAGTAAGCATTGCATACTGTTTGCCGAATTACAGAGTGACACCTAACGATGTAGACATGGTTTAAAAATAGTTCTGTATCCGAAGAATGTGTGCTGAGGAGTAAGGGAACTTTTAAATTCAGAGATTTGTGAATAGACTTCGGTGTGAACGGAGCGTGTCAGGACATCATCCTCTCTAACCGCTGGCATCCGCGTCCCCGCTGCATGGCTGCATAATGTCGTCGTAAAGTTACTGATTTGGTATTTTTGCGATTTCCAAATTGGCATGAGTCAACGTCTGAAATGTGCACTGTGTTTCATTTGGACGCTGACGAGAAAAATATCTCGTTTTATTCCCCGAAAACAGCCCCATTACAGACCTGAAGACCCGCAGAAGCTGCCGCTGCGGTCTCCCTCCTGCAAGCTGGTGATTATGCGGCCTGGACGGCGTCTGTAGCCCGACTTGAACACATCTCAGGCCAGGCTTTGGGGGCGCATTCCTCGGAGGTGAGTGATTCAGAAAACAGGTTTGATAAAAAAGTAAATTGCACCGTGTTGTTTATGGGTGTGGGTGTTCACTGGCATCCACTTCCAGGAACAAAACATGCAAAACATGCAGCAGCATCTACCTGATTCCTAAAATGAGTGAAAATATGAATTGGATCTTGAATTACAAGTGTTATTGTTTGGACATATGATGCTTTATTATGCACAACCAGGAGGCAATATAACAGTAAACAACCATAAGTTATTTTACAGATAATTTCTTTAAATATATAGATAATATATAGTAAATATGTGTATTTAAAAATATAAATATTTGTAGATTAAATTTTCTTTTCTTCGCTTTAATGTGACGGTAAATGTTTGGAAACGTTTGCTGCCAGACTTATTAAGATAACCTCATTATTTTGAGGTACTAAGTAATTAAGTTTCATTTTATTTTTTTAGAGTTTTTCATTATTTAGATTTAGTAGGTCATTATTTTGAGAGCATTTCTCATTATTTTAAGGTACCACATCATTATTTTGAGAAAATTTCTTATTATTTTAAAAGTTTCTCATTATTTTAAGAATGTTTTTCATTATTTTGAAAAATGAAAGAAAAAGCTATTTCCTCACACAGCTGTTGATCTTTTAGACTGATGATGTCTGACGTCTGTTTAGTTTGTTTCTGGGCCGTGATGGCGTCCGGCGGAGCCCCCGCTGAGGTCCTGCTGCAGCGCCCCTGGCTCCCGGTGAGCATCGACGGCTGCCGGCTCCTCGCCAAGAGCTGGTTTGGTGACACGGCGTACCACGTCCTGCTGACAGACATGCAGTGTGTGTGGGAGGAGAGGATGGACTCCGTTGCCATCCAGAGCAGAGCACAGGTACATGCTGAACATGACTCATTAACTGATGATTTTCTGTTTTCTCTTGTTGAATAACTCCTTTTTTCTTTCGTCCCAGGAGCTGAACAGACGTCTGCGAGCGCCGGTCAAAGCTTTCTTCTCCCACCTGCGTGAAGTGGTTCAGCCCTGTCTGTCAGGAGGTGACGAGCAGCCCGACAGCGAGGCTCAGTTCTCAGTGATGCGGCAGGAAGACGGAAACATCACCATGAAGCTGAAGAGCGAGCTGGCAGGGCTGCCACTCTACTGGGAGTTTCACTGCACCCCCGCCCCCGTCACAGTGGTACGGCCCAATTTACAGAATCAAACCTTGATAAAAAAAAATGAAAGCATAAGAACTAAGTAATACAGAAATAAAATCTGCATTTTAAAAACAGGCTTATAAGAAGTCTTTTCTCTGACAGAGTCCTGTGTGTGTGTGTTTTCAGGTGTGTGTCCAGCTGGTGCGCCCCCTGCTGGCCATGAGCCAGCTGCTGCAGCGGCAGGTGGAGCAGCTCGGAGGTCTGCTGGGAAGGAAGGACGCAGAGATC
>CAFUXE010000396.1:113338-125091 GCA_903364295.1 Serranus cabrilla
GAGCTGTTTGAGGACCCTTTCTGTCCCGTGTGTCAGAGACAGAGGGACACTTTTCGCAGTGCAGAGGTGTGCGCGCTGCACAGGCGCGTGTTGTTTGTGCAGCGCAGACCCCCGTCCATCTGCAGCGCACCCCGAGAGAAAAAAACTGATTTATGAAGTCCAGCTCGTGGCTGCGACCGCAGAGAAAACACGAGACGTTAGAATCCACAGTGGACACCGTGAAAAGGCATCTGTGGCTATTCTTATCACAGCAGACACGGAAAAACACTTTTACAGCTTTAATCCCACTTTTCACTCTGAAAGGTCCGATTTTCATGGAACCAGACGCGTTCAGGGGCTGTGGGGAAACACAACACCTCCTATAGCCATGACTGTAACCCTAGATTTATTCCATTGAATCTGTCCAGCAGTGGAAAAAGTATTCAGATTACTTTGCTGCAGTAAAAGTACTAATACCACACTTTGAAATTACTCCACTACAAGTACAAATACTGCATTTAAAACACTACTGAAGTAAAAGTATAAACGTTTCCAAATATAGAATTGTTTTATTATTATTGATGCATTTATGTAAGCAGCTGTCAATGTAGCGCTATTTTTGACTACCTAGTATACTGTTATGATGTTTAATTATTAAAAATGTGTAATCACTCTAAATTGATACTGTTTTTCATGTTAAATCTTGGGCCTGAAAGTAACTTAATCCGTCAATTAAATGTAGGGAAGTAAAAGGTACTTGCTGAATATATGTTGAATATTTCCTGAATATTTGCTGAACATTTGCTTAATAGTTGCTGAATATTTGCTGAATATTTGCTGAATATTTCCTGAACATTTGCTTATTATTTTCTGAACATTTAATTAACATTTTGCTGAATATTTCCTGAACACTTGTTGAATTTTAATTGAATATTCACTGAAACTTTGTGTTGTGCTTCTTCAGCGCTGCAAAGACAAGCTGAACTCTCTGGCCATCTCGGTGATGAACCTGTGGCCCGGGGTCCGGCTGCGGGTCACTGAGGGCTGGGACGAGGACGGCCACCACTCGGAGGAGTCTCTGCACTATGAGGGCCGGGCGGTGGACATCACCACCTCGGACCGAGACCGCAACAAGTACGCCATGCTGGCCCGGCTGGCGGTGGAGGCCGGCTTCGACTGGGTCTACTACGAGTCCAAGGCCCACATCCACTGCAGCGTCAAGTCAGGTGAGGGGGGGCAGGTTTTATCCATGAGGGGCACATGTTTTCTTTTTTAAGATCGCTAAAACAATCCACCAATAACCGTAGAAAGAAACTGTAAAAACAAGCATTATCTCTTAGAAAAAGCAACAGAAATGAAGCGTAACATATTCACTGAAAATCTGTTTACACAGAGCTGAGAGGAGAGGACAGGAGAGGCTGGAAACATGGAAATAGCTTAATTTTTTCCCCCAACGTTTGTAACAATGTGGACACTTTGAATAAGTGTTATATGTACCTGCAGGTAGCAACTCGTTGGTCAGAATCAGTCCTAATGCTTCTCTGCTCAGCGTTCTGTAGCTGCTTCCTGGAATCTAATGTCGACTCGAGCTTTGCAGCAGTGAAACTACGTTTAGCTTCTCAGTGGGGACTCGGGACTTTACCTCAGCATGTTATTGTGGCTCCTGGACTCCACAACAATCAGAGAAACAAACAACCCAACATGACTTTTCTCTGCTTTTTTCTTTCTGTCTAACATTTCCTGTTTCTCTCCTCTATCCCTCATCCCTAACTTTCCTCTGGCTTACATCCTAAAGGGAGCAAAAAGAGAATGTACTCCCCTTAAAAAGGTCCTTTCTACCAGCAGCTTAAACAGAGTAAACAGAATTAGATATCATCACCACGGGGTCTATTGAGAATTAGCCTACGGGATTTTTGCATTGGATTTTGGATCGTTGCCGAAAATAAGCTCTGCGGCAAACACGTTTCTGATGCTAACATGTTTTGTTCAGCAGGATAATCTTTACAAATAAACACCACTTTTATTAAGTTTGAAGCTTTAATGCAGAAGTAAAAAGCTAAAGTTAAGCTATAGCTAACTACTCCACTGTAACACCTTTTTTTTAATTACTTTTCAGGAGATTTAACATGAAAAACGTGATTCTAAATTATTTTTTTCAAATTAAAACCTCATCACAGTATATTATGTAGTCAATATTAGCACTACCTTTACAATATTAAAACACTGCTTACATAAATGCATCAATAAATATAATCCTGTAATACTTTTTACTTCAGTCTGGTTTTGCATGCAGGACTTTTACTTGTACTGGAGTCATTTCACAGTGTGGTATTAGTACTTTTACTGCAGTAAAGGATCTGAAATCTTCTTCCATCACTGCCTGGAACAGACTGCATGATCTCCCAGTGAGTCTCTTTTATTTCTCTTCTTCAGCTGCTGAAGTCTGCAGACTCACTCACGTGTTGAACAAAGTGTCTGTTCACAATGAAAAGTCACAGCATGTTCACAGTTTAAACACTCAGTGGTAACTTTCTTTCTTTCTGTCTGTCTCCTTTTCCGACTTCATCCCTCTTTCCCTGTCCTCTTTCTCTTCTCCCCTCCCAGATCGGGTAGCGAGGGCCCAGTCCTTGACTTGATCAGAAGGGCAACCAATCAAGTTGGTATTTTATTTTTCTTCATCTTTTTGATTTCTTCCTTTTTTTTATTCTCCTGTTTTTCCTCAAAATTCCTCAAAACAAGACAAAGAACAGAGCAAGCGGCTTCTTAAAGGCGCTCACAGGGAGGAAACAACCACTAGGGGGCAGCAAAGCACCAGGATCCTGCAGGCCCAGTACCCTGCAGGTCCAGGATCGGGACCAGGACTGGGATTAACACTGAGCAACAACATGAGAAATATTTCTGGAACAGAGTTAGGAAGGTAATACGTCCAGTTTTTATTTAAAAATTAAACTATTTAAGTAGCTTTGTGCTTGATCATAAAGAAAAGATAAAACATGTTTCAGGATAAAACAACAACACTGAAGAGATGATTATTCAAAGAAGCTGCACCTTTTATCACAATTTTTATTTAATTTATTAATTTTAAAAAAATATTAACATTACCTGGGGAAAGTTTGGCCTGGCATGACTGATATAGAAAAATTCTAAATATTTTTTACATAATATTATAAAATAAATAAATAATCTCGAGTCTCGTATGGAGTAAATAAGTATATGAATAAATCAAGACTAAATCTAATGATTCCTGACCTCCTGGAAAAACCACATTTGTTTTCATGAATTTATTCATTTATTTTTAATTCATTAATTCTTTTTGAAAGTCACTGTTGTTTTATAATATTTATTCTGCATATTTAAACCTGTAAGATACTTAAAAAAAAGAAGTTTTGCAGTTGAACCGGAGTGTGTGTGTCTCTTATCTTATCAACCTGTTCTCAGCTCTGTTACCTTCCCCAAATATTTACACACACACACACACACACACACACACACACACACACACACACATACATTGTGAGTCATTATTCAGGGCTTTTATCTGCTACTTGTTCCTTCTGTCCAGAGGAGAAAAGAAAAGAGTGAATATTTATCTAAAGGGAGGTGAAAAGGTTCTTTTGTATGGAGGCTCGTTCCTGACACAACAATTAACACAAAAGTACTCATGGTGAATTTAAAACATTTAATTAGATGTCTTTTGAAGTTAAAATGTAATATAACCGGTCCAAACTTTGACTTTTGGTATTCTGTTTATGAAATTCTAAATCATAATTTAGTCATAAAAGTCTGAATTTTTAAATCAAGTCACAATTATTTATTTTAAGTTAAATTATTAAATAGAAATGAAGTTAAAATTAGAAATGAAACGGTGAAAATCAAGACTTTTTGATGAAATCATTTAAAATAATCAGATTCCAAAATGTTGACATAATATAAGTATTTCCAGCTTCCTGTTTAACCTCCCCGTTGTCTCCTTCTCGTTGTCTTTCAGATCATTCCGTGGCGGCGAAATCCGGAGGTTGTTTCCCCGGCGACGCCTTGGTGACGCTGGCGAGCGGCGGTCAGAAGTCCGTCAGCGAGCTGCGACCTGGCGAGCGCGTCCTGGCGTCGGCGGGCAGCGACGGCAGCGGGGACCTGGTTCACAGTGAAGTCCTGCTCTTCCTGGACCGCGACCCCGCCACCTGGAAGCTCTTCTACACGCTACACACGGACGCCGGCGCCCGCGTTTCGCTCACCGCCGCCCACCTCGTGTTTGTGACCGAGGGGAACTGCTCAGAGGGGGCGCTGCCGGCCCGCGGCACCCTCAGGACCGTGTACGCCAGTGACGCCCGGCCGGGACAGTGCGTGCTGGTGACACAGGGGGACGAGCGGCGGGGCCGTCTGTCCCGGGTCAAACGGGTCAGCGTGAGGGCGAGCAGAGGGGCGTTCGCACCTCTGACCCAGCAGGGGACGCTGGTGGTGGACGGCGTGGTGGCGTCCTGCTACGCTGTGGTGGACCAACACTCCCTCGCTCACTGGGCCTTCTCGCCGCTGCGGCTCATCCACAGCTGGACCGGGTCCACCGGGCGCCACGGGGACGGGATTCACTGGTACTCGCGGCTCTTACACTGGCTGGGCAGGACGCTGCTGGACCCGGGGCGCCTCCACCCACTGGGCGTGGCTCAGGCCAGGTGAGGACTGTAACGGACCACCTGATGGGACATTCGGGTTCCTGCTGATGCATCATGGGAGCTCGCAGCAGGAAGAAGAAGCTGGCACAGATGAACTCTCCAAAATAAGAGCCCTCAGAGTCAGAATAATGAGCTCAAAAGAGACTTTTAGTGACACGATGAAACAAAAATCTTTGAATAAACCCTTAAAAACTTTAATTATTATTATAAAGTCTTTAAAAGTTGGGATTTAAAGATCTGAAATATGTCCAGGTGCAGGGTTGTGATGTTTTAATGGATTCAGATTCAGTGTTCAGGTTATTTGGCTGATTGTATTATATTACGGCTATTTTTAACAGGTTTTCTTTATTGATTAAAGTGGATTAAAGTGGTAAAAACACCTTTAAACATGGTATGAAAGCCCTCCCTGCATGTTAAATAAAAAATGAAGGCACTTTTTTGAAGTACACTGTAAATTAAGGGATGTTTTCATGTTGTTTTGGTGAATTTTACCCCACAAACACACTAAATCAGTGCAGAAATCCCTCAATTTATCCCTAAATATAATACAATCCATTAATTTATCAATTAATCTGGGGTCAGCCTTTTAAATACCTCAAAACTGTGTAAGAATCCCCTTTAAATGTCATTAATTTGCACCTGAACCAGCCTCAACAACACATTGAATGAATAATTAATTGAATTTTAAAATTAAGGGCAAAGTTATTGGTAAATTTAAAGGTGTTTTTAAGCCCTTACAACATGCTGATAATTATTTATAAAATATACGGTTAAGACGTCTTAATGATGAATTAAGGGGTGTTTTAAGGTTAAATCTGAAGGGGTTTAGTTTCGTGGTGAAGTGCCGTGTCGTTTATGTAACATTACTGCTTTAATACAGAGAATTTAGAATAAATGATAGAGTGTATTTAAGTGTTATTTGTTTACAGAAATCCAATATGAAGTTATTATGGGTAAAGAAAAGATTTATTTTTTAAATTAAATTATATGGAAATGAGCTGTGTGATGTGTTATTTCTACCTCGACTGACTGCTGGAAGGTAAAAAGTGACTTCAGCCTCTGAAAATAAAGTGCAGAGTCACAACAGAGTCGCTGTGGTCAGCCTGGATGAGCGATTCGTATAAATGAGGATACTGCAGTTTATTTCCGTGTTGTGATCTGATCATAACTGGATATAAATAGAGGCTGTTTATCCAGGATTTTACTGCTGCATTCAAAGGAACCAGGAAATTGTGTGGACATGACGTATTTTACAGTTCTGGATATACATGCAAGCAACAAGTGTTGCACTATATTTATGATTTTTTTATGAAGTTGATACTACTACTACTACTACTTATAATAATAATTATTGTTATTATAATAATGATAATAATAATAATGAACACAAATAAATAAGATATGACAACACAGTAAAAGTAAGTAAACAATAAAAAAGCAAGCTATAATAAATAATTAAACAGTAAATGAAATAAGTTAGCTATAATAAATAAGTAAACGGTAAAAAAAAAAAGAAGCAAGATATAATAAATACCAAAAAAAAAATTGTTCAGCCTCAAACATGTCCTGTCCCTTTAAGGCTTTACGTCGTCAACTTCGTAACCTAGGAGACGTTTTGTTTACTTCCGGGTCTTCGGAGTCGAAAACAAGAGGGGCACCAAGCTGTCCGTAACACCGAGCAGAGCGGATTAAAGTCCCTCAGAGATGGCAGGGGAGTCCGAAGACCAGGTCCCAGGTACACAACGAGACCGGTTTCACGATTTTAACACCTTTTGTCTCTCATAAACACGAGTTTTTCATTTAAATGTTAGTTTTGATGCTGCTCGTTAGCTTCTGTTGCAGCTAGCTCGCTGGCTAACGGTACATAAACATTTCCGCGCTGCGTTTATTTCTATCATAAATGTGTTTAATACTCACGGCTGCTTTATTTGGTATTTATCAGAGCTCTTTAAAGGGCTTTATGTGTCGTTTTTACCGCTTTTCTTAGTAGCTGAAAAGTTCGTGTTGAAACACGCCCTGTAATTAAATATTGACGCGTTTTCTTTGGGCTTGTGAATTATACGTTTTTATCATAACATAATTTACACACTTAATACATTACTAAACCGTATGTGCACTGAAATTAGTAAGGAAACCTGTAAAAAATTGCAAATTAACCTGAACACATCAGAATCCAGTAAAACAGCAGTATTTTGCATAATAATAATAATAATAATTTTAATAATACTTACAAATGGTTATATTTTATTATATATATAAAATAACGATATTGTTTAAAGATAAATGCATAATAAATACATACATATATAAGTAATAAATAATAAATACATTAAATAAAAAATCAAACAAACAAATAAATAAAATTAAAAACACAATAAATGATATTTTCAGTACTCAGGTCTTACAAACTAACAAACAAACTAATACAATAAATACCTATATTATCAATTATTTTTTTCAACAGGTGGGTTTGAAGATAGGCTACCCAATTATTATATTAATCAAGTCTTCAAATTGCATAAAATTTTTTTGTTGTTTTTTATCTGCATTTTACAGGTATACAGGTATTTGGTCTCAAGAAGATTAATTAACATTAAAAATTGTGATGAATGAATTTCCTGTTTGATCACTCGAGTTAAGTTTGTTTCCTCTGGTTTTCCGTCAGAATCAGGAGCAGTTTTCACTTTTGGAAAGAGTAAATTTGCAGACAACGTCCCGAGTAAATTCTGGCTGAAAAACGACGTCCCGTTAAAAGTCGCCTGTGGGGACGAACACACCGCCTTAGTAACAGGTAACACACACTGACAACACAGAGTTTTACAGATTCTGCAGGAGAATTTAGATTTATGTCTGCACTGACGTGTAATATCCCTTTAATTCAAACCAGAAAATTTATATTTTTCTCCTCAGAAAATGGAAAACTCTTCATGTTTGGCAGCAACAACTGGGGCCAGCTCGGCCTGGGGTCCAAAGTGACTGTGAACAAGCCCACTTGTGTCAAAGGTACGTCTTTAAATGTTTGTAGTTTTGGTCTATTGTGCCTGTGTAGAACTTAGAAAAAGTTTACCATGCCATGTTGGTATCATTTTTATCAGCACAACCTCACCTATATGACCTGATAATTATTTTATCACTTGGACTTACTGGATCAACATTTTGAACACACAAAAATAAATAAAATCAGAGTTTTTATTTTTTCATTCAACTTATTTTTTTTCCTCCCAAAGAGTTTTATTTCCTGTTCCAGTTAAAGTTTAATCTTTTTTCCCCATTTAAGTCTTTTTTCTTTGTTTGTTTTATTTTGTTAAAACACACACACAAAAAACCCATAAAAATCTGATTTTAAAAATTAAACATAGGTAACAAATCTAACAAATAAGGAGAACATCTAGTTAATTTAGGGCGGTGTTGTGTGTGTTGTGCTGCCACAGACAGCTGCCTGAGTGAAGAGTTAGGCTGGAAACTGTTTCAGGGACCAAAATACTGAACTAAACATTAATAATAATAATGCACCCTGATGTCCTATTGTTATGACTGTGAAAAGGCTTCACTACACTGAGCCCTGCTGAACAGGGAACCCATATAATCCCAATCTGGAGGGTCCCTAATCTGCTGTAATCTGAGGAGACGATGAGACAGTATCAGTCTTCTGTCCACTGCAGCCGTATTAGCCGTGAATATAAGATGACGAAAATAACAGCAGTAATAACAGAAATATGACTAATAATCAAAGTATGAATGGAGTCAGGAGATGATCAATCACGGAATTGTAAAAATGAGAAAACAATATTCATACTAAATATATTTCCTGATCAATATTTTGCAAAAACTCTGCAGCTCTTACACTGTTTATCATCAAATCACCAACAAAAAAATAATTTCTTGTGGCAGCAAAAGTTACCAAACACTTACTGTTCAATTTTCTTTTAATGGTTAATATTTGTCTTAAAAGTAATTTGACATTTTATTTGCACTAAATGTAGAAAAAAAACAATAAAAACCCTGTAAAATTATGCAGCAAATTTCCAAAAAATAACTTAAATAAGATAACTTTTTTTTTCTTTTTTTTTGTGTTCTTTTGGAATCTGAAATAATTCAGAGCTTTTATTTGTTATATTATTTTTGTTATTATTATTTTACTGTTGGATAGTTTCATCACTGGCAATAATAATAATAGTTGATTAGATTCGCTATAATAATATACTTAATTTTCCATACAGTATAAAATAAAAAGGTGCATTTATAATAATAATGAATGTTGTGTGATTTCAGCCCTGAAGAGTGAGAAAGTGGCGTTTGTGGCGTGTGGGAGAAATCACACTCTGATCTCCACAGGTGAGTCTCTCCGATCCGTTCACACCTGAAACAGGATGTCGGAATGATGAAAAGTCTGTTTCATATTTGTTGTTTTCTTGTTGTTGTTTACTTGTTTACAGTTAAGGGGAATGTGTTGGCGTCCGGCGGGAACAGCGAGGGTCAGCTGGGGCTCGGCGACTGCAAGGAGAGGACGACCTTCCAGAAGATTGGATTCTTCGACTCGCACGGACCAATCAGAATGCTCGCTGCCGGCTCCAACACGTCTGCTGCTCTCACAGGTCACCTTCACATAAGTTTTACATTTAAATTTGTATAATTACTTAAATATTTAAAATATATATATAATATATATAAAAATGAATATATAAAATTTGAGTTAAATACAATTTGTCATGTGAATATAAATAATAAATCAAATCAGTTCAACCCTTTTATCTGCTGCCTGTCACAGAGAGCGGGAAACTGTTCATGTGGGGCGACAACACGGAGGGTCAGATCGGTTTGGGGAAGGAGAGCCACGCCTCCTCGCCACAGGAAGTCAGCGTGGGACGACCAATCAGCTGGGTGTCCTGTGGATACTATCACTCCGCCTTCGTCACAGGTGACCTACTGATTCCATCTGGTCCATCTGGGAATAAAAAATCCAAAGTGTTGCTCTTTGTTTTCCTAAACAATTAATACAGTAAAATAATTTTAAATAAAGTTTAAACATTTTTAAGTGAATCTACTGAATCTACATTTCGACGTTTATTTAAAATGATTCATCAGGTTTCTATTTCCCTTTTTTTTTTATATTATTTGTCAGCAACTTTTAATTTAATCTTTTTTCTGTAATTAATTTATCTGTGAATTGGATTTTTTTTGTTAATTTAGATTAGAAATAATTTTTTAATTAGGTAGTGAACTTACATTTTATCATCTATTTTAAGAATTTTTTTCACAAATATTTATAAAAAATGTACACTTAATAATAAAATAAATAATAATAATAAAATGTATATATATATAAAGTAAATAAAGTAATTAATAAAAGAAAGTAGAGCAGAGAGAAGTAATTAATAAATCCATCTAGGAGGGAATCGAGAAAGAGTTTGTTAACAAACATTTAAGTTTAATATTGTGATTTTTGTTGATGAGCCAAATTAAACCCAAAACATGATTTAATCTGGAACAAAGACGTATCATTAGATTCTCAGATTCTCTCGTTTCTGTGAGTTTGAATGAGTTCATCACTCTAACATGAGTCTGTTCCCCAGTGGACGGCGCTCTGTACACGTTTGGCGAGCGTGACAGCGGTAAACTGGGTCTGGGTACCGAGCAGCTGCCCCGACACCGAGTCCCTCAGCTGGTGAAGAGCGTCAAGGAGCCGGTGGTCCAGGTGGCGTGCGGCGGCGGACACACGGTGGCGCTGACAGGTAATCCTTTTAGTACAATTATTTAAAATGTGCATGTAAGTCTTTGAATTTTACTTTTGCATAAAATCTTTGCAGAGAAAAATGTATTTTATACATATTCATCATTTAAAAAAATTCTACAAATATATGTTTTGAATGGGATAATAAAGATGATTGATATGTTCCCCTCAGAGGACGACGTGTTCACGTTCGGGCTCGGTCAGTTCGGTCAGCTCGGTCACGGGACGTTCATCTTCGAGTCGCGGCTGCCGCGGCCGGTCGAGCACTTCAAGAAGGGCAGAGTGTGTCATGTGACCTGCGGGGAGAACCACACGGCCGTCATCACAGGTACAAACCGCCACCGTCTGTAACTCCCATCATTTATTCCTCCAAACACAAATTCATGCCACTCTTTTAAATCCTCAGACGGCGGCTTGTTGTACACGTTTGGAGACGGACGACACGGGAAACTGGGACTGGGAGAAGAAAACTTCACCAACCAGTTCAAACCGACTCTGTGTCCGCGCTTCCTGCAGTACAGCGTCCAGGCGGTACGTCTCCCTGTCAGGATTATTATTCTGTTTTTATTATTTAAAAGAAAAACAAGTGCTTTTAATATATATCTGTATTTTTTTTAGAATTATTTAGTATTGTTAATAATTTTTTTTTAGCATTACATAAACCATTTTTCCCCCAGTTATGTAAGTTATATTTCTGTATATTTTAATTATATTTCCAACATACAGTTGAGGTATAAATTTTTATAGTTTTTGTTTAAATTATTTTTTTATGTTATTCAATTTACATATTAATGTTTTTTTCACTTGTTGGTATTTAGTTTTTTTATATCTAATTTGTAGTTTTGATATATAGTTAATAACTAATAACCTGTGTGTCCAGGCGCCGTGCGGCGGCTGCCACATGGTGGTGTTGGCCCGTCCGCGGGGTGACGGCGGCGCCGGCGTGACTCTGGAGGAAGGAGACGTGACAGACGATTACCTGGAGCGGCCGTACGTGGAGCTGCTGGGGGACACGTCGGACTGCTCCACCCTGCAGAGGAGCCTCTCTGCTCGGGTCCGCCGCAGGGAGCGGGTGGGTGAGAGCGCCGAGGACGATCCTGCTGCAGGTACAACGACAGATTAAAACCCTTTGCTCCGCCTCCACCCGCAGGAGAGATCTCCGGACCAGTTTGGCTCCATGTTCCGCACGCTGCCCGCCACGCTGCCCGCCATGGCGCCCAGCTACCTCCACCCGCTGCCTCCACCCGAGCCGACCCACAGACAGCTGCTGAACGGCTCCCACCAACACAGGAGCTCAGGGTCACTGCACCAGGGTACCTACTGCACCTCCTGCTCCTCCTCCTCTTCTTCCTCCTTCTGTCCTCCTCCTCCTGTCC
>CAFUXE010000396.1:155686-167203 GCA_903364295.1 Serranus cabrilla
AATTTCTTTTTATTTCTTTTTTTTTTTCTGTAATAAACAGAAGGTTACATTATTTTTTCCATTCAGCAATATGATGTGATTTTATTTATTTATTTATTTATTTTTTTACATAGAATTACCTGTAATTTAATATTCAAGACCATTAAGCAATTGAATAGTGAAGTAAAAAAAAAAAGTCCCATTACATCAACTTAATTAAATATTTTAATATTTGTAGTAAAAGTAATTCACTTTTTTTTTTATGACATTTGCACTTAAATGTAGAAAAAAAATGAAGGTTTTGTTTTTGTTTTTACAGTTCAGAGCGCTGACGAGACGTTAGAGAGCAGCAGAGCAAGAGAGTCTCTGTTAAATCAGGCAGCGGGAGGTTTTTAGGAACGGCTCGCTCGCTCTCTCTGCTGGGTTTGTGTCTAAGTGTCCTCTCTTGGGGTCCAGGAGGGGAGTGTGACGTTTCAAAAAAATATCTGGCTTAGCCTGCTGCCCCCGCGACCCGGCCCGGGATAAGCGGATGAAAATGATTGGCTGGATTTTTCGGCTGGGGAGAAAATGTTTCTGAAAGTTGTAAATCAGGAGTTGCTGCTGCTGCTCTGACCTCTCCTCTCAGCTCTGTGTAAACAGATTGTAGAACAAAGGGATTCTGACAGAAATATAGCATTTTAAAGCTTTGGTTTGGTTACTTTTTCTAATGGAGAAGTTCGTAATTGATGAACAGTTCAAGGACCGTCGGAAAGTTCAAACTCTGATAATATTGCCTGTTTCTTTCTACGATAAATGGTGTATTTTTTTTTAGCAATCCTTTAAAGAGGTGAGGTTTTCTTTCTGGTAAATTTGTATTTTTGTCTGGCAAATTAGTGATTTTTTTCTTGTAAATTTGTGAGTTTTTTTCTGGTAAATTTGTGAGTTTTTTCTGGTAAATTTGTGAGTTTTCTTCTAGTAAATTTGTGAGTTACTTTTTCTAATAGAGAAGTTCGTAATTGATGAACAGTTCAAGGACTGTCGGAAAGTTCAAACTCTGATTGATGATATTGCCTGTTTCTTTCTACGATAAATGGTGTATTTTTTAAGCAATCCTTTAAAGAAAAGAAGCATTTCAGGTGGATGGTGGGTTCAAGGGAGAATCAGAGAATTCACAATAAACACTCAAAACCAGCAGGAAGTGTGTGTGTGTGTGTGTGGGAAACTCTTTTATTGTTGTCATGGAGAGTTCACAAACCTCAAACTGATTATTTTCAGTTGTCGTGACTGAAAAAGACTGAGAATCACTAACCAGGATCGCTCAATACAGAAGCTCATAGAGAAAAGGAGCGTTTTGTTTCACTGTAAGCAGCTTCAGGATTAATCTCTCACGTGGGACAAACTTTTTATGAAACATTATTATGTTCTTTCAGTCCAGCGAAGCTTTGATCCAGTTTGATACTAAATAACCTGATTTCTGTCCCGTAAAAGCGGCGTATTCGCTGTTTATTCAGATGTGAAGGAAACAACATTTGATCGATATCTGTGCTTCATTTTTATGATTTCATGCTGTTTGAATCTGCACGTACTGATTTATCTTCATGGCGTGACCTCTGAAAATGTGACAGTTAGTGCTGCACATTTCTCTGCAGTCCAGCATCATGTGATTACACACACAACTACAAAACACACAACGTAGATTCATGTTGTTGGAGTTTGATGACAAAAAAATTGGATATTTTCTGAAATTTTATGTGGTAAATGTTCATAAAAAAAACACCCACATTTATAAGGTAAAAATCCCAAATTTACCAGAAAATTGTGTTTTTTTCTGGTGAATTTGTGAGTGTTTTATCTGGCGAATTTAAAAAAAAAAAATTTCTTTCTGGCAAATTTGTATTTTCTTCTGGTAATTTTGTGATTTTTTTCTGGCAAATTTGTGAGTTTTTGTCTCATAAATTTGTGAGTTTTTCTTTCTGGTAAATTTGTATTTTTTTCTGGCAAATTTGTGATTTTTTTTCTGGTACATTTCTGAGTTTTCTTCTCATAAATTTGTGAGTTTTTTCTGGTAAATTTGTGAGTTTTTTCTAGTAAATTTGTGAGTTTATTTTCTGGTAAATTTGTGATTTTTTTTCTGGTACATTTGTGATTTTTTTCTAGTAAATTTGTGAGTTTTTTCTGGCAAATTTGTGATTTTTTTTCTGGTAAATTTGTATTTTTTTCTGGTAAATTTGTGATTTTTTTCTGGTAAATTTGTGAGTTTTTTCTACTAAACTTTTTTTCTCTGAATATTGCCCCCTCTCCTGGCTCCTTTGTGTTTATGTATTTATAAACTACAATAGCCCTACTATGCCTTCATACACAACTTTAAACAAAAAGAGTTGGAGCAGCTGGAGCTCGATGAAGGTTTCACTGGATTTGCGTTCTTACATTTTTGTAGTTTCAGAAGACAAAGAGCAGCTGCAGGCTGCAGGCTGAAGGTGTGGTCTTATCTGCTCCAACACACGAAGCCACTGAGGAAACGAAGTTACACCACACAATCTACAACTTACTCAAAAATATAGACATTTATCCACTTTATTAGAAATCCCCAAAATTAAAAAAGCGATTGCTGCCAGACTTTTTACATGTTAAGTTTTAATGTAAAACAGAAAGTTGCGTTATTTAACTTTGAAAAAAGTTGATTTTTTTCTGTTATATTTACATAGAATTCAGTGTAATTCAACATTCAAGACCATTAACCAACTAAATAATGCCATTTTATTAATTCACAGATTTAAACTTCTGTTTTATAGTTAATATTTGTAATAAAAGTATTTTAAATGGCATTTGCAGAAGGAGAAGCTGCAGGGACGGTTTTAATGTGGTTAGCGTGATGGTACAGAGCTGAATCCTTTTAAACGTAAACATTTAGTTCTCTGTCCTCTGACCTTCAGTGTGGTTCATTATCTTTCCCCCCTGAGCATAAACAGATCATTGACTTAATGACGTGTCAAAGGGCGAACACATGACTGAGAAGTCACTGTAAAAATAAAAAGCCATAAAAAACTTAAATTACTTTTAGAGAAATTTCTATATTTATATAATAGGACATTATAGATTTTTTTTTTCAATTGCTGAATGTTCCTGAATGTGAATAACAGTGAATTCTATGTAAAAAAAAAAATTAAAATAAAAAAAATTAAATAAAAAAAATACACACCATATAGCTGAATGTAAAATTAAAGCAACTTTCTGTAAAACTCTAAAAGATTCTGCTGACAAAATATACATAAACATACATTACCTACATTTTTTATTAATTAAAGATATTTGCTGTATTTTTAAAGAATTATCTGTTAAATAAATTATAGTTGTAACTGTTCTTTTTCTTTTTCTTTTTAACAAACAATTAGTTATTACTTTAAAGATATTTGAAAAAAAATGCAGATAATATAGAGCAAATAAAAAAATATGTATCTGTAGCATAAGTTAAGTTCTTTTTTTTTTTACATTTTTACATTTAATTATTAACAATAAAATGGAAGTTGAAATCTGTGAATTAATAATAATAATAATAATAAAATTAGTAATAATGATAATAATAATAATAAAATGTATAATAATAATAATAATAATAATAACAATAATAATAATAAAATTAATAATAATAATAATAATAAAAATTACAATAATAATAGGAGAGTAAATTTACAGTATTATTAATTGGCTTATTGGTCTTGAATGTTAAATTACATTAAATTTCATGTAAAAATAAAAAACTACATGTTGCTGAATTTAACATTAAAGCAGCTTTCTGCTCCTTTACAGTCTGTAAAATGACGTATTTTTACAGTGTGGTTGTAAACGGCGTCCTTCCCGCCTGTCAGCGTGTTCCTGATCTGATCTGTGCGTTAATTAGTAACATGCAGGATTATATAAAGTCCCTGTGGATCGAACGCTGCTGTCTGCTCACATCGCTGCTTCCTGTCCGAGCGCCCGCGGCTCCCTGCGAGCTGATGGGTGGATGTTGGTGGAGCTGCTGCAGATAAACCTTATTGCTGCTCCATCTGCACGTGGCGGTTAGAGAGTCTGACAGGAAGGAGCTGTCACAGGGACAACATCAAGTGCTGGATACACGTCGTAAAGCAGCTCGAGGAAAATAACATGAAAGTGGATCATTTTAAGAATGGTTCTCATTATTTTTGTTTTTATTTCAGGAAAGTTTCTCTTATTAATGATTCCAGCAGCTTTTGTTGTCACATTGGCAGAAAAATAACCTGTTTGTGAGTTTTTACAGACAATCTTTAGGCTGCAGATCGTTCATTTTTTCCAATATATTCCTTCATCTACTTGTGCCGTCAGTAGTTCTTCTGTATGCCTGCTGACAAACAATAGAAACGTCCCCATAGGTTGTTGTGTTCCTCTTCCTATACTGAAAATGTAACTACCTCATTTACAGCATGAACATGCATTTATTTATTCTTTAACTCCATTCCAGCCCCAGATTTTTGAGAATTGTGGGTTGTAGGCAGTGGATGTTTAAAGGGAGATAGCAGGTGAACAATAAATACCACATGAAAGTGATGAGAACCTGAAGATTAGTTTGCGATGCAGCTCTAGTAAACATGAATGAATGACAACTATTAAGATGTATTAGAGGCCCAGTATCATGGCTGATTTTGTCCCATTTCCAGGTTCAAGTTGTTGCATCAATTTCTGGGTTGACAGCATCTGTTACACACATTTGGTGCTGAATTTTGCAATTTTTTTCATACCGAGAATTGATAAAAAGGGTCAGAAACCCTTCAGAATATGACAACAAGATCTTTGGAAGAACACAGATGGTTGTTAAGGGGTTAAACAACAAAACCTTTGTTTTTGGCTGAAATGTTTCTGGTTAGGTTTTTATAAAAGACAGTTTAAAAAGTAAATGAATGCATGTAAATACAGGAAGTGAAGCCTGAAGCTGTATTCGTGGAGCTGCAGCCTCGTTCAGCGTTCTCTGCAGCCGTGTTGTGCTGCTGTCAGTGTGATGCAGTAATGACTTGAAGCCCCTTCGATCCCTTTAATTGAAGTCTTTGTTGTTAAAGGTCAGAGCGTCGCCTGAGGGGACGGCGCTGCTGCTCTTTAAATAAACCTTATCTCTTATTTTAAAAAGGTTTTTAAATGTCTGCGGCCTCACAAGCCGTTCTATTAATCAGGGACGGGACTCTTCATTTCAGAGTAAATTAATCAGCCCGTGCTTCCTCATTGAGGTGATGTCTGTTGGTATTTTATGGGAGAAATTGCTTGTAAAATGTTGAGAATGTTGCTTACATACAGTTTGTCTTGAATTATATACCGTGTGTGTGTTGAAGGGCGTCTTGTTCTGCCTGCTGACAATTTTAGGGCCGCAAAATGTTTCTAAATTCCGCATTTTTCTGCTCAAATTTGCAGCTTATAGCAGTTATTTGCAGTTTACTGCATGTTTTAAGAGTGAAATAACATCTAAAAGGAAGAAAAAGACAACAACAGCATCTGATTTGACAGTTTTAGTGGGAGAAAAACAATTCAATTGAGCAAAAATCGCACATTTTTCAAGTAGAACTTGAAATTTAAAAAGTATATTACTGTAAAATCAATGAAAAATATAACATTTGTCTCTAAATATGCAAGAAAAAGTCTCTATTTCTCTGCCGCTGTGTGTGTGTGTGTGTGTGTGTGTATTCACTCGGTTTTGAAGCTTCTGTTAAAGGCACGAGTGAAATTAACATATGAGGTTTTACAAGTAGGAAGGAATGAATGTTTAATGTGTTTGAGACGCTGGCAGCAGATTACGTTCAACAAATTCCCTTTAAAATTGTCTTTAATGATCTTGGATGAATGAGCTGCTCCGATGTGTATGAATGGATCTGACTCATGTGGACATCCTGCAGTGTGTGATGTGCTCGTATAGATTTACCTGTCAGNNNAAGGAATGAATGTTTAATGTGTTTGAGACGCTGGCAGAGGATTACGTTCAACAAATTCCCTTTAAAATTGTCTTTAATGATCTTGGATGAATGAGCTGCTCCGATGTGTATGAATGGATATGACTCATGTGGACATCCTGCAGTGTGTGATGTGCTCGTATAGATTTACCTGTCAGAACTGTGTCTGGGGGGGGGGGTTGTCATGGCAACAGGTAAACCGCCGCACTGCAATTGGTTGAAAGCGTCAGATACAGACGGGTGCTGCATTTATGTATCAGATGAACCTTTGAAGAAAGTGTCTCTTTGTTATTCTTATTTTCCTTCTGTCACATGTTTCTGACATTGAGGGAAGAATAACATGCTGGAGACAAGTTTAGAAACAAGAAAACGTCTTTCAGACGCTGCAGAGGAAGTTTTCTGAATGTACTGACCTCGTTCAGTTTCCAGGGAGAATCTGAATGAAAATGGACTGTATGGTTACTCACAAGTCTCCACTTTACAGACCACTTTATGCTAATAACCCACTAGTTCCTACTTTACGGACACGCCCACTTTATGCTAATAACCCACTAGTTTCTTCTTTAGACACGCCCACTTTATGCTAATAACCCACTAGTTTCTTCTTTACAGACACCCCCTCTTTATGCTGATTATTATTTCAATTTCTGCTGACTTTTAGTGACCTTCTGAATTTAATCCAGCACCATCAGCTTTCCTGTTGTCGTCCCTCTTTATTTACAGTTGAACGACTAAAGTTGAGACTCAGCTCCACCTTTTAAGTGAACAATAACAGCTGTTTTATCAGCTGGAGTTTGGTAACGTGTGGAGATAATGTGTACGTGTGATTAGTCGCTGACAGCTGAAGGACTTTGAGACGTGATAAAAGACTTGAATTGGATTACATGATTACTGATGTTCTGCTGAAGTTTGTCTTTCCACGGAGATCTCTGTGTGTGTCGTGGTGTCCTGAAAGAACCCAACAAAGCCCTGTTTTTAATCCTGCAGGATCAAGGCGAGGGGATTACTCTGTGTGATTGTGTGTCACACTCTCTGAGCTCCCATGTGACGTCTTTACATCAGGCTGAGGTTTTATTTTGTCCGGGGTTCCTCAGCTCGCCCTCACACGTCTATATGAAGGGCCAAACAAGGACAGATAAATAAAAAAATAAAAAAATACAATTATTTAACTAATCAATAAATAAATCATTTCTAAATGTATTTATTTTCATATTTATTTCTACATTTATTTATTTATTTATTTGGGACTTTTGTCAAAATATAAATACATAGAATATAAATAAATAAAAAATTCAAAAGATAAATCTTAAATAACATTAAATTAGATGTAAAACACATTTTCTTTAAAATTCAATAATTTACTGGATATTATACACATTTTAAAATTAATTATCTGCAGGATATATTACCTTTTTTTTTTTTTTTTTACAGTGTACACTTTTTAAAAAAATATTCAGATTTAATTGCTGATGAAGGCTGCAATTTTTGCTTTGAGCCATTAAAAATAATGCAAATGAAGATAATTATTGATGTGTTCCTGTTGACACCAGTCTGATAAATTAACCAATAAAACCAGCTCTGTCACTCTGTATCGGTGTGTGACCTCATCATGCTGCACATGCTCAGTAGAGTCCGACAGAACGCGTCACGGGACTATAAGCTCATTAGAGTAATGAGCTTTCAGCAGAAACTTGAAAGGCCAAAGAGCTCTGTGTCACGGTGCTGCAGTCAGTCACACATTAACACATCACAGAAAGTAACAATATCAACACTTTTCTAACCAATAATCTGAACCCCAACAAGACGTTTTAGGGCATTTTTATTACGTTTTACTCACTGTGTCTCTCCCCTCTGCTCTGTGTAAACATTGCCACATTGCCACTAAGGAGCGCAGAATTTCGTGTTTTTAACGGGGTTTGGTTGGGCGCGTTTTAAATGACGATGTTGAATATTTAAGCTGATATTTTTTAGCTTTGTTGGTGTTATTACGTCCGCCAAGGAGGTTAAGTTTGTTCGTTTGTCTGTTTGTTAGTTAGCAACATAACTTGAGAATTTATGGACGGATTTGGATGAAATTTTCAGGAAATGTCCACAATGATACCAGGAACAAGTGTTTGAATTTTGGGGGTGATCCGTAGACGCTCTCACTGGTTACTTGCTGTCTGACGCTGCACACTTGCAGGGCTACCTTGGCGGAGGTCTGCGCTCTCTGAGTGCTTTTCTAGTTTCTGTTGGAAACATTTGTAACCGATTATCCAATAAAAATGCCTGTTTATCGTTAATTTTGGCAGCGACAGATTTCTGTACTCGTGAACCATATTCCCATTAAGTCATTGTGGCATCAGAGAGTTTGTTTTACTGTTGCTAGGAATCCACCCGTGAATAAGAGTTTCTATTCTGCTTCCAAGAAATGGATGGTGTGACTGTTCTGTGTGTGTGGACTCTCTCAGTGTGACGTGTTGTTGGAGGTGGCGTGGACCCTTTAAAACACATCAGTGTCCAGTTGTTCAGCTGCTGGTCTCTGCTCAGACCTGGTCTCACCTGGGCTTGTGTTTGTGTCTGCAGGGGGACCAGAAGCTGCAGGATGCTGTGGTTGCTTCTCTGTCTGCTTCCCGCGGCGGGCAGCAGCCGCCTCGCCACGCAGGACGCCGCCTACGCAGAGACTCATGACCACGGTGAGTAAAGTAGAGCGAAGACACAGTGAAGGGTGAAAAATGACAAGCAGCAGAAATAAATGAATAGAAAAATAAAAAGATTAATAAATAGATAAAAATATAAATGCAAAAGATGCATGGGAATTCTATATTTTCACACACAAAGTGACTCTGCGGCTCCAGATGCTGCTCAGTTGGCTGCAGGTTCTCTGGCGCCCAGCGTGCGTCGTTCCTTTCTTTATTTCTGAGAAGTGGAGGTTTTTTATTAGAAAGTCCCTGCAGTGCGGCTCACTGAGCTCCTTATAGTCCAGCACAACGGTGCTTTTGTTTCCCCGCTGCCCTTAGATTCATGTAGCATTCTCCCACAGATTACCGCTCGCCGCCCGCTGCCGCCGTCTGCAGCGAGCACATGATGTCTCGCTGCTTCAATGGACTCACAAGGATTTTCTCTTTTGCATGTTGTCATTGGACAACAGACTCACACGCTTTTCTCAAGGCTTCAGTTTGGAGCGTTCATCTGTTTCTCACAGTCTTTCTCCACAGGAAGTGAAACAGGGGAAAATATTTAATTAAAAAATAAATGCAGGTCAACAAATGTGTCATTTATAATTGAATTATAATTTATCAAAACAAACCATATTAATTAATTGAAATGTGTCTAATTTATACATCTGTCCACACATGTTAAAATTAAATATTCATAACAAATAAATTATCAAGGTGAAATAAAAAAAATGACTTCTACTTCTTTCCACCAATATTAAAAATACATAAACAAGATGAATAACGATAATAAATAGATTATTAATGGAAGATAAATATTTTTTTTTTGTGTCTCTTTGGGATTGTTTTGTGTTTTTTCTGTGGTATATATATATACCTCATTATTTTCCATTTTATTTTATTTTTTAAAGTCCGAGTGATAAATAAAGACAACTAATTCAAAATTGGTTGATTTTAAACGGTTGACAAATACCAAAAAATTCCTTTGTCTGCTGCATCACAATAAATTGATGGAGTAGTTAACAAAATTTTATTTGAATAAGTGATTTTTAAGCCGGTTATTTTAAGAAGACTGTAACTAAAAAATGGCGATCATCTACTGACAAGATAAAGAAAAAGTTCATATTCAACATATTTGTGGTTAAAAAAAAAAAAAATACAATTCCAACAGTTCAGAGGAGGTCAGATGTGTTTTTTCAGACTTTTAAGGTCCAGGAGGTTTTTGTGGAGCACGTTGACGTGAATCGATGTGTCAGATTTCAGCCTCACAGTGTCAGACTGAGTCTCATCACAGCCCAACATCAGACCCAGGGGGGGATTTATCACACATTTAGTGAAAAACTCACAGGAATGTGGAAAAACAGCCAAGCAGAAGATTAAAAATAATAACAATAATAATAATAATAATAATAAATGAGCAGCAGGGTTTCAGTCTCACTTCCACTGGCTGAGCTTCGGCCTGCTGCAGGCGGGACTCTGCTCACTTCCTGCTGCTCGCAGATCAATTCTCCACTGCTGGTCTAAATCACTGTCATGGGACCGACAGAGTGTGTGTGTGTGTGTGTGTTCGTGAGGCACAAACACATGATATTAACAGATAGATTTTGTGGAAGTGAGTGAGAGAAGAGATGACAGTTGGACAATTGATTTTTCTCTCTGTGTGATTTTCCCTCCAGCTGCATGTGAAGTGAAGCTGCAGCGGACTGAACAGTTTTCTGCAGTTTTTTTTTTAGATATTTGTGCTGTGAATGTTTGTGCAGAATTCACATAATGAGTGCAGACACGATGGCATCCTTGTGTTCCTTTGAACGCTGAATTGTCACATAATCTCGCTGTTGTTCAGGGCAGCAGCGATTTAGTCGGTTAATACTTTGGTGATGAGATCATTTGTCTTCTGACACGAGGAAGTTTGAGAGTTTGAGTCCATGATTTAATTAAGTCCAATGGAAGTTTTAATGGTAGTTCGGCTAAATGTTAGCGAGGGCATTCTCTCTGCAGACACTCACTCTATATGCTGACGACATGCTGTTTTTCTGCAGTAAAATGTGTTATTTTCTCCGACTGTATGAGAATATTTCTGCATACATGGGTCTGTGAGTTGCATAATTCTGGTTTTACTGGGAAGCAGAGACTCTTGTGCATTCCTGGAGTCCAGTTTTCATCATGTGTGATGATGTCAGTCAGTGAAACTTGAGCTCATTGTATAAAATGAGCTGCTGTGACCTACAGGATCATCACAGCCTCATGATGAAACCACGAACTAGAGACCCGGAGCATTCAGAGGACGGTGACTTTTCCCAGTATACTGATCATAAAAAGGGGTTTTCAGCAGTTCAGACAAGTAACATAGTTCCTACATGAAACAGGCTGTGGATGATCTTGAGTAATCAGGACTTCTGCGGAGAGATAGAGTTGCGAGAAAAGTGCCAACTAGTTCTGTTTAATGGAAGTAAAGCAAAAATGTATTTTGATTGCTGTAAACTGTCAGTTTAAAAACCACAAAGTTATTATACAAAATTATTTATATGAATAAAAAATAAAATAAATATAGAAATATAGAATTACCATGTTTTTTTATTTGCTTATATATATTTTATTCCTTCATTTATTCATTTATTTCTACTTTTGTCATTTTTCCTCCTTTTATAGCCTTTAACCTGAGAAATAAGTCTCTCACCTGTTTGTCCCACCTGCTACTGTCCAGCACGGCTGTCGCTATGGCGTCGTCGTGGCGACGGTCTCCTACTGACTTTGTTGTTGTTGTTGTGTTTTGTTTTTTTACAGAGGAGGTTGCCGTGACGACGAGGCCTCATATCTATTACTGCCGCTCACCGAACATGGAGGACTTCAGCTGCTGGTGGCATCCGCTGCACAACCTGACGGACGGAGAGCCGGTCAGCTACGTCCTCACCTACTCCAAAGAGTACGTACACACACACACACACACACACACA
>CAFUXE010000396.1:176940-188481 GCA_903364295.1 Serranus cabrilla
CACTTGTTGTTGTGTTGTTTGGAGCTGTGAGGCCTTTTCACTGCGCTGCTGATCTCAGAGCTGACAGACTCTCAGGCAGCTGTCCTCTGCTAAAAATAGACACACACTCACACACACACACACACTTCCAACAACATCAGTTCAAAAACCTGCGACAGGTTTTATGTTTCTTTTTTCCTGGTGGTTTTTTAGTGCTCGTACTTCAGGCACAACGTAAAGAAAAAGTCCTGTTTGTGTTATTTTGTGTTATTTTTATTGTTTCTCACAGTATTATTCCATAATTACAATGAATTCTATGTAAAATTACCAAAAGATCATATTGCTGACTTTAAAATTAAGGCAACTTTCTGTTTTCTTACAGTGAAACTTAAAATTCATTGTTGTTGTTTTTTTTTAAAAAAGAAATCGTTTAAAAAAATGGTAAAAAGTCGATCAGCAAAAGCTCTGAAAGTCAAATTTATAGTCAAGCTATATTACAGATAATTCCTTAATTAATTAATTGATAAAATGCTACAATATATTTTAGTTTGACTTATTTACCTTTGTATTAATTCCCTTTTATGGACATTAATTAATAAATAAATGACTTGATAAATACATAAAAAATCTATTAAATTAACTTAAAAATAATGAACATAGGCCTTAAATAATGGAAAATATGTGGCATCATATTTTTGGTTTCTTTTATTTATTTATTTTAGTGATAATTCCTTAATATGGAGGATAGATGCTGCCAAAATAAATATATTTATTAATGAATATTTATAAAACGTAGATAAAAATGTTAATGTAATTATTTGTATCATTATTATAGTAAAATATAATTCTCCAATATTAATACAATAACACAAGTGAATAAATGTGAGTACAAAATCAAGAAATGTCTTAATTTAAGAAGAAGAAAAAAACAAGTAAATTGTGAAATAGTTCAAAGTTCACGTTAACATGAATTAAAGTTTTTTCTCCTCTGTTGAAGGAGGGGTCCTGGTTGCCATGGCGTCGAGCAGCGAGAGCGGAGAGCGTGGCGATCAGACGGTTCCTGGTGGCGAGGAGGCGCAGGAGGAGAGCGGCGTCCGAGGGGTCCAGGCTCAATACCTCCGATGTCCCTCACCCAGGTAGGTACCTGAACACACCAGACATGAAATATATGTTATTATAAGCAAAGTCAAGAAACATGTAGGATGTAAAAGTTAGAGCAAAGTGTAGAAGAAGTATTTACAATGCAACTGTTTTAAAAAAATGTAACAAATAAATGTGTTTATTGCATTATTTTCTACATCATTGTCCACATTATTGTTTTATTATTTGACCAAGAAATAGTTATTATAATAGAGTAATTTTCTGTCAAAGCAAAAATATTCATGAAATTGTCAGAATGCGTGTAAAAGATTTTTTTAAAGTAAAAAATGCAGCTTAGAAAATGTATAAAAACTACTGTTTATGTATTTATGATGTATTTTCTATAAATAAATAACTACCAATAATGCATATAATTACAATGAATAAAAAACTGCTATTGATGTATTTATTTATTTATTTATTTACCAGGTTAAAGTTGTAGGAAAAGTGTACATTAATAGACAGTTTATCCAGTTTATCAGATGGCTGATTGAATCAAAGCATATTTCATGAAAACACATAAAATATATACACCTAAAACTTCTGTAATCTTGTTTTTCAACCATAAATGAATCTTAAATGAGCGATTAGAGTGTTTACAGTTTGTGATATTCTCTTTTATATTTATTTACTTCCTGTTTCTTCCTCTCTTCCAGCTTCTCGATGGCTTCAGAGTCGAGGTTCTCCATGATCTCCGGGTCGGACGCTGCGAGCATCTTCATGGAGCCGATCCACCTCTCATCCGCCATCGCTGCTAAGAAGATCATCAATGAGGGTGAGAGACACTCAGAGTCGCTTTAACCTCGAGCAAGCAAACATATAGAGAGTTTATAGACAAATAAACAAGTCCTGCAGCTCTGTGGAGTCAGCACAGTCCTGAATAACATGGTTATAATGACATAAAACCACCTCCCAGACGATGTATTGAATCTGATGTAAAATAAAACTCCACTGTGAAGCTGTGAAGGATTGTGACTGATGAATAAAGAAATCATCCAGCAGGCTGAGTCGGAGCTTCATGTCCTCGCCTCGTTAGCAGAGCGCCGCTGATTGAGGAGATCAGCTCCTGTGACACGCCGCTGATCCCGACGCTAATGAGCCGAACATGTTTCATCTGCATTGAGCTTTAATGAGACGTCTGAGCTTCCATCAGCACGACATGTTACTGTTTGTTTACAGCTGTTTCAAACAGCTCATATATAAATGAATACATGTGGAAATAATTACTTATTTATTTCTACATTTTCTTTTATTTATTTAGTTATTTCCACATGTATTTATTAATTTCCATGAAACTGAAACAATGTCAAAATGTAAAATAGATTTTGAAATTATTCAATAAATGTAGAAACAAATATATAAAGAAGTAAATACATTTTTAAATAGATAAATACATGTTGAAATTTAAATAATACACTCCAAAAAACTCTGATTTTTTAAAATTTATTTATACATTAAGTCATTTATTTTTGTGAGACTTTTGTCTCCCAACAATGTCAATATGTAAAAAAATGGAAATAAAACATTTCTTTAAAATGTAGGAATTAATATGAAAATAAAAAAATACAAAGTAGATAAAAAATACAAATTAATGAAATAATGTGAAAATTACAAATAATAATAATAATAATAATAAATAAATAAATAAAGACCTAAATAAATAATAAAATACAGCAAAAATATAGAATTTCCATTTATTTTTCCATTTAATTCTGTATTTTTCTAATTATTTATTCATTTATTTATCTATTAATTTATATATCAGTTACAGCTGTCCCATGTCTGTCCTCCTCAGAGCTTCCTCCTCGCAGCGTGCGGGCCGAGTCCGTCCCAGAGTCGATGCTGGAGACGGCGGAGCAGCTGATGGTGGAGGATTTGTACAACCGTGTCAGGGACATGATCGACGACCGCAGCCCCTACAACACGCCCTGCGTGTTGGACATCCAGAGGGCCATGGTGCAGGACCGCCTGGAGGCGCCCAGCAACCCTGTGGACGAAGTTTGGCCGAACATCTTCATCGCCGAGAAGTGAGTCGGACAAATATTCAACAGAACTTCAATATTTTGGATATATTTTTATGTATTATTTTATATTGCTTTTAAGTACATTTTATGGATATTTTATCTAGATTTTATGGACATTTTGTATAGATTTTTTATATAGATTTGATGGATATTTTATGAATATTTTAAATGGATTTTTGTGTAGATTTTTTTTGTCATTTTGTATAGATTTTACATAGATTTTTTGTATTTTTATATAGATTTTATGTTGTTTTAGATTTTACATAGATTTTTTGTATTTTTATATAGATTGTATGTTATTTGGTATAGATTTTACATAGATTCCTTTTTTTTTAATAGATTTTATGTAAATTTCATGTATGTTTTATGCAATTGTATATAGATTTTGTCTATTGCATATATTGAATAAAAGGCCACAGTGAGTAAAATGGCTGAAGCTGTTTGTTTGGGTTCAGAGGCTTCGTCAGAATATTTTGCTGTTTTTTCTTCTTCGTTGTCACATTTGGATGAAATTTGCTCTCCTGAGAGTCTTTAAACAGACACTCTGGGCGATAAATAAACTCTAGTAGCTGATGAAAACGTTCATTGCTTTGGTGTTGAAAGCTTCAGTTCAGTTGGTCATAAACTTTCATGTTTGGTTTCCACTTTTAGCAGGAAATGCTTCATCGTCAGAGAGCAAAACACTCCTCAGAAGTTGTTTGAATGTCATATAGTTTTCGTTCCTGGTTGGTTCTGGTTATTTTTCCTGTTTCAGATCTGTTGCGGTGAACAAGGCTCGTCTGAAGCGAATGGGCATCACCCACATCCTGAACACGGCCCACGGCACGGGCGTCTACACCGGCGAGTCCTTCTACGCCGGCATGAACATCCAGTACACGGGCGTCGAGGTGGACGACTTCCCCGACGCGGACATCTCGCCGCACTTCCGGCCCACCGCCGAGTTCCTGGACGAGGCTCTGCTGACGCACAAAGGTGAGAAACAGATGGTGTCTTTCTTTTCTCTTTCCCTGAGATGATGATGATTAAAGGTTTCATCCATTTAAAGACAAAAAAGCTGCTTTAAATGTGCACAAAAAGCTACAAAAAGCACGTAAATGGAGGACAGAAGCTGCCAAAATCAAACCTAAACAAACAAATACATCACTGATAAATTAATATATTCACATCAGAGGTAGTAGAAACAATAACTGATAAGATATTTAATTTTATTAATTTATTTTTTACAAGTAAAACAGCTTCATTTATCTTGTATTTATCTGAACTGTGAGCCTCAGATTCAAAGCTTCACGTTGTTTTTCCCTCCACATGTTGTTGAAGTTATGAAGATTATCAGTTGAATTTTTCATTTCCTTTTTATTTATTAAATGTATTTGTTAGTTTAGGGACAACACACGACACATTCATCTGTGCAGATTTTGCCCAAAGCACATTTTTGTCTCCGGAGGTCAGCAGTGACGCAGGAACAATAAAAAGACTTCTGTTTTGCTTCTTTTAGCTGTTTTGTGTCTGTTTGTTGCCATTTTTTTGTCATTTTTAGTTGTTTTGTGTCTCTTTAAAGCCATTTAGTTTTTGGGGAGGAATGTTTTCGGAATTTTGAGTCTCTTTGTAGTAATTTTCTGTATGTTTTGTTAATGTTTTTGTTGTCTTCTGTCTCTTTGAGAGACCATTTTTCTTCTTTAAGATCGGTATTGGTCTCAAAAATCCCACATTTGTCATTTGCACTTAGCACACTTTTATTTGTTTTTGATAACCACGTACTGGTTAGGCTGTAATCAGCTCTGTTTCCTTGTAGGAAAGGTTCTTGTGGTCTCCATGATGGGCATCAGCCGCTCTGCCATCCTGGTGGCGTCCTACCTGATGATCTTCCAGCACATGTCCATCATGGAGGCGCTGACGTCCATTAGGAAAAAACGCCCCATCAACCCCAACGAAGGCTTCCTGAAGCAGCTGCGAAACCTCAACGAGACCCTGATGGAGGAGCGCGATGACGATGACGACACGCTCAGCCAGTGCTCCGTTATCGACGCACGTGCTCGCGCCCGCATCTTCGGCGAGGGCGGGGATGGCGAGGATGATGACGACACCGACAAAGAGGAAGGGCAGAGTATGATCGAGGTGAAAGCGCACTCCATCATGATGGAAGAGGAGGAGGACGGAGAGAGCGTGATGAGCAGCGTCGCCTCTTCTGCAGCCGCCGCCGCGCTCAGGAGCGGATTCACCGGAGTGCAGAACGGCCTCGACGACACTCAGGAGAAGATCGCTCTGCCGAAGCAGGAGGTCGGAGAGGACGGGGACGATGAGGACGGCCTCGACAGCATGATCCGAGAGTGGCAGCGGAGGAACGAGAAGTACAACAACGACGACTGGTGGGAGGCGCAGCTGAACAGTGACGGCGAGGACAGAGAATCTGTCTCTGGGGGCCGTCGGAAGATCACTGGCGAGGATGCCGATGTGGAGAGCGTCACCAGCGAGGATGTACGAGCCGTGAAGGAGCGGACAAATCGACGCCTCAGACGTCCACCCTCAGATGCCATGTCCACCTCCAGCTGCACGAGTTACTCTGACCTTTGGAAACAGCGCCTGAGGGAAATCGAGGAACAAGCTGCTGCTCGCTACCGCAAGAAAGAAGACGACGAGGGCAGCGAGAGCACGGCGACAGACGGCGGAGACGGAGGAAAGAAGAAGGTTGAGGACGATGTGGAGAGCATCCTCTCCGACACCAGCTCCATGTACAACTTTTGCCAGAAGAACAAGGACAAGATGACACCTTTGGAGCGCTGGCGCGTCAAGAGGATCCAGTTCGGCTGGAACAAGAAAGATCGAGAGGACGGAGAGAAAAGCTCAGTCGGAGACGGAGAGACAGGTAGCGGTGAGGGAGAAGCCAGGACGCCGTCCTTCCAGGACGTCAACCTGACGGCGTACCAGTCATGGAAGATGAGGCAGCAGAAGCGTTACGGGGAGGAAAACACGGAGGAGATTCTTGAGATGAGCCGAGGCGAGGACTCAGCAACCGTCAAGCGCAGGCAGAGACGTGAGGAGATCCTGGAGCGCTCGAAGAAGACTTTGGAGGAGAGTCAGTCCATGTGCGGCTGGGAGAGCGAGAGCTGCGTCAGCGGAGGAACCATTCCTCTCTCCGCCTTCTGGGCTGGAGCCGGGGTCATGGGCCCGCCGAGCGCCGCCAACGATGACAACGTGTCCATGCTGAGCGGCCGCTCGTCCGTTATATCGTCAGTGTCGCAGCCTCGCAGTGTGAGATCAGCACATTCTGTTCACCCACCGACCCCGGTTCCTCCCATCCTACCGGTCCCTGCCGTCCAGGGTCCTGGAGGGGAACCAATGGTCAACTTGGCCAGCATCCAGAATTGGATCGCCAATGTCGTCTCCGAAACGATCAAGCAGAAGCAGAGCGAGATGAGTCTTCCTCCTCCATCACGCGCTGGATCTGAGTTCAGCTTTGGCGGCGCACCAAGTGTGATTTCGGGCCGAGGTGTTGATGATGACAAGGCGTCCATGTTGAGTGGTGCCTCATATTCAAGTGCGATGTCGCAGGGTCGCGGCAGGGCAGCGTCGGTCCTCTCTGGCAGCAGGGCAGCGTCGGTCCTCTCCGGCAGCAGGGCAGCGTCGGTCCTCTCCGGCGCCGGGGCGAGCAGCATCACTGGATCAGCCCTCAGCTCCAAGAAAAAGATCACCACAACCAGTGTCCCCCTGTTCAGCCTCTTCCAGGACCAGGTGGACATGGGCAAACTCAACGCCATGGACAAGGAGATTAAGTCTGAGATGAGGGGCAAGATGGCTACATACGAGAAGAAGAAGATCCTGGAGGACAACAAGCGCAGCACCCTCTACAAGAAGAAGAAACCAAAGGACGATGAGGATGAGGAGGAGGAGGAGGAGGAGAGGAAGAAGAGAGAGGAGGAGTTCCTCGAGGAAACAAAGAAGAAAGAGAAACCTGCGAGGTCCTTTGGCCTCTCCGGGTGCCTGAATCTCAACCCGGCGCTGGAAAAAGAGAAGAACACCAGCATCGACGACTGGCTGGCGAGCGTCCGGCCTCCTCCCAGGAAGTCGGGCGCAGCAGCAGAAGGTGTCCAACCAGAGGATCCATACGATGACCTCGACGCCTCCGCTTCAGAGTTTGAATTCTCAAGCCGCAGGGCGTCCTACGCCGAAGAAGACGAAGAGGAAACTTACGGTGTCACCTCCAGATACAGATCGAGGTTACAGAACGATCTGTCAAGTGACGACACGCGCAACGGCTTCGTCAGCAGGACGGGGAGGTCCTACGCCGCTTATGCCGAAAGCGACGAGGGGACGGAGAGCTACCAGGACGTCTCCGCGAAGAGGAAATTCACGCATCGTTCACGATATGAAAGCAGCGAGCAGGAAGGCAGGAGGAGTCAGAGGGAGGAGGCGGACGACGAAGAGGACGACCTCGCCACCTTCATCGCTCAAACCAGGCAGAGGGCCAGAGCGCGCGCCGCCGCCGAGGCCGAGGACGACGAGGTGCTCAACGCCTGGAGGGCGCAGCAGGAAGCCAAGTCACAGAGCAGGAGCGACGCTTAGGATGCACTTTTATAAAATAATCAAAGACCTGAACTCATCGTGGACTTAAAGAGTTGAATCTTTTGGAAACAAGTGCTGTAAAAAAATTAAACACACCTGTTTTTCACTATCATAAAAATCCCATCATGCACCAGAACCTGATCAGGATCAATATTTACACTTACAATTGAGGTTTTGTTTGCACCGTGGCTGAATGTAAAACACATTTCATACATATTTTCATAAAAGAAAAAAAACGAATCAAATCCCTGTTTGTTACATTATTTTAGTATTGAAATAAATGTTCTGACAAATGACGCCTTGTGGTTTTTTTAAATTTAATTATTATTTTTTATTCGCAAAGCAAGTCGAAGTTGAAAATAATATTTTAATATTATTAAAAATAACAGAATTTATTTCTATAATATTCTATATATCCATATTATCTTTATATAATATTAAAGAAAATAAACAACTTTAGAAATGACTTTGAAAATAAATATCTTTCTGGGTGAGTGATGTATCTGTTGCAGTCGTATTTCATTATATAACTATATCACATTTTAATGATTTTGGATTCTAAGTATGTATCAGAATAAGCAGAAAGACGGGACAGGAAATGTTGCTTAAAGAGGAATTTAATCTGTCTGTCTTTGCTTTTTAGCTCTTTATCTTCCAGTGTTTTCTGATTTTATTTTACTGCACAATATTTGTTTCATGTAACAGGATCCTTAAATCTGTTCAGAGTCCGTTTCATTGGTTCCACTTTGGACAAACAACATATTTATTTTTGTTGTATAACAAATAAAGAGAGTCATTTCCTGGAAAAGTGACTCATAGTTCAACAAATATTGGTTACGTTCTTATGAAAGGAGTTTATTAATGTTTGCTCTACGTCATCACTCAAATCTCTGTAGCTAAAATAAAACGTTATAGCTCCATCTACAGGACGTCAGGGGGAGTTACTGTCTCTATTTACTCAGTTCTCAAAGATCTGAGTAATATCAAATGAACATTCAATTTATCTTATTTCATATGATTTGAAAAAAAAATTACTTTATTGTATTTCTTTCCAAAAAAAAAGGTTTATTTTGACATAAATTAAGCTGTTTGCTGCACTGTTTGGAGGACAGAAGTACCCAAAATAGAAAATGATAAATAAATAAACAACTTTAATTAATTAATAATGTATGTTAATAAATGTTTTTGCTATTTAGTGTACCAACAAATAATTATGAAAATAAATGCAGTTATAATAAATTGATATAATGAAACATAAATTTATTTATTTATTTATTTATTTATTTATTTATTTATTTATTTATTTATTTAGGCAGTTTCCGTCCTCCATACTGATTTGCATGATAAAATTAATCATAACACAGTAATTCATTCATTCATTTAAATTAAATAAATACATTCAAATAAATGCAAAAATAAAAACATATAAAAATGAAAAAAAATAAAAGGGAATTTTTAATCAGAAAGAAAGAAAGAAACACAGATAAATAAAGAACAAAAGAAAGAAAGAAAGAAAGAAACACAGATAAATAAAGAACAAAAGAAAGATACATGTTTGTTTAATGCTTCATCAATTTATTCATTTATTTTTCGCATTATTTTGGACCATTTAATACCATATTATGTCATAAATGTCATTTATTACTTCCATCCATCCTCCATAATGAGCTGCAGTAAAGATGTAAAGGGTGAAATAATGTAAATACATGTGAGACTCTTTACAGCTTATGGTGAAGCTTTGCATTCCAGCGCTGGATAAACCACAGCGGGAATGTTGATCTTCAAGCTGAGAGAAGAGCGGAAAAATATAATAATACTGAAAAATGAAGCAGAAAAGGGAAGAAGACTCTTTTAAATGTATTATAGAATACTGTTTTAATGACCAGAACCAGTTCACCCACTGGTGGAGCAGCCCACTCTCCAATCTGTGCACAAATAACACGACTTCAGACCTTCTAATTAATAAAAAATGCATGCACCAAAATCCAATTTTGCATGTATATGATACACTAACCCATGTTTACACCCTCTAGCAACTGTAGTAATTATTAATTAAGGTGGATGGGTCAAGCAAACCCAGGACTTTCACCCAGGAGATGTTAAAGAAATGACCAAAAATACATAAAATGATTATTAAAATAATGGAAAAAAAGGCAAAGAAAACATAAAAAAAGACACAAAATTATTAAAAAAAGACATAAAAGAACCCAAAAACACATATAATGACACAAAGTTAGTAAAACAAAGTAAAAAAAAAAGACACACAATTTGTAAAACAAAGTAAAAAAAGACCAACAAATCCATAAATTACCCCAAAAAGACAAATGAGAGCAGACCGGCACAGTGTCCCATCTGAAAACAAAAGTAAACCATGTGGTTCAAACACATTTATACATATCTACGTCACTTCCAGTAGTCATGTCGCCCTTGTAACTACTTTACTTACATTTACATGCATTTCTTTACTGTTTAAACTTTGTTTTATAACACCTAATGATGTCCTGCAACTGGTAGGGTTGCTATTTTTAGAAACGCTCCTGTGTGTATCACATGCATGCAAAATTTGATTTTGGCGTTTGCATTGCATGTTATTGTAATTGCACATAATATGCACTGAAGGTCTAAAGTTGTGTTATTTATACACAGATTTGTGAGAGTGGAAATTAACTATACGTATATTTACTTAGATTTAAAGGTAAATTCATTAATTACTTATAGTTTTTGATTTTGTTTCCAAACACAAAGTTTTGTCAGGATAATAAAGTTAGATGCAGCACGTGATTCTGCTGCTTTTACTATAATTAAGTAAGTCTTTAAATGCTTTTCCCTCAGAATGTGTGTGAAGTCCAGTAGAGAAATCACACCTGAAAGATTAAAGTATTACCGACCCGAGGCTGAAAACGTGGCCTTCAGGTCACCAGACTGTGGATTGTGAAACGACGTGTGCTGCCAATCAGCATGAATCAAATCCTTTCTTAACATGCACAAGAGGTTTGAACCAGACTGGGACACATGCAGCTTTATTTCTTTCACTCGGTTTGACGTTTTCCACACACTGAGCAGTTCTGCTGCAGCATGGCGAGCTGGTGGATGTCTGCAGATGATCCAGACCTGGACGAGACCTCGATCGTGTCTCGGGTCATTCAGGCGGTCGGGCTGTTTGGAGATATTCTGTCCCTGGAGGACACAATGCTGAGCGAAGACCAAACAGAGGACAACACTGAGGAGATGGCAGCAGGTGAAGAGCAAAGTGTTCAAGAAGAAAACAAGGTTGAAGGGGAAGAAATGCCAAGAAATGAAGTGATGAAGGAGGAAGACAAAGAAGAGAAGGTGGGAGAGGAAGGAGAGGAGCAACGGGTCGAGAGCGAACAGGAAGAGGAGGACAAAGATTTGTATAAAGGAGAAAAAGAAGAAGAGGAGGAGAAACAAGCTGATGAAAATGTTGAAACAGAGAAAGAAAAGCCGGCAGAAGTAAGAGAAGAGGAAAAAGAGGGGAAGAGTGAACGAGAGATGGAAGGAGACACAAAAAACAAAGGTGAGGTGGAAGAAGAGGAAGATAAAATGTCGGAGAAAGGAATGGAGGGAGAGGTCGGGAAGGAAGAAGAGAAAGAAGAGGAGGACAAGACTGGAGAAGGAGAGGAAAACAATCCAAGAAATGAAGTGATGAAGAACGAAAAGTGGGGAGAGGAACAGGTCGAGAGCGAAAAGGAAAAGGAGGAAGAGGACGGAGATTTGCAACAAGAGGAGAAACAAACCGACAAAAATGTTGAAGCAGAGAAAGAAAAGCATGCAGAAGTAAGAGTGGAAGAGGAAGAAGGGACCAAACAGGTGGTGGAGG
>CAFUXE010000396.1:190653-202145 GCA_903364295.1 Serranus cabrilla
GCACATCCATCCCTTCCGTCCCCTCCATCCTCTCCATCCCCTGCATCCCTCCCATCCCTGTCTTCCTCTTCACCCCCTATTCCAAACTCTGTCTGTGCTCAGACACTGAGTCATGCGGGTGCAGAAACAGGAAATGAAGCCCCCAGACCGCCCACAGAAGAAGAACAAAACCCGGGTGTCGGGGACGTTTATCCCAAATCGCCGAGCAGCGACAAAGAGACCGAGACGGAGGGAGCTTCTCTGACAGACAGGGATCTGTCTGACAAGTCTGCCGCTGCTTGTCTGAATCTGAGTGTGGAGGAACAGGAGCAACTTGAAACGTCATCGCTGACATCATTTCCTGCTGCAGGACATCAAGGGGAAACCGCAGATATTCCACCTGAGCTACAGACAGGTAAGAAGACATACCTGTATTTATATGTAAGACATTTATGTTAAAAAATAGGGTCTGATGTTCTCAAATCTTATGAGTTTTACCTTGTTTGAAGGACAGAAGCTACCAAAATAAAAGATATCTGAGAAAATTACATATTAATTCCCTGCTAGAATTTGTCCGCCGTTTTTCCCCCCCCAAATTAAACTAAAATACTTTCTTTTATGCATTTTCCTCATTATTCAAATAAATTGGCTGTTATTCATATCATGACAAATAAATATGTAAAAAGGAAAAACAAATAGGAAAGAAAAAGGATACAACGGTTATTATAGAAAGTTATTTTATTTATTTTTATTTTTTCCTCCATAACCTTGATGTTGTTTTAACATAAATATATGGGAGCTTTAAAATGTTGTTTGCTCAGTATTAGTTGTTCTCATGTTCGACAAACTGTGGACATTAAGTTTAGCCAAATGGACATTAATTAATTTTATTACTTTTATTAATGTATTAAATGAATAATGTTTAGTCAAGTGAAAAAAACTTTAATTCATGACTATGATTTATGATAAAATTTTACATCTGAATGTGATAAATTTAACCTTCACATTGTATAAATGAGAAAAGATGAATTCATCATACAAGAAATAAATTGAAATATGGAGACAGGGTCCTTTTTAAATCAGTTTTCTTTGCTTTAAAGGTACAAGATAAATGCAAATTAGGGGGGGAAAGGCAATCCATTAAATCAGATTGTCCAATGCATGTGAACAATAGTATATTACCACTGCTTTCGTTTGGTTTAATTTCTTAAACTTTTAAGTTATTTGTTGCTGAAAGTTGTTCATTTTGTCTGAGAGTTTGCAGTGCAGAGAGGAGCTTACATAACTGCAGCTCTGATTGGCTGGAAGACAATTACTCACAGTGGAGATTCAGGCCAGAGAGTTAATTCATTCATTAAAATCCAATTAAAATTCCACAAAGATGACACTCAGTCTATTGCCAAAAGCAAATGATAATGAAAAAAATGCTCCACCAAGCCAATTAAACTCCTGCTTATCGTGTTTTAACCTTTAAAATGTTTTTTAATGAATAAAAGAACACACAAATATTATCTTATGCTATAACAGGTTGCAGGTTGGAGGAGAAAGTGTCGCTGATGGATGCAGGTGCTGAGTCATCGTTAACAGCCGGACGAGAAAACAATGAGTCCAGTCCGACATCAGACCCGTCCAGCACAGGAAGCCCTGAGATGGAAGTGAATGAGGACAAAGAGGACGAAATGGAAGGAGGTCAAAACTCCAACAAGGTGAATGGCGAAGCGGATGAAGCAGGCGACAAGAAGAAGTCTTCAAAGTATAAAACTGTGTCGTACCGGAAGATCCGGAAAGGAAACACCAGACAGAGGATTGATGAGTTTGAGGCCATGATGGACTTGTGATCAAACCCTCAATATTGCCAGAAGGTTTCAGTTGATTGGCTTTTTGTGATCTTGTGCTTGAGGATGACGCCACACAGTGGTAGCACATGAGAAAAGTAGCAGACCCAGAGTAGAGCCTTGTGGTACGCCACATTAGTTTAAATTATCCAGTTTTGTAAGTGAAAGACGCTAAATGAATAAAGTTTATGATTTGATTAAATGGCACGAAAAGACGATGTGTAAAGCTACTGGTTTTGAAGTTGAAGCTGTAGCTTGTTCGAGCCACATTTGGGGCATTTTCCAGAAATTAAGGACAATAGAAGTGGTATTCAAGCCTACCAGGTTAAAATTTTGACATATATTTCATCTGTCTTAGTTCATTGTAATGTTAATTTCCAGTCTTAGGGATTATTTTGTAAAGCTACTATTCAAGGTTGAATCTTTAAACTCAAATTTGAGTTTATAATAGACAATAAAATGTGTGTTGCCCCATTAGAGTTTTAAAACATATTTCACTAATCCATTTTATTCTTTATCTAAAGTTTGATACTTTATTCTTACCCAGTTTATTGTCATCAAACCAAACCAATCTTAACAGAGAAACAATAATAATATGACTACAGGTCAATAATAATATTGATAACTTGATGATCTATACAATCCTAAAAATAAATACACATTTTTTAATGATATGTTTTAGGGTGAAGTTACTGATGTAAGAGATATGTATGGATGACTAATACAGTATTTTGTCTTGTTTATGTAAACCTCACAGCTACATAATCATTACTGTGTTATATTTATTATTGAATCCATTAAATGAGCTTACAAAGCCTCATAGAGATTTTTGTCTTGTGTGTGTTATGTCCCAGAGGTATGGGGTATGACTCAATAAATGAATAAATATTCCATTAGATGTACAAAAAAAATATAAAGAATGTATGTGCTCATTAATACATTTAAAAAAGGCTTCTTCAATTAATATTGACATTTAAATCTGCTTCTCTGTTGTTTACATTTGCATAAATTCCCCTATATATGCAGGACGGAGAGATTTAAAAGATCCTTCGCTCCAACAGCCATCAGGCTGTGCAATTATAGAGTCAACAGACTAAATGAATTTCCCCTCTGGGATAAATAAAGTAATTTTGATTTGATTTGATTGATTTGATGTATATAAATGAAGTACAAAGATTCAGATAAGCAATATGAACACATACATTATATAAATTATACAAGAGACATCAAGAATATAAAATTAGGATAAAATAAAACAATAAGAATCACATAAAAACGCCATCATTTGGATTATTGAAGTAACAAACAATCTCTTTAAGGTTTAAGGATCAGACATTAGGACTACACATCCCATGATCCTTTGCTCATGCCATGACGTCACCTGGAGCCCGGACCCGGCGTACCTGTGTCCGCAGCGAGCGGCGGTGTTTGGTGACAAAAGACTCATTTTTAAACAATTAGCGACATTTTGTCGGCGACTGTTTTCTGCGGACTTCATCACAGGTGTGTTTATCAGCGACGTGACGTTTGTAAACTTAGATTTTATTCAGAGTTTGTAGTTTTAACGGCGTCAATTTGAATGTAGAAGTTGTCTAGTTAGCTAGGTGGCTAACAAGATGGCTCCGTCTATTTACTGCGGAACAACAACAAATAATGAGTCATAGTGTGAGTTTAAAGCGGCAGACGTGTGTTTGGTATGTTTGCAGTTACTTCACGTAACATAGCTGCAGATAATCCCTGAAGTTTAACATGTTTTGACTGTAAGAAGCCGTTTTTTAAGCGGTGCTGGTGGCTTTATTTCGGCAGCTGCTGGTGATGACTCTGCTGCTGCTGTCCGCTGGAGGAAGAGGAAGAGGAAGCAGCAGCTGATGATGATGATGGTGATGACATGCAGTTAGCTGCCTGGCGGACGGACGGACGGACTTGAGCCCACAAACCAGAGCAGGATCCGGGACGAACTGATGCGAAGATGCCGCGGAGGAAACAGTCCAACCCGCAGCCGGTGAAGTGTGAGTTTGCCCCACTGTTTGGATCTGTTTACCCGCTGTTTCCGTCTGTTTGACCGCTGTTTGACTCTGCTTAACCGCAGCTTGAGTCTGTTTTAACCCCCTTTAAGTCCGTCTGTCTGTCTGGTGGCGATCTCGTAAAGAAAACTCGCGTTTCAGAGGGTTAAAATCTCATTATTTTAAAGCGTCGTCCAGGGGAGACGCTGTGTAACTGCTCTAACATATTGACACTGCAGACTTCCTCATTGTCTGTCAGGGAGGAAGACTGCTGGAGACATGTTGTCCTCTGAGTAGATGTGTTTGTTATCTCATCCTGAATGTTTTGGCTCAGCTGGTCTTCCTTCTCTCTGCTTCCTGTCTCCACTTCCTCTTCATGAGCCGTACTTGACCTCCCTCTCTCCTCTCCTCTTCTTTTCCAATCCTCTTTCTTTGCTTCCTGTTTGTCTTCTTTATCTCAGTATCTGTTGTGTTTTACATGTGCTGATCACATTAATCTGTTTTTTCCTCTGTGAGTATCTTGCTTTCTTTTACGTTTGTTTCTCTGGTGTTTCAACCATGCCTTTTCCATATGTCTCCTGTTGTTTACATGCACTAAACTAACAAGGTGTAAGTCAGATCTCACCTGTATTGACTTTTCGTTAATGTCATGTATTTGAGAATATACAAATACATTACTTACTTATTCTACTGTTTTGTTTGATCTAGAAATAAATCCAGTTGAGTTCATTTTTGCATGATCAGAGCCAAAGTTTATCACAAAAAAATCCTCATTTGAAAAATACAAGCGTCTCATCAATTTGAACACAGATGCATCACATGTTTTGTTACGTCCTCTACATGGCTTCAAACCACACAGTTCTAGTCTTGACGTGTGTTTGGTGCAAAGTTAAGATCCTTTTTTCATCTTTTAGATGTTTACAGTATAACAAAGGATGAAATCAAAGTGTCACAGATCATCAGTTCTGTTTCATTCCCCCGTCTTCCTTTTCCGGACTCGGCCGGCCTCGTTCCTCCTCCTCCTCCTCCTCTGCACTTATCTCATCCTCACTCATTTCCTGTTCTTCTTTTCCTGCTGTCTTCTCCTCACATTATTCTCTCGCTTCCTCTCTGCCAGGGACAGAAGCCATAATAAATATATGACTCAATAAATAGATTAATATGCTATTAAATGTACCAGAATAATATTTTCACTAAATATAGGCATCATTAAACTGATCAAATATGACATAAATTGGTATTCCTGTTTTATATATTTATTTGCATTTATCCCAGAATTAATTTGCTTTCCTATTTATTTCCCATTTATGAATGTTGTGTTTTTTAAAAATAAATATATTAATATATATTTGATAATATGTTGATTTAAAAGATAATGTAGCGCTTTGTTGACAGACACCAAATTTACAGATTGAAGAAGAAATTATCTCATAAAATAATACTTAAAAATATCAATGCATCAAAAAATACATTTTGAAATTAATAAATACTTTAAAATACATTTAATTTAAATGACAAATGAATTGGTAGATAAATCAATACAAAGATAAATTAATTAATAAGCACATTTAAAGTGATCATATAACTAATACTTAAATCAATTTTTACTATTATTTTTGATACATTTAATGGCATGTAAATAATTTATGAAGTCATCTATTTTTTTATTAATTGATTTATTTTTTATTTTGACAACTTGTGTTCTCCAGAACTCTGCAACTTCCCCCCAAAATGTATTTATTTTATATTTTAAAAATTTATATTTTTTTCTTTTTCTGAAACCAATTCTTGTGAGAGTCATGTTTCCAGTTTTGTAATATATATTATGCTTTGATTTAAACATTTGCTGGTTTCTGCACATCTTGCAGCGTATAAAACTCCCGTTTGTTCTCACGTGGATTCAAAGGTTCTGTGTCTTTATTTGTTGATTCTATGAAGAAAAAAATACAAGCGTTTTCTGTCTCTCACCCGGCTCCATGTTTGGAGTTTCTGCTTGGATAAAGTGTCGTAGACGTACCTAACATTTTTCATGTGTGTGTTCAGTGGAGTCGGAGGACGGCGAGGTGGTGTGTGAGCCGGGCTGCCTGGTTCTGGAGAGCGACTTCCTGCTGAGCGGAGAGCTCGAGTTCGGAGACTCTGAGATCATGGGGCTGGACAGAGAGTCTGGTCAGTGACACACACACACACACACACACACACACACACACACACACACACTGGTTTAAGCTAACAAACAATAAGACAATATATATGTTTCCATTAATCTGCTGAGAGGTGCAGAATTTTATGTTTTTAACAGGATCTGGTTCATGCAAACTATTTTTTTATGTTTTAAATGACACGTGAGATAAAATAAGATAAAACTATTTATTCTGCAGAGGGAAATTCAGTCATCAGAGCAGCTTCAGATACAGACAAAGATGTAAAAAAAAAAAACAGAAAACGAATAAAAATTTGACATACTCATGAAATACTTAAATGGCTGCTATTCGACATTTAGATATTGCACATTAGAGAAAAATAGATTGTGGCATGTTTTAATTGGAAGACTAAATGGAAAAATATATTTAAAAAAGGAGGAAATTCACAGTATAGTATTATATTAAAGCATTATATATCTATTTGTGAAACAGGTATATGATATTGAGAAGATATTTATATATATTGTAAACATGCTTTACAGCAAATATGTAGAAATAGAAAGTTAGTATTTTGATGAAGTTTAGTAATATGACAAAATAACATAATAGTATAAAGAAAAACAGAATAATATATAATATAATATCCTTTCTGTGTTCGGATGTAAACAAAGAAAATGTAGAATTAATAAATTTTTAAAAAATATCACAATTTTCAACTTCATTTGACTTTTTTTAATGGAAACTTTCCTGCAAACGCAACAACAGCTCACAGCTTCGCCCTGACGTCCCTACACAGAGTTGATAAGGATCACAGTTTTCAGTTCTGAACATCGTCCCTCGTCTCTTCTGTCCTCCAGGTATGACCGTGTTCTCCCTGAGCGTGGAGGACGACCCGTCGGCTCCCACAGACTCCACCTTCCCGGCTTTCCTCTCCTGTAAAGGCTGCGGTCAGCTGCTGGGGGACACTCCTCTGGGGGCCGGGTTAGATCTCGGTAAGTATAAATGTTCTCAGACGTTTTTCATTCTCATTTTAAACACTGATGCTGTTGAAGGAACTGTACGGTGTTTTTTTTACTGGAGGAACAGCTTCTATATTCCTGTTTCACATGTGGCATTATTTCTGGATTATGTGTCTGCAGTCAAACTAAGTGACTGGATACTATCTGATCTTTGAGCTCAAAGATCAAGAAGAGACTTTTTATAAGCAGATATTATCGGTATAATTCAGGGAATCCTGTCATACGGGATTTTAGAAGGAAAACTGGTCAACAGATGATCAATATGGCCAATAATTCGTTCTTTTTGCTGCTGTAAACAACTTTGTATTTTATTAATTTTGTACAACAACGATGTAAAGTCCCAGCATGCTGTACTGTGGTTTAGAAAAGGAGACGGAGGACACGTGATGGTGTTTTTCTGATACAAACTGTGTTTTATCTTTGCTGCAGGTGTGGGCCTGGACCTGGGGGCGGAGCTTTACTGTCTCACCTGTGAGGAAGGCCTGCAGCACGAAGCCTCGGTCGACTCGTCTCAGGTAGGAACGAAGTTCAAACATTCATCTTCAAAGTTACGCTAACGAACAATTTCACTGGATGTTTCATGATTGGTGTTGATGTGTCACCTCTAAAAAACTGCCTGCAAAAAAATTCAAATACACTCAATAAATAATATTACATTAAATTTATATTTACCACCTGGAAATTGTTATTGTTATTATTGCATTAATGAAAGAAAGGTGATATATTCAGAAGTTGTTTTATTGACATCACGAACAGACACATTGAGTTCAGTGGAATGATTAAACATATATATTTCATATATATAAGTCATATTTTCATAGGTTCAGTAGTTTTATTGTGAAAGTATTTTGAAGTCATGCTGCAGCTGTCAGCTGATCCCCGCTGGGCGTCCTGCTGCTGACCTTGCACTCATGTCCGCTCCCTCCTGTCAGGTGGAGGGCTCGCTGGAGGCGGCCGATTCCGACAGGAAGAGGCGAGGAAAGGCGGGCGGAGCCAAGCTGTACTCGTGCTCGCTGTGCGCCTTCACCTCTCGCTACTCCAACCACCTGAAGCGCCACATGAGGACCCACGACGGCCAGAAGCCGTACCGCTGCCCCGTCTGCCCCTACGCCTCCACGCAGCTCGTCAACCTGCAGCGCCACGCGCGCACACACACCGGGGAGAAACCGTACCGCTGCCCCCAGTGCAGCTACGCCTGCAGCTCGCTCGGAAACCTGCGGCGGCACCAGCGCATGCACGCTCAGGAGAGGCCGCAGAGACGGGAGAAGGAGAAACGCAGAGGGAGGAGGAAAAAGACCAACGCTGACTCTGAAGAAGGTAACACACACACACACACACACACACTGAAACACCTGAGATTGGGGACAAACATTTGTGGATATCGACTTTGTTTTTTTAATCAAACTTTATATTAAACACCAGAAATTACACAGGCATCACACATTTTTTTTCTATAATGACAGAAGGAAAAGGGAGAAATAATAATAATTATTATTATTATAATACATTTAAAAAATTGACTAGCAAATATAAAAGAAAAGAGCGTTCACCATGGATACATTTTCAAAGATTCTTTCTAATTGTGGAATTACAAATATAAACGGTAAAAGGAAATGGAATAAAAGATTAAAATCCCCTTTGTTTATATCCTGATGTTATGCTGCTAGAGAGAAATATATGAAGGATGAAAAATGATAAATAAATGAATACATGAAGAAATAAAAATAAATTATGTTCAATAAATGCAAAAAAATAAAAGGAAATTCTCTATTTTTCCATTTATTTTGTTATGTATTAGGTATTTATGTATTTCTACATTTTCTTTTATTTTGTTAGTTATTTGAAAAAAATTACATTTCCAAATGTATTATTTATTTATTCATAAGATTATACATTTTTCTACATTCTTTTTTTATTTTATTTTTTCATTTATTTCTGCAACAATGTAATCACACAAACGTCTCACGGAAATAAGTGATTAAATTTAGAAATCGATAAATGTGAATAAATGTAGAAATTGATACATAATTTAAAAAATACATAAAACATAGAAATACATTCATATATAAATACAGAAATACTTGAATAAATAATCAAATAAATGGAAAAATATATAATTCATTTTTTTGCAGTATCTTTTTATTCATTTATTTCTGCTTTTGTCATTGTTTGACTTTCATAGGAATATGCAAAAAAAGCCAAATTTATTGAATTAGCAGGAAACTTGCTGCATTATAACTTTAATAAGATACGACATCACTTTATATTTCAGGTATTCTGTGTTTGGCTGCGTGCATCGTGCCAAAACCTCCAAAAATATTCAGTTAAAATGATACAAAAAGAGAAAAGCAGGAAATCCTCTTTGGTGAAGAAGCTGCAACCAGCAGAAAAAACCTCTCTGATGGTTTTTATGAAGCTTTGAATCATTTTCTTATTTTAAACAACAGTCCCATTGTTTCTCTTAGCTGAAAGAAGATGGTTATTTTGTGTTGTTTGCACCTTTTGGCTTCAGATTAGTTTGGACAGATATCTGGTGTGAAAATCTAAAAAAATGGGCGTCTTTGGGCTGCAGGAGGAACTTTTTTAATGTGAGCAGAAAAGAGGAACCAGGATTGGAAACTGAAAGAGGTTTAGAAAATGAGGAAGAAAAGCTCTGCCTGGCTGAGTGATTATCAGCCTGAAACTCAGCTGCATCAGAAAACATATTTTCTGTGTTATTTCATTTAATATCTGATAATAATGCAGAGAAACTAAACCTGTGATTCACCGACAGCAGGGAAGTCAAACCACCACAGGAAAAGAGAACCAGGAGGGATTTTTAAAAATATTTAAAGAAGTAAAAGGAGGAAGTCTGAGCTTGAGGTGGTTGATAAGTTTCTTTTTCTCAGTAAAACCGTTCTGAGGTTTTCTAATCTTTTTCATGGTGAGATAAAATAATATGCAAAGTGGAGTTCTAGTGTTAAACCAGATTTTCCTCTCTGTGTTTTCCCTGCAGTGGTGTCAGACCTGACCCTCAGGGTGTCCCAGGACTCCGGGTACCTCCAGACGCTGGGCGGCCTGGGCTCCCCCTCCGCCCCGCTGCCCGTCCTCCTCTTCCCCCTGTGCTGCCGGGCGTGTGGCCTCACCCTGGAGGAGGCCGACCTGGAGGGGGACAAGGGGGAGGGGGAGGGGGAGGGAGACGGAGGGCAGGTACGTCCCCGAAGAACTGTCATTTCAACAAGTCGTATTTTATTTATTCTGTAACTCTCTGAACCCAAATGAGCAGTTTCAGGACGTTTATTTACATTTTACTCATTATTATCTTGTGTTTTAGTGCAATATATAAAAGTCCTGCAGCTCTGTGGAATCGGCACATTTAAACAATATCATTTGGGCAGAATAACGCTGTTTTAATGACGATTTAATACTTAGTTTTTCCTCTAAATAATTTTTTAAAAATTGGAATCTATATAAACAAGACGTATGTTAGCTACATTTATAAATATTAATTGATAAAGAATTTAAAAACGGCAACCTCTAAAAACCAAGGAAAGAAATGTATTCACATTTAGTTCATCAATCAGAAATAAATAAATATATTAAACAAAAAAAGATGCTGATGAATGCTGTTCTTAAATCCACTAACACTTTTTATTTGTCATTCATATAAAACTTTTTTTTTAATTTAATACATAAAAACACTGTAGACAAAGTGCAGATCTAACTAGGCAAAAAGAGACAATTAAGACAATAACTAATTAAATAAATGTTCATTTAAATTTATTAAATTGTGTGTTTTTTTATTGGAGGTTATTCGGACTTGAACACGACAGGAAGCTCCTCTTTCCACAGACCACTTTCACTTCAGAATAAGAGCATCAGGATGTTTTGATGTGGACTTTCAGAATAAAAGTCTTGTGTCCTTCCAGGTGTGTCGTCGTTGCTCTCTGGACCTGCCATCCAAAGAGGGGTCGGGCTCTCGGGGGTCGCGGCGGGGTCAGCGTGGCTCGAAGCTGTACCGCTGCCCTCACTGCCCCTTCCTGTCCCGCTACCCCAACCACCTGGCCCGCCACGCCCACACGCACTCGGAGGAGAAACCGCACCGCTGCCCCCACTGCCCCTACACGTCCTCGCACCTCGACAACCTCAAACGCCACCTGCGCGTGCACACGGGCGAGAAGCCCTACCAGTGCCCGTCCTGCAGCTACGCCTGCGGGAACCTCGCCAACCTGCGGCGCCACGAGCGCATCCACTCGGGCGCCAAGCCGTTCCACTGCGGCGTCTGCGGCTACTCCTGCAACCAGAGCATGAACCTGAAGAGGCACATGCTGCGGCACACGGGCGAGAAGCCGTACGCCTGCGCCGAGTGCGCCTACACCACGGGGCACTGGGACAACTACAAACGCCACCAGAGGAAACACGGGCACAACACGGACAGCTGGGACAAGCACGCCGCGCACGCCAACGGCCTCCGCTGGGGCCCAGACGCTCAGGAGAGCCAGGGACAGGAGCACAGCTAGAGACTCTGTGTGTGTG
>CAFUXE010000396.1:202151-230543 GCA_903364295.1 Serranus cabrilla
GTGAGTGTGTGTGTGTGTGTGTGTGTCCTGAATCAGAATCTGCTGAAGTGAAATGTTTTTTTGTTTTTTTTTTCCTCCACAGACGATGTATATTTTTACTCTCGAGCTTTAAGTTGAAGTCGTCAGCGGACTTCCTGTGCAGAATCAGGATCACGTGTCAAAAATATCAAACCAGCCCAAAAGCAAAAGTTGAGATATTGAGAATAAAGTCATAATGTTTTGACCTTTTTATCTAAATTTAAGATTTTATTCTAATAACATCATGTTGTTGTTTTTTAACTTTAAATTACTTTTTTTTCTAGTTAATTTTCTTCAGGTAAAAATTATGACATGCAATACATATATTGATTTCTTTTGCTTAAAATTATGACATGCAATACATATATTGATTTCTTTTGCTTAAAATTATGACATTTTTTATTTTTTTTATTTTAATATGATACATTTCTTTCACTAAAAATGATGGCTTTGTTCTCATAAAAATTAATTACAAAAATAATATTTTAATGTATGATAAAAATTGATTTCTTTTGGTAAAATTATGACTTTAATCTAATAAAAGTAAGGATTTTTTTTCTGGGAAAATTATAAATTGATGCCATTTCTTTCATTTTAAATGATGAAATAATTTTTTTCATGAAAACATTTTTTTCAGTTTTTTTACAGTCACATTTCTGACTTTATTCCCTGCACATGATGCCATTTTTTCACTTCAAATTTTTATTCTCATATCATGAATATCTTTCACTTTAAATGATGAAATTATTCTCATGATAAGATTGGAACTTTATCCTAGTTTATTCTCTTTTTCAGAACAAAGGACTTTTTTTTTACCTAAATGTATGACTTCTAATAACATCAGGGATTTTTCATTCATATCTTCAATTAATCTCCTGTTTCTGTTTGTAAAATTCAAACATTTCAACATTAAAAAACACAAAATGTTGAATTTTTGAGCCAGAAATAATAAGCACATAAATGTTAAATGATAATTGAAACCCCGTCCTGCTGCACAGGAGCCCGCTGTCTGAACGAGGAGTTTTCTGTCCGTCTCCACTGATGCTGCTGTTTTGTGTCGCACCAGATCCTGAAACTTCCTGGAGTTTAAAGATTTTCAGTCCTGCTCGGCTTTCTTTCATTGTGGAGGACGTTACAGCTTGTTTGAGCCTCGTTACCTCCGACAGAAACACTTCAGGGAAAGAATTCAGTCATGAAGAAGTTCAATCGAGGTGAAATTTGGACTTTTAGGCTCAAAGTTAAACATGACGGTGATGTTTTACTCATTATTACTCTGACTGAAATGTAAAATGTGAGGTTTGTTGTTCGCAGTGCCTTCATATCTCTAATAAAACACGTCTGATTGAAGCTCTACTTCCTCTTTTGGTGCTGTGTGTTTAGGAAACACCTGCTTCACACACCCCGAGGTGGAGGCGCAGGACACGCCCTCGTTAAATAACCAGAAAAAAACCCCACAAATGTCCCCAAAAGAGACACAAAATGAAGCCGACACATGTCAAAGGTCGGTCGACTGTGACGGGATATTTCATCAGTGCAGCTTCTATGCAAAGCAGATGGAGTTCCTGTGTGTGTGTGTTTGATTTTGTTTCAGAAGCAAGTGGAGAAAGTCGCAGGAAACAACTGAACAGATGGGCCTGGTGAGTACAGCAACAACTTTCTTTTACATTATTTCACCTTTATTTTAATGTAAATCTGTGTTTTTATCACCGACATCAGAGCAGAAAACTTTCTTTGAATTTTAAAAGCTTAATTTTTACTTAAACTTGATTTATTTAGGTTAAAAATGTAAATATTAATAGTCTGTATAAAAGTTAAAAATATGAGAAAATTATTTCTTTTTTGCTCTTCATTAAAAAAGCAGGAAATGCACTAAAAAAAAAAGAAACTCATGCAAGTTAAGATTTTTAAATTAGGTGAATTATAAGATAAAAGGTAAATAAATAACAGAGCAAATTAAAAATAGATACATTTTTGTATTTTATTATTTATGTCAATGTTATAATGCACATTTTAATTACCTACACTAAGGAGGTAATGTTTTTGCCAGCATTTGTCTGTTTGTGTATAAGATAACTCAGAAAGTTATGAATCGATTTGGATGAAATTTTCAGACAACGTGTGTATTGAGACGAGGAACAGGTGATTATATTTTGGTGGTGATCTGTGATCCAGAACACCATCTGGAATTTATATTGCAAATTTATATTATTGCGTCAGTGACTATATTGCCTTCACTAACTGCCGCCATCTAGTGGATGAAACACAAACATATTTTATTTTTACATTTATTTGGTCATTTTTTACATTTTGTTTTATTTTTGTTATTTTTATTTCTTTTTAAATGTGGTTATTTTGTATAAAAGCTATTATTTTGAAAAAACGTGGAGGTTGCCAAGACGTAAAAAGCAAACTCAGAAATTATATTGTGTTGTTATTTTTTATTATTTATGTCACACAATTTAATTATGCATACACTTATTTTTAATATTATTTTTATATCATTTAATTGCACAATAATTTATTGAGTCGTTTATTTATTTATTAAAAACATTTTGACAGATTTTGTCTTTATTAAAAATATGTATATAGAGAGAGAGAGATGATTTCATAAACCTTTCTGTTTTTAGTCTCTGCAGAAATATTCCCACCCCAAGTTGTTCCCGGGAGACATCGTGGAGTATCGCCGGAACAAATACTTCTCCCACTTCGCCGTCTACTACGGCGAGCGGGACGGCGTTCCCTACGTCGCTCACCTGACATGTCGAGGTTTTCCTGCTTTATTTGCTTTTTCATTACAGTCTTGTTACTGTCTTTAGAATAAGTTAATGGTTGAAATGTGACTGCTTCTCCAAAATAAAAGAGAGAAAAAAAGTAAAATTAATAAACAATTTATTGATATAATAATTATGACTTGTAGTGCAGCAGCCTGCCTTATATTTAACACGTGTGTTTGTCAGATTCAGACTCCAAGCTGCCGCTGTTCGGTCGAGCTCTGAGGTCGGAGATCAAACTGGATCCGCTGGAGATGCTGGGAAACAAGTACAAGGTGCCACACAAATATTAATAAACTATTAAAATCATTGATGATTGCAGCAGGGGAGTCATAAAGATAATTTTTTGTTGACTTTGGCAGGTCAGCAACATGTTGGACGACTCGTTCCCGGCCCGGGACTTCCACAGCGTGGTGAAGCCCGCCATCGACGACATGATGGGCCGCGAGGTGACGTTCGACATCCTGTTTCATAACAGCGAGCACCAGGCGACGCTCTTCAGGTACGGAGTGAAGAAGTCTGAGCAGGTCAGTGGATCTATTTTATCTCACTTTAAATAATATTCTGTTTATATACTAATAATGTGTACAGAGGATGGAAGCTGCCAAAATGTTAGACAAAAAAAAACAACTAAATTATGAAATTAATAAATAGATTATCCAGAATTATTATGTTATTATTTGTCTCCTAAACATATTTATTTGCTATATTTATTGTACATGTATTTCTTTTTTATGCTATATTTTGGAACAAAGTTATTAATTTTAAAACGTTTTTATTTTAGAAAATATTTTGTTTATTTTGACATTTATTTATTTTATTTGTATATTTTAAAATATATATTTTAAATATTTTTGCAACTATTATTACTTTTATATTTATTTATTACATTTTATTTTTACATTATATTTTAAAATCTGTTCATTCATTTTAAAATATTTTTTTTGCAACTATTGCTTTTTATTTTTTATATTAATTTTCTACATTTTATTATATTATGAAACATATTTATTCACTTTTATTAAACTTACAGATTGAGGTGATTTATGAGTACATCATGCCAGCCTGGAAGAAACTGTTTGAGGAGAAAAAACTGTGAAACTGCTTCATGTTCAATTCTCATCTCCACCACCAGAGGGCGACATGCTATATATATATATTTATAATATATATATTTGAAAGAAAAAGGGTTTTTAATTGAGCAGATTGGATTACATGTGCATAATAACTTTTATATTGTTTGTTAGTTAATTTTATTTACAGAAAATAAATACTGGAACAAATAAAAGAGGATATTAGCACTGCTGTTACTTAAAAAAATAAAAATGGGATTTTAAGCATGAAGCCTCAATGTTTTGAGAAATAAATATATTGTTATAATATTTTAATTACATATTTTTTACAATGTATTTTTGCATTTATGTTGCAACTTTAATCAAAATGTTTTTATTCAGTGAAAAATTCTGAACCTTATCAAAATAAAAGCCTGTACAGAGTTGTTATTTTATGATTGATCTTTTTTGTCTTTTACTTTTTGTAACAAATAAAGTTTCACTTCTGCCCAACAGCACTGCTGGTCAGATTAACATGCAACTCAACACCTCTGTTTTTCCTCAACAAAAACAATAATAATAATATAAACTTTATAAATAAAGCTATTAAGAGCTGGAGATCAGTGTGTCAATCTTCTGTCTGTTTGTTTATTTTACAAAATTTTCTACATTTTGTTTGTCACAAATAATCCTCAAATGCATACAAGCTGCGGAGAGACTCAGATTCAACATATTGTGTGTTTTATTGGGATATTTAGCTAGTTTTTATGCTCATGTTTTATTTTGAAATATTACTAGTTTTTATGCTTGTATATTTTGTGTTTTTTGGGATATTTTGCTGATTTTTATGCTGATATATTGTGTGTTTTATTGGGATATTTTGCTAGTTTTTAATGCATGTATATTTTGTGCTCGTCTGGGATATTTTGCTAGTTGTTTTGCTTGTATATTTTGTGATTTATTAGGATATTTTGCTAGTTTTTTGCTTTATGCTTGTGTTTTATTGTGAAATATTGCTTGTTTTTATGCTTGTATATTTTGTGTTTTATTGGGATATTTTGCTAGTTTTTTTGGGGGATGTTTTGCTCGTTTTAATGCTGTTGGGATGTTTTTCCAGTGTGTTTTTCTTGTGTTTTATTGGGTTAGTAAAATATCCCAACAAAACACAAAATATACAAGCATACAAACTAGCAAAATATCCCAATAAAAGATCAAATATACAAGCCGAAAAACTAGCAAATAGCAAATCCTGATGGTGTTTTAACACACATCATTCGATTATTGTCACTCATACAAAGCTTTTAGTGGTGCGATATTTTTCACAGGCTGACTGCCTCGAGTTTTACAGCTTAATTATATAATAATTTAAATGGTGCCACATGTCACAGTCCCACTCATTTCCTTTATCACCACCTACTTAAGAACAAACCAAGCCAATATTCCTTATGACGACATTCAAGGGTGTGCTGTGGTCTCTCTTGTTTCTTATCAAATCAAATCTGGACTTTGTCCTGTGTTTCAGCGTCAGGCTAGTTATATTGTGTTTAACAACAGTGCTGGCTGGAGTTTTTTCTAACTGTGTTTTTCACACAGACATGATCAGCTGCTGAACTGAAGAACTTTCATGGAAATCAGCTGAGTAAGTGGAACTGTGATGGATCTGAATTCCCTTTGATAGCAGAGCTTTTCTTTTGAAAATGTTCCTGGATGACATAACTGTTTATTTCAGGTTGTTTGAAGGTGTATCTTTATTCATTTGTCATTTAAAAGAGAAACTGAAGTTGGGAACGTTCTCTCTGATCAGAGGCGTCTGGGTTAGCAGGACGAGAAAGTCTAATGAGTGTAAAAGTAATATTTTAGATAATGTTTGACAGTAGATCGAACTGATGTGTGATCTGATAAACTACTAGTTCAAAGTCTGTATTTATCAGAAGCACAGCAATGCATCTCTGTTGTTGATCCCAATAATGTTTCAATACCAAATGAAACTGTCAAGTAACTAAAAATGTTTATTTTTAATTATAATGGCCATGATTATGTTCATAATATTTGTATCAGGCAAATATTGAACATAAAAGTCAAACTATGATTTGATCAAAAGAAACAAAGAAAGTCTTTGTGGTTAACAAAGACTGATAAGTTGAGAGAGTGAGTGCAGCCTTTGTTAATTTCTTTTACAAAAAATAAATAAATAGACCAAAAGGCAAGTTTGCTCCCAGTTTGGAGAACCAAATACTGTTGGGCAATAAGAGACTTGTCCTTCAGGTTGAAGATTCTCTGAATTTACCAGGGACCCATGATGACCAACCAGGTCCTCTGTAACACTCTGGACCAACTCGGAGAAGACGACTTTGGACGGTTCAAGTTCTTCCTGAGAGACTCCTCCACCATCAGATGGGCCGATCTGGAAAAGGCAACGACGTGGCAGACGGTCAATCTGATCATCCAGACCTGCACACTTTCTAAAGCTGTGGAGGTGATCAGTGAAGTTTTAAAGAAGATCCCCAGGAATGATCTGGTGCAGAGATTGTTGGACAGCAGCTCAGAAACAAAAGGTCTGTGACATGAAACATGAAAAACGGCTGTATTAGTTGTGCTTGTTTGTATGTCCTGCCCTCAGACAGTACATTACATTTATTAAATAATTACTTTAACACTTTTAAGCAAAGTGATTTATAATAAGTGCAACATGTACATTTCTATTTAAATTAAATAGATTAAGTAAACGTGGTAATGATCACATGATTTCTTTGTGTTTCAGTGGCTGTCAGGGATGTTGATAAAACTTCAGAGAACAAAGGAGTTTCATTTCCTCAGACTGAAGGTATATTTACAATACATTATAGTTGAGAAGTTGCATTGTCATATGTGTGTAAGATTAGTGTCAAAAAATCTTATACATAAGGTTTCCTTAAGTTTTTCTCCTGTTTTGGTCTTATACTTTAGGAATTGCTCAAGTTGTGTTAAACCGTTGAACAGAGAAACTTAAATAAACTGTAACTGTAAATAAGTTAACTTGAGTAAAACAGTATTCCATTATTAGTCATAGGAAGAGTACTTGTGCACTGCTACTGCATTTGGAGACAAACCACCTAATTCTATACTATTTTTTCACATTTGTGTTCAAAACAGATGTGATTGTTCCAATACCAGAGCCACAAGCCATCTCATATTACCAACAAAACCTTCAATCAAACTTCCAGGATAAGTTCATGTGCGCACAAGAAGGTTGGATGGAGAAGAAGGACGAGCAACATCTGGATGATATCTACACAGACCTGTACATCACAGCCGGGGCTGAAGTACACATCAACACACAGCATGAAGTCCGGCAGATTGAGGCAAAGATGGTGAAACCAGCAGATAGAGAGAAACCAATCAAACCCAGCGACATGTTCAAACACCCCTCTGGAAAGTACAGACCCATTAGCACAGTGCTGACCAATGGAATCGCAGGGATTGGAAAAACATTTCTTGTGCACAGGTTTGTGTTGGACTGGGCTAAAGGAAACGCCAATCAAGATGTGCATCTCATTTTCCCATTCACCTTCCGCCAGCTGAATTTATGGAAGGGACAAAAGTTGTGTTTGGCAGAGCTCATTCATAAATGCATCTGGGAGACCAGAGACATCAAGAAAGAAGCTCTTAATCACATCTTTACAACTCTGCAGTCATCAGGAAACACCAACTTTGACAAGAGCAAATTCAAACTTTTGTTTGTTTTGGATGGACTGGATGAGAACCGCCTTCCTCTGGACTGCTCTACTAACGCAAATCAGACAGGTACCTTTGATGTCACAGAGTCCACCTCAGTGGATGTGCTGCTGACAAATCTCATCAAGAGAAACCTGCTTCCCTCTGCTCGCCTCTGGATAACCACGCGGCCTGCAGCGGCCAAGCAGATCCATTCGGACTTTGTTGACATGGTGACAGAGGTCAGAGGGTTCACTGACCCCCAGAAGGAGGAGTTCTTCAAGAAGAGATTCAGAGAGGAGGAGGATCAGGCCAGAACAATCATCTCTCACATCAAGACGTCACAAAGCCTCCACATCATGTGCCACATCCCGGTCTTCTGCTGGATCACTGCTATAGTTCTGGAGGGTTTCATCAACACCAGAGAGGAAGTAGAGCTGCCCAAGACCCTGACTGAGATGTACGCAGAATTCTTGAAGTTTCAGCTTGATCGGACAAGGAAGAAATATGACCCAGAAAAGAGCACTGAGTACCTTAAGTCATTAGCAAAACTAGCTTTCCGTCAGTTAGACAGTGGCAACCTGATCTTCTATAAGAAAGACATTGAAGACAGTGGTATTGATGTGGACGAAGCCTCAGTGTCCTCCGGAGTGTTCACAGAGATCTTCAAAGAGGAACGTGGGAGGAAGAGCGATGAAGAAAAGATGTTTAGCTTCATCCATCTTACTGTTCAGGAGTTTCTGGCTGCTCTGCACGTCCATCTGGCTTTCATCAACTCAGGTGTCAATCTGCTGTTGGAAGAACCAACAACCTCCATGGGGTCTGAAGTGTCTGTAGACAGATCAACACACTTCTACCGGAGTGCTGTGGACAAGGCCTCACTGAGTCCAAATGGACACCTGGACTTGTTTCTCCGCTTCCTCTTGGGTCTTTCACTGCCAACCAATCAGACTCTCCTTCGAGGTCTGCTGACACAAACAGGAAGTTGCTCACTGACCAATCAGATAACAGCAGAGTACATTAAGAAGAAGATCGACGACAATGTGTTTTTATATCCAGACAGAATCCTTAATCTGTTCCACTGTCTGAATGAACTGAAAGATTGTTCTCTGATGGAGGACGTCCAACAGTACCTGAACTCAGGGTGTCTCATCACAGATAAACTGTCTTGTGGTCAGTGGTCGACTCTGGTCTTCCTCTTACTGTCATCGGAAAAAGATCTGGAGGTGTTTGACCTGAAGAAATACTCTGGTTCAGAGAGGGCTCTTATGATGCTGGGGCCAGTGGTCAAAGCCTCCAACAAAGCTCTGTACGTCCACACATGGGAGGCTGGTCTCCCCTCAAAAACAACAATATAGGGCGTTTGTACAAGCAGCTAAATACGACTCATATGTACATTTTAGACTCCGTTGCAGTCTTGCTGACGTAGTAGTTGTGATTGGCGATGACGTAGAGTTTGAATGCCGGATGACACACCCAGGATGGGAGGGAGGGAGGTGGATGGGTCCAACTAAGGCAGACTTTCATGTCCCAAGTGAAAACAAAAGTTTTTTACGTAACTTCACCCTCGTAGCTACTTCACTTCCGGAATTAATGTACTTTTATTTACTTCTTAAATATTTTCAGAACACCTAAAAAAGTATGTTTTTTGCCCTTGGTCAGTGGTTTTGTAGCATCACAGAAACTGCAGCCTTTTTTACAACCGTGAACTGTACATGTATGTATGACATGTGTGCAATTTTAAGAAAGCTCTGCCCTATACCTTGAACCACGAAACGCTCATGCAGGTCACTTTCACAAACGCTCATATTTGCTCAGATTATGGGTGGCATTGACAAATGTCTATTCTTCCTTATATTATATTATATTATATTATTAGTCATACTGTTTCATTTGCACATCATAATACTGTTGGCTAATCATTATTGATTCAGGAGTACATTTGTGTATGATGACCATATCTAAAACCAAAGTACTCAACACGTCAAGCCAGAAAAGGCAATTCTACAATTGTGATGTGTTTTTCAAAACAGGGATATGTGTCAGTGTCTTTCTTTATGACTCCCTTCCCTTTAGGCTCAGTGGCTGTAACCTCACCAGATGTAGCACTCTGAGGGATATCATCAGCTCTGAGTCCTGCCGTCTGACAGAGCTGGACCTGAGTAAGAACAACCTGAAGGACTCAGGAGTGGGGTGGCTGCCCTATGGACTGAAGAGTCCACATTGTAAGCTGGAAACTCTCAGGTCAGCAAAAATAAACCTTCAAATGCTGAACTTTAACCAGAAAATGGTGCTATTGTCCTTTTATCTGGTCATTTTACTCCTATACCTTCTCATACAGTGGCCACTAAAAATATAGTTATGTCATTTCAAACCCGTAAAGAAACATTTTCACACATGTATTATCCACATTTTCAGGCTGGGTGGCTGTAACCTCTCAAAGAACAGCTGCAAATCTCTGTCCCCAGTTCTGAGCTCCCAGTCCTGCAGCCTGAGAGAGCTGGAGCTGAGTAAGAACGACCTGCGGGATTCAGGAGTGGAGCTTCTTTCTGGTGGACTGGAGAGTCCACACTGTACGCTGGAAACTCTCAGGTCAGGATTCAACTAGAGCAGACATTTACACGATGTTTTACAACACATAAGCAGGATTTCTATCCTAAACCTGGGTCACAGGAACTGCGGCTTTTTTTACATCCACGAACTGTATGTGTTTGTATAATGACGTGTGTGGTATGTTTAGAACGCTCCGCTCTGTAATGTGAGCCATGAAACACTCAAATGAGTCATTTTGATAAAGGCTCATATTTGCATTACGGGTGGCATTGACAAACGGTCTATTCTGTCGTTTAGATTGGAGATATTGTTGCACATAGCTGTAAACAGATGAACAAATATCTGAACAGATTCAAATAATCAAGTAAATGATATCTGACTTTGGAACCTGATATATACCCCGTCCTACATATCAACATCCAGTGATGTCCCCAGTCAAAGAAATTATTTTCATGAGATATTGAGTTGACAATTTTTTTGACAAGTACTCAACACGTCAAGCCAGAAAAGGCAATTCTATAATGTGATGTGTTTTTCAAAACAAGTATAGGTGCCAGTGTTTTTCTTTATGACTCCCTTCCCTTCAGGCTGAGTGGCTGTAACCTCTTATGGAAAAGCTGCAGCACTCTGAGTGATATCATCAGCTCTGAGTGCTGCCGTCTGAGAGAGCTGGACCTGGATAACAACCGCCTGAAGGACTCAGGAGTGGAGTGGCTGTCTTATGGACTGAAGAGTCCACATTGTAAGCTGGAAACTCTCAGGTCAGCAAAAATAAACCTTCAAATGCTGAACTTTAACCAGAAAATGGTGCTATTGTCCCTTTATCTGGTCATTTTACTCCTATACCTTCTCATACAGTGCCCAGTAAAAATATAGTTATGTCATTTCAAACCCATAAAGAAACATTTTCACACATGTATTGTACGCATCTTTCAGGCTGGGTGGCTGTAACCTCTCAGAGAACAGCTGCAAATCTCTGTCCCAAGTTCTGAGCTCCCAGTCCTGCAGCCTGAAAGAGCTGGAGCTGAGTAAGAACGACCTGCGGGATTCAGGAGTGGAGCTTCTTTCTGGTGGACTGGAGAGTCCACACTGTACGCTGGAAACTCTCAGGTCAGGATTCAACTAGAGCAGACATTTACACGATGCTTTTCATGGAGATTTCAGTCAGTGAGGACACTCAAAAATCAGTGGGGTTCTGTGCAGCTAAACATATCGAGTGACAGTAGAATTGAATGCTGGCATGAACATTGTTGGGAAAAAAATAAGTTCAGGGCACGTCTGAACATCAAAACAGTTGACTGAGCCTAAAAAGTGTTTTTCTAACCTAAGCCCTACATACTCTCCTAATGCAGCTGCCTGAAAATTTAAATTTAGCTCATTTTGATCAGTGAATACTCACAGACACTTTGTGTGTGTCCAGGCTTTCAGGTTGTCTGATCACAGAGAAAGGCTGTATTTCTCTGGCCTCAGCTCTGAGCTCCAACCCCTCACACCTGAGAGAGCTGGACCTGAGCTTCAATCATCCAGGACACTCGGGACTCAGGCTGCTTTCTGCTGGACTGGAGGATCCACGCTGGAGGCTGGAAACTCTCAGGTGTGAACAGACTTTTTCTCTGTTACATTGACAAGCAGTGTTGGCGTATTCTACTGTAATAACTAATAGGAAAGGTATTTTGGTAATGTTATTACTATAAACTTACTATACTATACACAACCTATCATTGGTGAAACAACGAAACAGCAATTGTTGAATGTTTTTCTCTGATTATTATTTCAAAAATTTAATATTATTGTTCTTTTAACTTAGCAGCTGTTTGTCTACATGTATGATCTGACTGAAAGCTTCTGAAGGTTCATTCTGACCTTTTTCCTCCAGGGTGGATCATGGTGGAGAGCAGAGGCTGAAACCTGGTCTAAGGAAGCGCGGTTCCCCCGAGCCTTTAAAAAGTCCTAAAAAGTCTAAAATCCAATAATGTGAATTTTAGGCCTTAAAAAGTCTGTCCAAGCTGTACTGTCCAGTCAGTCAGTCACACACACCATGTGTTGCATTCGCCATTCGGTAGCCACAAGCTAACAATAAAAGTTATTTGTTAATCCCAAAATGCTCAGATATGTGTAGTGTGTTAGTATTAATATTCATTTGTTTTAAAGTTTAGTCTATAACTTGGGTAGCGATGTTTTTTTTTACACCATCTGTGCATCTGCAGCCTCAACAGGAAGTGGGAAAAAAATGACTGCCAGTTCTGATTTGCATAGATATCCAGCAATATGCTTTTTGTAACATGCTGTTATTTTTGCCGTAACGTTGGTATTTTAAGTATGGCAGCCAGCCTCAGGGCCAGTTGAGGAATTGCAGGTTGTCAAGGGGGCTTATATGGTATATGGTTAGGCTGTGCTGAAGATAATAAATCAGCATTTCAGCATTTTTTTTAACACAAAAACAGATTTATTCCAGTATTTTGATGGAGCATGTAGATAACTGGTAACAGTACATTAGTGAGTCCGGAGTTTTCTCTTCTGTTTTTCGAATACTACTTATAAAGTTCAACTTTTCAGTGTAAATTTACAGTATATTCCTGTTGATAATGGTATTTTCTTAAAGTGCTGAAATCACATGTTTTATATGTGAAGTCAGGACACATGATGGTATAATGAGCAGCCGAGAGTTGAGAAAGTAAAGCCAGTATACATACACACATAATTAAGAAATGACACTCGTTATAACCCTATAGATGAAGCCCACTTCTTGGTTAAAAGTTGTCTGGTTTTTCCCATTGTGCCTGAAGGCATCATCTCTGGGTGTCCCAGTGGAATCACATGTGCTGTCGCCCCACTGACAGGCAGCACAGGCCTGCTGCTGTCTAACCTTTCAGAAAACTGATCCGGTCTACGTACATATGACACTTAACTCTGTCACTACTGTATCACATCTAAATGTCAATACCACACTGATACACTCGTGTTTTTATTTGTGAAAAAATGTTCACTGTGCAGCTGAATTCAGTCGATCCTGACTTTTATAGTGGTGGTTTAACTTGAAATTGATGGGGTTTGGGCTGTTAGGGTGTGACTTCACAAAAAATCTATATTTTAACTTCCATTTTCCAAATTAAATACCTTAAATACGCCTCTTATATGTTCATTTTTATGTACGTTGAATGTGAAGCACTTGGTGCCTGTAATTTCTTTGATGTAAAGTAGTTGCTTAAAATATGCATTTCATATATGAAAAGTGCTACACAAATAAAGTTTCTTACTATTTTTATTATTATTAGTAGTAGTTATTGTATTAGTGTGTTCACGCCCAGGTGAAAATGACATGTGTCTCTTCCTGGCATCATTTTTTGGCTGCTGAATGAAAATAATAACAGGCCATATTGTCATCCTGTAAAACTCCACATGCTTCCTGTGAACTTTGAATTCTTCACTATGGACTAGTGAGAATTTTGCCTCGTGCCTCCGGGTGTCCGGTTCCCTTGTGCAGGTTGCACACTAAGCAGTTTGGAGGTCTTGTGCTGCCTTATTTACTTTAACTTTAGCTGCATGCAACAGAAAACAGTGTTAAACACACTAAAAAACCCACTTACAAGCAGACTTTAACCAACCAGGGTAATAAAAGACGCTCAATTAGTTAAATTGCAATTTTTATTTTATCTTTTGTATTGTGTATCTGCGCGTGCACATGACTTCCTGTTAAGTTACTGCATGTTTCTGTGTTACTCTCCATCTGCTAATCACCTACTAACGCGTCTTGCCATCTAATTTTGGTATTTCCCACAGCTCCTGAAGGCGCCACGTGGTGCCGTTGAGATTTAAAGCGCGTGTTGTAACCTAACGGGTAACCGGACTGCGCGCGCGTGTGTGTGTATGTGAGGCATCATTAAGGATCTAAACTGCTTTTAATTCGTCAACTTTTTTAGGTGAGAAAAAATGTTGTTTTAGCATGTTTTATCCTCCGCCGAACTTCATTCAAAAAAACATAGATTTCAGCTTAAATTTAATGTTTTCAAAGCTCCAGTTGAACAGCATGTTGTTGCCTGTAATACACTAACTTTTGGTACGTTTTGTAGCACTTCTGACCTAGTTTGTAAATAAAATATGATGATTTTCTCATGCATGTGCATGTTTAGTTGCACACTGCAAAACTTTTTTAGTTTAAATAAACAATAAATAACTGGCAGCAGCTTTGCCTGCAAAGAACTGTATTTTAAACAGTTTATTATTGTCAGTAAATTACTGAATTCAGATTTCAGTGTAAATTAAATGTAAAGTTTCATGTTTTAAAGATTGAAAATGACTCTGTGGTACTGAACTGGATCCTGATTGAGGTTTTTCTGTCTCAGCAGTGTGGGGGGGGGGACAACATGTCTCCTCTGTGGACGTCGCTGATGCTGCTGCTGTGTCTGCACTGTGGAGGACTCTGCAGCGGTGAGTCTGTGGTCAATAAGTCCCTGTCCAGGAGACATGGAGACAGACAGTCTTTTAAAGTAGCTCCACACACCCTTGTGGTTTATTCAGTTTGAGTTTGGCATTAATGTTTCAATCTTTCCTTCTTGTTCTTCTTATCCTTCTCACATCACCCCCTCCACTTCTATGTAGCCCCTATATAAAGCTCAGTATTAGAAAAGAATGAGAAGCACTCCAAATTCCTTGAACCTTTACTTAATATTTGTATTATAATTTGCTTATAATTATTAACTTAATTATTATTCAGCATTCCAAAGTGATAGTTTAGTAATTTTTATGCAACTGATTTAGTTAAATTTGCTATTTTTTCTCAGTTTTTACAGAGTGGTGCCCCGTCTAGAAGTGACTTATAGTAAATCAAGTCACATGATTTGATGTAATTAATTATTATCTATGATAATTATTAAGAATTCTGATAACACACATTTGATCTGTGAGACTCACATAAGCTCATGTTTGAGACATATGTAGACCCAACATAAAGGCCTAATTCTATATAATATAATAAATAAAAATATTGTATGTATATAAAAATAACTGTAAGGAAGGCTGTTTTCCTTTCCTTCTACATCCTTCACTCCCATCACTCATTTGACTTGTTTTCCTCCTACTTCTTCCTCCTTCCTTTCCCTTTTTTCCCTTCGTCCAGCCCTTCGTGCGGTGCAGATGCAGAACCTTCAGGTGGAGTACGGAGAGCCGGCCGTCCTGCCCTGTGACGGCTCGGCCCACAGGGAGGAGGAGGGGAGCGTCCTGTGGGAGGCGATGGGGGAGGATGTGGCTCTGCTGAGGAGAGGGGAGCTGAAACAGGGGGACAGATTCCAGGTGAGTGTGAGCTTTCTTTGGTTTAGAGCAGGGGTGCCCAAACTTTTTCCCTCCGAGGGCCAAAGTAAAAATGTGCCAGTGGGCCAAGGGCCAAATAATGCAATTTTAAAACACAAATAAATGTAAATAATAAAGTTAATTAAATTATTGTTGAAGCATACATTTGCATTCTTCTCCATCAGTGCAAATCCATTTTAAAGAACATCAGCTATCACGAAAATAACAAAGCTTTAGTTTGAAGAGCAAAATTGTGTTGATGCTTGGCGGGCCAAATAAAATCGCCTGGCGGGCCAATTTTGGCCCGCGGGCCCCACTTTGGGCACCCCTGGTTTAGAGGTTATTCACAATATTAATACATTTCTTATGTATTTTATTTTAGAAAGTTCTCACTCCAGACTCAGAATCAATACTGATTCTGCAATCAACACTACAGTCACTTTACTTTACTATAGTATTTGCCATTCAATTTTAAGTGTACAGTAAAAATAAAGATGTCTTATATTACCTTAAGCTACCCTGTCTATTTATCAAAATAAATTAAAAGCTTGTTTGAAATCTGACAGGCTGCAAATTCACTTAGTTTGAGTCTTTGTTGTCCCATAATTCCTTGCAGGACCGGGTCCAGTTGCCTTCAGCAGAGCAGCTCAGGGAGGGAGACTGGTCTGTGGTCCTCGAGTCCACGATGCTCAGTGACACGAACATGTACGAGTGCATCTGGCAAGGAAGAGAAACCATTTCAACAGTATGGCTCACGGTCATGGGTGAGTTCTTTCTTTCCTTCCTTCCTTCTTTCTTTTCACACAGCGAAGAACAAAATATTTGCTTTCTTCATTTGAATAAAATTAAAACGACACTGCAACACATTTTAATTAAGTTGCCCAAAAGTTATGGACGGTCAACAACTTTGGAAATTGAAAAACAAGTCGCAATGTATTAATTATTCAGGAAAAACCTTTCTCTATTCAAGATAACATTAGTAACTGATTGAATTTGAATCTCTTTTTTTCTTCTTCCCATCTGCTAACCAGTGCCCCACCAGCGCTCCATAGTGGCGTCTGCAGGCGACACAGTGGATCTAACATGCTATACTCAGATTTCCGACAGCATTCCCATTGATGATGTGCAAGTCTGGTGGACCAGGAATGGCAGCATAATAGTGGAGGTACTATATGTTTCAGATGGCTAAAAATACAGGCCCGCAATGCAAACTCTTCTTCATAAATATTATCTATTGTCTTATTTTTTGAAGAGACAGATTTTTTTTATTCCCATATAGAACAAAGACCTGTCTGTCTGTTTGTGTACAAAATTACTCAAAAAGTTCTGCACGGATTTAGATGAAATTTTCAGACAACGTGTGTATTGGGACAAAGAACAGGTGGTTAGATTTTGGTGGTGATCGGTGATCCGGAACACCATCATGCAAATTTATATTATTGCGTCAGTGACCATATTGCAATCCACTAACAGTCGCAATCTAGTAGATGAAATATTTCGATTCCAGTGTCCCAAAATACATGCTTTCAATATAATCCTTCAAATGTGCAATTTGGTGTTGTGTAACTGACCCTGTTGCCTTGGCGGAGGTCTGCGCTCTCCGAGTGCTTTTCTAGTTTTGTATGTTTTCAAAAAGTGAAATGAGCCAAATATGTCTCCTGTAACACCTGATCATCTCTTTTTGCATTTAGGATTTGGACAGTGAGAAAATGCCCCGGGTTGCTCTGTGGTTTGACAGCAGAGAAGGAGCATCTCATCTTTCAATGAGTCCAACAGTAATGAGTGACAGTGGAGAATACAACTGTTTATACAGAACCAGGTACAGTTTGATCTGCATAACTAAGAGTTGGTTATTTTTGGGGTGGCAAATGATTCGCTACTTACCACAAGACACAACAGATTAAGTTGTAATGTTATAAATATGATTCCTACCTTTAAAATGAATTCATACCATAAAGGATACTCCAGCAGTTTAGCTTAAATTAAGGGGTCTTGTGGCAGAAATCATTGTGTCTGTCAGATCAGTATATAAGCAGTAATAAACTAGTCTTTGTGCTACAAATACTACTACTAACAACACTAACAATATCAATGATATTTTCAGGGATTCGGCTGCTTCCAGACTCGGGACACCAGAGAGTGTCACACTGACTGTGCTGGAAACAAACCCTACAGATATAACAGGTTATTTCTCTAAGAGCCTTCATAAACAAGCCAATTTGGCAATGTTACTGAAATGTCCATAATTTAATTAATACTCTATTAGCTGGAAGACACTATTGGCTTGTTCCCTATTCTGTCACTTCTAGATTAAAGTGTATGTAAGGATCATGTGTTTTTGCTTTGTTTACTCCATGTGTTTGTCTATTTGCATGTGTTTACTTAGGTTGTTGCCTCACATGCCATTTAATGTTCATTGTACGATGTTTTTATAGGAATGATCGAGGCATGGCCAATGGGAACCACTGAGGAGACGGTCACATTGTTCCCAGATGAAGGTGAGAAGCTGTGTACTGTCAGAATACAGTAAATGCATGATAGTTGTAGTAAACTACTGCAAAATACTGTCGGCAAAAGCGGCTGCCAGTTACTTACTGTAGATTTACACTAAGACGTTTTACAGTGTGTAAATTGGAGCTTTAATGTGTGTTTTCCATGCAGCTGCACTCACTTCTGCAACACCTACCTATCAAGATGTCCCAGAGACGTCACCTGAGTCTTTCCAGTGGGACACTTTCCAGGGGGAGTCTTTCCCATGGATTCGGATCGGACTAATCTCTGGAGTGTTGCTGGTCACAGCGGTGGTCCTGTGCGTTCTTAAATCTCTGCAGAAAATCTGAGAGAGTAAAGAAAGTAGATGGAGTCCAACTTCGGCCTTCAGCTGCCCAACAAACTGGACAGGAAGTGGAGAAAGTGCTGAGCTCACCACACTGGATCTGGGTTTGAAACAATAACATGAACTGTGAATGTGGACCACATACAAGATAGTATTTATTTAGGATCTTCACATTTCTCGACTTGTGTAAACGACTTACAGTGTGAGGAAACCGTAACTGATGACCCAAGTCAAGCACAATGCTGCTCCGTTGTGTGCATACATGGGCAGCTGGAGACAGCGATACATGGCTTTGTGGTCGGGATTCAGGACTTTCACATGCTTAGTTGTTTGTCCACAATGTGGCCATGTAACTTGTCATGTGGAACAGCCAATAAAAAGATTGAGATGCAAGTGTGATAGTTGTAACTTTTAAGAATCGTCATTCGGCTCCACCAAGGATGCCATGTTTGCAGTTTGGCTCATTTTGTTTTTGGCCACACCTGACATAAAGGAAAGAAGTCTTGTAATCATTCATGTAAGTTAAATTTTCCCTACGTCAAATCCATATTTGGAAAAAGTCCTTCAGATTTGGTTTTGTCCCATTTTTATGTTTCCATCAAGCTTTTCGCGTGTGTATCTTCAAAGTCTTGGTTTCAAACAGGACACCAACACAACAACAACAGCAACAGGAAATAATTCCTAAAAGAAACGCTGGAAAGTCCGGCATGAATGCAATGAAAGATCTGACACAGTGTGTGTGTGAAGCATGGGTTTATATAGTGGCTTAATGAGTGATCTGGGGCGGGTGAGTGGAGTTTGGCTGATGAGGTGGGACTGTGTGGGTAATAAATGTCCCTGAATATATATATTTCTTTTTTCTACTATTGTTGCCAAATTAAGAAAGACAGTGTATGTGCACTGATTGCATGACTGGTTCATGTTGGTTGCATGATGTTACTGTGTGTGTGTGAAGGGTCCATGGGTAGAATACAGGAACTGATCCGTCTCTGGTCAGGAATGAGGGACAGGTGAAATTCAATATAGGTATGACTGTGTGCCAAACTGCTGTATATGTCAGTCAGATAAGCCTCAGCAACAAGTCTGGTCTCCATGAGCTCCCTGTGAGTACAGTCACGCTCACAATACAGCTTCATATGACTTCTTTCACACTCACTATTCTGAGCTGATGTTTGTCAGACATGTGACCTCAGTGTCCATTCAAGTGAAACTCCCACAAAACTATTATTTTTACATCCAGGAGGCCTGGACAAGTCAGCAGCATCAACTCACTAATAGTGTAAATGTGTTGGGCTCTAACTGTCCTTCCTTTAATGTTGAATCAATGGTAAATAGGCGACCTTAGATGAACTTCTATATGTAGTGAGGACATTATCCAGTACATGTATATTAATAGACTGTGTTCTAGTATCCAGCTTCACAGTAACTTTAACCCCTGGCATTTTTTGCTGGTTTTTTTTTCTTTCAGTGGCTGTAGTAGGCTCATTATTAAGGCTAATTTTAACATGACAATTTTCTCAGCGAATCTCTGACCTCAAGATATCAGAATGAAAATGGACTCTGGTTCGCCGACTGTATATGAATATTTCTGCATATGTGAATTGCATAAATTGGAGATCACTGGAAAGCTGGGACTTTGGATTAAATGAGCACAATTTTATTCATGTGTTGGTCCCCATAGTGGCATTTCATTGCAGTGAGAGCCTTCCTTGATGTTTTACAACTACAAACTAGAGATATGGAGCATTCAGAAGATGTGTAGCTTACTTACTAATGGAAAGTTGTACATTTCAATGGGATGTTTTATCTGTGTTCTTGCAGTGCTGCTGTACATCCAGCAGAGGGAGCGTTCTCACTGTTAAGGAGCTGAGCTTACAGGGACATTAACTCTGAATGATCAGGTTAAATAGGAGCAGCTTCAAAAACAAGCCAAACAAAGCTGATTCCTGCCGGCCTTTTCATTAAGGAAAGGAGCCGGCGCTATCATAACTTTACTACAAATTAATTATCTCTGGCACCATTAATAGGTTGACATTTTTGGCTTTTACCGAAATATTTTGACAACTATTGGATGGATTGGTATGATGTTTGGTACCAATAACGGTCCGGAGACACTGACCCGGATTTAACATATGGGCAATCTTGGCACAGGCCAAGGGGCCCCTGAGTGCAAAGGGGCCCTCCACAACAGGAATGCTGGTTTAAATAAATGGTTTTTGTTTTATAAAGTATAAAGTAGTTAGTTAAGCATCTGCGTGAATGTAAAATGCCAACAGTACTCCAGTAAGACTGGAATATACATTTTTGTTAACTTCCATTCCTTCCTTTTCTCCCCTTTCCCCCTCCAATCCTTCCTCCATCTCTCCTCCCCTTTCCCTCCACCTCCTCCCCTCTGCTTTCTCCTTTTCTTGCTTTCTTCTGAAGGAGCAGCTCCCTTTCACATTGAAGAATGGAGGAGAGGAGTGAGGCGTCACTGGCTTTCCCTGTCAGGGTCTTCACTCTGCAGGATGAGGTAACAGAGGGCCACTTCTATATACTGCTCTTTTTTATCGGATGTATTTCATGTAGATAAATCAGGTTCTAACTAATCCTGATCCTCTCTCAATGTGTTTCTCTGAAATCTCTTCTGTTCAGCAAAAATGGGATTTGATCTAGAAGGTGTGTAAAAATGTGTGATCGCAGAGAATTCAGAGAATGCCATTATTTACATTCATTTATTGTGATTTACACTGAAAGGTTTGTGAAAGATCTGTGTGTCCATGTGTGTTTTGTTTTGGTGATGCTTTGTAAAAGTGCATGATATAATCCAGTGTGTGTGGTGCTCTGAAGGAGGTGCAGGTCCAGGAGGAGGTGAGCAGACTGCAGCAGGTCAGTGTGTGCAGACAGGGAGCAGAGCAGGAGCTCACTGTGCTCCTCAGCACGGGACTGGAGGCTCCGCAGCTCACTGTGCAGGATGGTGAGCACACACACACACATACAAGGTTTTCCAAGGTTTCTCCACCTTTAGGGTGTCATCTTCACCTTCTGAATGTTTTTAGTCAACAGAGCATCACTCTTCCAGCTCACTGTTTCCAATGAGATGGACGGCTGTCAGGTGGGAGGACAGTCCTTCATGGTCACGCTCGGCAAGCTGAGTCTTCTGCTGCAGTTCAGAACTCCAACTGGTTGGTGCAGTCTTTGTTTCAGCTCATACTGCTTGTCATGCTGAGCTTTGGCTAGTGTGTCCTCTCTCTCTCTCTCCAGATATGAAGAGCTTCCAGCAGGTATTGAAGAGAGGGGCTGATGGAGAGACGAGGAAAAGAGATGAGAGAGGAAACAGTGATGCAGAAGGAAGTCAAACAGCTTGCAGGAGACATCCGGGCATGTTTGAAAGACGAACTGAAAATGCTGCAACACAGGGCTACCAGGTAGGCCACTCAACCATCTGACTGCAGGTGCATTGAGAAATAGATCTGTTGGGTCATTATTTTGTGTGTGTGTGTGTGTGTTTGTGTAGTTCCACAGCTGTCTGTCCCAGCAGCAGAACCTCCTGCATGACTATCTGAGGATTGCCACCTACCAGAGAGCCATTTTAATCAATGAAAGTGACTTCAGAGGAAAGGTGACGGCACGTGGTCACATGCTCACACATCACATTCTGTTTATTTCACATAAAGTAGTGCTGCAGCTCAGTACACAGTCCCATGTCAAAACCTTTGTTTTTTGGGAGACAAAATCTGGTCTACTGGGTTCATAACGTCACTTCCACCAAAGCATTGTTCTACGACGAGTAGCTTGCCTTTTCTTAAGGGAAAATTACTGCTGATAAACATGTCTGCAGCCTAACCAGTTGCCCCTTTGTCCCCCTGTGTCTGTAGGTGGTTCTGGATGTGTGTTGTGGTTCTGCTATGCTGTCTTTCTTTGCAGTCCAGGCAGGAGCCAGCAGAGTCTATGCTGTCGAGTCCAGCCCAATGGCCAAATATACACAGGTCAGTGGATATCTTTGTCCCCATAAGATGTTTTAAAACTGATTCTGTGCAAAACACAAAGCATTGAGCGAGTCTCTGTTACCAACTGTGAGCTCACATGCACAGTTTGGAGAGTAATGTTATGTGTTCTCGAAAGAGAAACCACAGCAATGCTCTAGATAGCACACTCACACACATAGAGTACATACATCACGTGCAGAGCGTGGCATTCTGGGGAGTTAATGGCTTGCAGCAACATCTGGCCCAGAGTTCAGTAGGATAGGGGCTGCAGAGGGATGCTGATGCACACGGCACTGAGCACAAACCGATATTTGGGGATTTTATCTGCATGGGGTCAGATTTACCTGCTCCACAGCAGGTCATCGGTAGCTCTGAAATGCTCAACGACCAATAAAGATCCAAGAGATGGTGTATTATAAATGGATTTTTATCCTTCTTATTATATTTTTTGCAGGTTTTGATGTCTTTTTCCAAAAACACTTCCAAAATCTGTTACACCACGTTTTTACTGGAAGGTCTTTCTTAGAAACAGTCCCATAAAACAGTCCCACGACATTGTTTCTGGAAAGACATGAACTGCTGAATTGAAACTGCTTCGACCTTTTACTGGGGAAGAGGCTGAAATCTTAGAGAAAGATATCTTAAAACCCGGATAAATAAAACCAATGGTTTTGGAATTAAAAGTCCCATTGATTTTCCTGATAGACAATATCATGTGTTCTGCAGTTGAAGCACTTCTACAGCTTGAAACATTACATTTACATCACATTCTTTCAAGATATCTGATGCAGCACATTTCTGTCTTCTGTGCAGATCCTGGTCCAGAATAACTGTCTGTCCGAGCGGATCAAGGTCCTGGAAGGCGAGGTGGAGGAGGTCAGCTGTCCGGACATGGTCGATGTCATTGTCTCTGAGCCAATGGGATACATGCTGCTCAACGAGAGACTCATGGAGAGTTTCTTGAATGCCAGAAAATGGCTCAAACCCAACGGTAGGAGTAGAGAAACGTCAGAAACTGTTCATCCAGTGTTTAGTTGTCTGACATTATTATTGGTAGTAATGATGGTTAATTAAGCTTTTTTTCTTTCTTTACACTAAGTGCGCCATCAAGTGTCACCAACAAATAATACACATGGTTCACGAAGCTTCATTTCAACATCACTAACTGTTATCACTGATGTGGGAAAAAATGAATTATATTCGGATAAACATATCTAAATAAAAATATTATTTTGTAAGTATAAGAAAATACCCTTCACCACATGTATTTATTTAGTTCATAACAGCTAAAATCTTTCTTCTATTTTTGACATTTTCTCTCTTTAAGGCATTTGAACAGTTGAAAATGAGGCTGTAATCTCATTTATTTACACATTTTGACTTGGGAATTGTCGGTATTTACTTGTCTTTTGACTTAGGGCTTGTGTTTGGTTATGTTGGTACATTTCTGGACTTGGGACGTGATATTATCGACTTGTTTTTTACCTCTCTTGAATTGGGAAAGCTCATATTTTCCCCATGGTCCCTAGAGTGGTTCCTCCAGCCGTCTCTGACTTCATTTCTATTCTATCTCTCATATTTATTATCCGTCTTTCACTGTTCACTTCTTACTCACTCTCTCTGTGTGTCTCTCTCTCCAGGTCTGATGTTTCCCTCCTACGGTGATATTCATCTGGCTCCTTTCAGTGACGAGCAGCTCTACCTCGAACACTACACAAGAGCTAGTTTCTGGTCTCTCTCTTCACACACACACACACACACAAACACACAAGCATGCACAGGCGTAAATCCATGCATGAGGACTCAAACACACTGGCTCCCTTTCTTTCCCTCCGTCTCTGTCTCTCTCATACAGACACACATGTTCCTGGTGCTTGACCTCAGTCAGGCATGTTTCCTGTTGGGTGTAAAACGCTCGAGTTCAGTCCAGTCCTGACTCACAGAGACCAGCCAAAGCTCTGACTGATATGAGCTTTTGAAGGCCGATAAGTGAAGAGGATATTTTGTACTGAAAGGACACGTATTTAAGATTTCCTGGCAGGAAACCCAAACTTTGAGGGAGGATTTTGTCCATGAATGGACCTTAATTAAATGTTGTAACACAGTTATATAAATTAGTCAAACATAGACATGGGAAAGTAAATACAGTCATTCATCATCTGATTCCCTAGTTCATTAATTTCTTTGGTTCCACGGAACATTTTTCTTCCATAAATGACGTATTCTGCTATATTCATGTATTTCTGGAAAACCCGTGCAAACAGTACAGCCTCTGTTGTTACGTTTGTTTGTGCACAAGTGAATGCAAGCATGCCAGCATGTGTGTGTGTGTGTGTGTGCTGCCATGGTCTGTGCCCCTCATTTCTCCACCACTATTTGAACGTCAGGCTCAGTCAGCCTTGAGGAATGAAGGTAAACTATAAACTGATGAAATGTTTTGACTGTGGAAATTCAACTTATTGGTTTATAGCAAGAGCAGCTGCAACACTATACGCCTTTAAATCCAATATTACATGTTTTCCTATAAATACTTCCAGCTTACAACAGACTCTATACAGGATTCACAATAACACAAAGTCATAATTGAGGTTCGTTTATCTTCCTTTAGGCAGCAAAGAAGCTTCTACGGCGTGAACCTGAGTGCTCTCCACAGCGCTGCAGTGGACGAGTTCTTCACTCAGCCGATAGTGGTAAGTGTAGCACGACTCCATTCACTGTGGGCCAAAACAGGCTCATTTGATGACTGTATTGAAGTCATACAGTGGTGTTTTACAGTGTTTTCTGTAAATATTCAGTCATTTAATGAACATTGTATTGGATTATACGTATTAATTTGTGTTCCAGGACACATTTGATGTGCAGATCCTGATGGCCAGGTCTGTCAAGCACTGCATCAACTTCATGGAGGCTAAAAAAGAAGATTTGCACAGGTAAGTTGATTACTTAGATTTCATTAATAAAACTGCATTTTAACTAGAGTATTCAGTAATGCAGCTGTAAGCAAACCTACCGTTAGGCTCTGGTTCTAGTTGGACCTTAAAGCACAGACAGATGTACAAGAGTTTATTGGAACATTTATGTTCTATCTCTAAAAAACAGTAAGAAACTGGAAAAACTTGTTTTTGTTTCTTCCAGGATAGAGATCCCGTTCGTGTTCACACTGCTGCAGTCCGGGCTGGTCCATGGACTGGCCTTCTGGTTCGATGTGGCCTATCTGGGATCCAAGTAGGGACTCAGAACTGTTCTAGTCTGACAGACTGTAATGCTTTGATAGATGAATAACTGGTGACAGAGATATATTAAAGCATGTTTAATAGAGCAAATAATAGAGTTTCCCTCTCTGTGTGTCTGTGCAGGTCCACAGTGTGGCTCTCCACAGCTCCCACTGAGCCTCTGACCCGCTGGTTTCAGGTCAGATGTTTGCTTCAGACGCCGCTGTTTGCCAAGCTGGGACAGACTCTGTCTGGGACCGTCCTGCTGGCTGCTAACAACAGGTACTGCTGTGCTTCCTCTGAAATCCTTGTTTGGATCAGTTCTATGTCATGATGGCTGTTTCCCACAAACAGTTCCTGATCAATCAAACGCTCATGGAAACTTATTTTCCAGGCAGAGCTATGACATCCACATCACCGCCACAGTCGACCAATCAGGCTTCAGATCTGGAAACGTCCTGGACCTCAAGAACCCTTTCTTCAGGTTACTGCTTTTCCCTCACTCGTATGTTTAACAACAGAAGCAGATGTTATTCTTTGCACAGTAATATATCATACACAGGAAAGTCTACATTTTATTGAGCACATTTATGTTTTATATATTTTACTTTGGCACAATCAGGGCTAGAAGTGTTAAGAACTCAAAACATGTCAGAACAACACAGTTAGCATGACATAAATCATGAAAAATTGGGTCCCTACATGCATACATATTGAACTATTTCCATGTTTCCAACCTCTCCTGTCCTCTCCTCTCAGCTCTGTGTAATCAAACGTTCAGTGAATATTTGTCATGTGACCGTAAATTTCATCAGAATCAATCATGGCTTCACAGTGTCACTGAGCGGCTCATAATTTAATGTTTCTAACAGGATCTTGTTATTCCAAACGGTTTATTTTTGTCAACATTTCTCTTTTCTCTGCCACTTTTATGAAACAGCCATCTGGTGTGATTGTGTGCAGAATCCCGTCTTGGTAAAGACGCCCGGAGCGTTGGACACCAGGGGGTTCAGGAAGGCGGGCCTCTCTCCTCCAGGATGCAGAGTGAGGACAACAGAGGTACCCTCTAACTGTGACACACATTAAACCATGTTATAATGGTCCAGACAGTTCCAGCTATAGGAAAACATTTATTAAAAATATGTATGTGTCTTAAACCCTTACTGTTCCACCATCCTGCTATCAGTCTTTCTTTGGGGTTGAAAAATTTTTTCCCCATGCATTATTTTTGCCAACTATATTTAAATATTTCTGCATACTTGGGATGATTCTGATCATAATTTTTACCATCTCTCTCTTCCATCTCAGGAACCTCATAAGGAATCATCCGCTGTCACACCTCCACAAACCTTCTATTCTTCACTAGTTTGTTAAATTGGCTTTTCTCCCCTGACTCATTTTTAAAAGTGGCAGCCAGTTAGTATGCAGGTCAGATTTTGTATTAGTCTATACTGTTTTCATAGGCATTCATAATTTCATGGCATTATAAAACTTATTCAAACCATTTTTATGTTTTTTTTATTTGTTGTAATAAAATTTCCCCCTCAATTATTGTATTAATGGGATTTATTTTCAGTTGATCGCACACAATGAAAACCACACATGTGCACTCTGTTGTTTATGTGATTGAATTGCAGTACAAAAGTTACAGTTAGAGGATTTGGGAAAGTATATCGATTACCACACTGTCATGCACTGCTAATGTTTTAACACTTTGGAGCAGAAAATCGCCTGACTATGTGGAAATTTATACTTGAAAAAATAAAATACTAATTTGGGATTTTATACTACATAAAAAAATTACATGAAAGGATTCATAGAGCTGTATATCTTTGTATAATATTTAACTTTGTCAATCTTACTAAATGCACAGGCTGGCCTCGGGCGCCCTCTGCTGGGCCGCCAGTATTATTACAACAACACCACCAGTCTCAGTAATACCAGTAGAGTAACACTCAGACACTCAGACTGAAACATTATATATAGTGTAAAACTATATCAAAACTGTTGTAAAAAAAACGTCTTTATTCATTTCAAACACGATAAATAAAACACGTGCATTCAACATCCAACATGCATTAACTGTGCTCTTACTTTGAAAACCGGAAACCCCGGAGCTCTGTCAGTTAGCGGGCAATGGGAGCCAAAATAGCCTGAATAATCTGTGAGTTTGAGCAGAATAACTCTGTTTCACTGCTCTGAAAGAGCTGCAGAGCTTTATCGTTAGTGAAATAGCTCTTTAAAAGGCCTGACCGGATTTAATCCCGCACAATGCTGGCTACAGGAGCAGTAAGTACACACATGAACTTTCTAAATGAGCTAGCTAGTGTTAGCCAAACTGAGACAGAATAGAAATCACTGGTGCAAGTTAGCAACACTAGTTGCAGCATATTAATATTTAATTTGTCCATAGCCGCCATGCTAAACTATAAAAGCATTTGAGTTTTATATATTTTAGAAATAATAATAATACATTGCTGTAAATTTAATTACACAACAGGATATAAAGGAGTTAGAATACAACATGCACATTAATGCACCTGCAATATTATTCCAAAAATATCAGATAGCATAGTAAAATATTTTACTGCTCTATCAGGACTTTTACTTTAAGTACTTCCTCGGTCTTCCAGGCTGTAACCACAGCGCTGGCACAGGTGGACAGAGAGAAGATCTACCAGTGGATCAACGAGCTGTCCAGTCCGGAGACCAGGGAGAACGCCCTGCTGGAGCTCAGCAAGAAGAGGGAGTCGGTCCCGGATCTGGCCCCCATGCTGTGGCACTCGTGCGGCACCATCGCTGCCCTGCTGCAGGTGAGTCGGCCGGGGCAGTGTTTTCCACAGCTCTTAGGTTACAAGTGCCGGAGTCTCGCCCACATGGACACTGCCAGCGTGGGCCTCAGGCACCTTTATTTTCATGCAGTGTCCTCCAAAATAAAACCACAAAAAGTCCTACTTATGCATTATCCTCCAAAATAAAACCACAAAAAGTCCTACTTATGCA
>CAFUXE010000396.1:230590-241523 GCA_903364295.1 Serranus cabrilla
TCCTACTTATGCATTATCCTTCAAAATAAAACCACCAAAAGTCCTACTTATGCAGTGTCCTCCAAAATAAAACCACAAAAAGTCCTACTCATGCATTATCCTCCGAAATAAAACTTACTTATGCATTTTGTTTGGCCTGCTGTATGTGAATTTTCCTGCACACTGGGGTCTTTAAACAGTCTGTGAATTGTATAAGTTGCGTATCACTGGAAAGCTTCGACTTTTGTGGATCTTTTTGCAAAATACAGGATTATAGCCTGACTGATTTATCATTTGACAGATATTATCAGATGCTATTAGTATCGGTGTATATGCTGTCCAATATGTGCCACTATGAAAACCTTTTTCTATGCAATATATCATGCAGAAAATGTTGCTTGGATTGATTTAGAAATGGTGTTAGCTATTAATTATTATTATTAGTTTTTTAGTAATCATCAGTTGACTTAAAGTGAAGAGTAATGTTTATTGAGCTATTCATTTTATTCCTATTTATTCTCTATTTTCTCAGTTACCATTTATAGAATAGGCTGATAATGTAATACATTGTAAGTATAATTAATAACTATGTTAAATAATATTTAATTACATTTTATGCTTGAGAAAGTGGCTCTCTGGGTACATTTTCAGAATGGTGAAAAATCCACATAAAAAGGTCTATTTTCATTCTAGCTCAAAATTCTTGCTCCAAAAAAAATCTGTATCTGTTATGGATTCATTTTCCCCCTCTAACATCAGTATGGGTATTAAAAATTTCCAGTAGTCAGGCTCCACACAGGACCTGGTAATACAGGATTTACCTGTGATTTTTATCTGTCAATGGCAGGAAATTGTCAACATCTACCCATCAATCAACCCCCCCACACTGACAGCACACCAGTCCAACAGAGTGTGTAACGCCCTGGCTCTCCTCCAGTGTGTGGCCTCCCATCCAGAGACGAGGTAGGACAACATACACTCGCATGTTTCAGTGATTAGTACGTGAATAATGAGAGTATTGAAGGTCATGGCGTTTTCCTTCACAGGTCAGCGTTCCTGGCTGCACACATCCCACTCTTCCTCTACCCGTTCTTACACACTGTGAGCAAAACACGGCCGTTCGAGTACCTCCGCCTCACCAGCTTAGGAGTCATAGGTAAGACGTCTTCATTGATTGTAATGTTGTGTGGTGGGCCTTTTGACAGGATGCATACATTCTGTAACTCTGAGCATTTGAGAAAATATGATAAACTACATCACTGTTATCGGATGACAGTGGGAGGAAGCCGGAAGACACAGAGTGAACTCATGCTAGCATGGGGAGAACATTTACATGTATCCTTTTTAATGGGGAAGTGTCAGACTTAAATGTTAAGTGCTGCATCAGATTTACAGTGTAAAAGATGTAAACTGTGCAGCTGCCATGTTAAATAAACTGTGTGCACTGAGAGTGCATTGAGTGTTTAAAACAAATGAATTCTAACTATTTCTTGTCAACTGTGTCCAGGTGCTTTGGTGAAAACAGATGAACAGGAAGTGATTAACTTCCTGTTGACCACAGAGATCATTCCTTTGTGCCTTCGCATCATGGAGTCTGGCAGCGAGCTCTCCAAAACGGTACCTGATTATCACCTACGTATGGAGAGGAAGTCCATGCACACATGTTAGCTCTTCCTCCAACATATTAATACTAATGAACTGATGTGATTGTTTTTTAGGTTGCAACCTTCATACTACAGAAGATCCTGCTGGACGACACAGGGCTGGCTTACATCTGTCAGACATATGAGCGCTTCTCCCATGTCGCCATGATTCTTGTAAGATTCTACGTTCATTCTGAAGATGTTATCTTTTTTTGTGCATGATGTCTTTTTGTGGTCTCATCGTCTCGTTCTCTCTTTCAGGGCAAAATGGTCCTTCAGCTGTCCAAAGAGCCGTCAGCGCGCCTGCTGAAGCACGTGGTGCGCTGTTACTTACGCCTTTCTGACAACTCCAGGTACTTCACCACTGAACAAAATAACTCTGCAACTGAAACAACAGCAAATATTAGAATAGAAGTTTAATTTAGGGATAAAGATTAAGAGAAAGGATAGAGACTGAACAGGACAGCTGGTAAAATGTAAATGTGCTCATAATGTACCAGGCGAATTCCTTTATTTTATTCTGTTTGCCAAAAACTTTTGGGTTTGACGTCAAAAGATGAATATGAGATAATCAATCTGTATGTTTCAAGTGAGCAAATTATTGGAACATGTGACTGACAGGTGTGTCCTATTATATGATTATTGAAACTTTAAATAGCGCTGAATGTTTCAGCTTTGGGTTTTGTTGTGCAGAATGCATTTATAGTTAAAAAGGCGTAACCAATACGAAGACCAGAGAACCTTTTATGGGAGAAAAGCAAGCAAGTTTGAAGCTAAGAGAAGATGGAAACTCAACCAGAAGCATTGTGCAGACTTTGGCTGAAGCCAGTACAACCATTTTAAATGTCCTGAAGAAGACAGAAACCACTAATGTACTGAGCACCAGACGTCAAACTGGTAGACCATGAAAACATCAGCAGTTGATGACAGAAACTTTGTGAGAGCTGTAAAGAAAAGCCTTAAAACTACTGTCAGTGACACAACCAACCACCTCCAATATTCACAGAAGACTTCAGGAACAAAAGTACAGAACAAACCACTCATTAGCAATAAGAAGAGGAAGGCCAGCTTGGAATTTGCCACAGAAGTACAGAGACGAGGCTCAAAAAGGTCTGTTACCAATTTTTATGGACTACAGACAATGCTATCTTCTAAGTTGTGTAACTGACCAGGATGTAACGAACTGGAAATAAAAGCTGAAATAACGATCTTTTGTTTGATATTCATCTTTTGATGTCAAACCCAAATTTCAATGTGCAAAAAATGAAAGAGTTGGTGTCGCTATTCCAAGTGTTTGTTTGCTTTCCCTGCAGAGCCAGAGAAGCTCTGCGGCAGTGCCTCCCCGACCAGCTCAAAGACACCACCTTCGCTCAGGTCCTGAAGGACGACACCACCACCAAGCGCTGGCTGGCCCAGCTGGTGAAGAACCTGCAGGAGGGTCAGGTCACTGACGCCCGGGGCATCCCTCTGCCTACACAGTGACCGTCCCCGCTCCTCACCCCCCCAAGGAACACCAGCAAACAACTGCCTATCAGACGAGCCTTCAGTCCGGGACATGACACTGTTTTTATCAAAGACTTTGACCGGGAACGCTCCTTCTCTTAAAGACATTCACAGTTGTTGCCTCGCCATGTTTCTGCAACTGATCAACACATCTACAATAAATTGGTGCTCAACAGAAACAGCTTCAGCTCATTCATTGTGCAGCAGTAATTTATAGTTACATTTACTGTTTATCACCTGCAGGCCTGTTGTACTAATGGATAGTGACCGGCAGATGAAGCTTTCTGTCTCTTTGTGATTCCCGCGGCTTGTAAAACTTAGAGCAGCTCTTCAAGACCGAAGCCCCCAGTTCTTTTACCATCAACAAATTTCTATGCACATATTGCAGATTTGCACCATGACTGACATTACCATACAGTATCATACTGTATATTGCAATGTAATCTAGGAAAGAATATGTGATTACAGATGTTTAAAAGAATGCCATTATTTAGAGGAATGAACTATGAATTTTCACTGAAAAGTTTAACAGTGTACTGTAAATATTTAGTAATTTACTAACCAAACCGTTGTCCTACATTCCAGGATCTGCAGAGTCCCACACAGCACTGGGACAATGTAAAGTAAGGTTTCAATGCAAAATTAAATGCATATTAATGGATGTGTAATGCTAAGCTAACAACAGGAATCACTGTCTGCTTGATCTCTTCCCTCGTTCTTCTCATTTTCTCCCTCATGTAGAGGTTGCTGCTGGGTACTGTAGTTTGTGTTCGTTCTTCGGAGGAGGTCATTGGGAGGGAGCCCCTCCATTTGAGTCTTGGCTCAGCGAGTGTAATTTGAGCTGAAAGCTGATCCGGCCGCTGTGGATTATTAATGCCTCAGAACCTGAGCAGGGAGCGCAGATGAAGACCACAGAGATAATATTAATATTCAAAACTTACAAACTTCTGTGTGTGAGCTCTCAGGTGCATGTCAGTAAGGAGTGCAGAGGTGAAGTGGGGGCACTATGTTCATTCAGTGGTGAATCTGTCTCTGGTCTACTGTCCTGGTGTCCTGCAGTTAAACTGGCCTGATCAAAGTTTGATGAGCGGAGCTTAGTAACATTACACGGGACAGAAACACTGCAGCTCTGTGCTCGGCTCTGCTGCTCCTCCACCTGCATCCTGGGATACAGGTGGTCCAGGACAGAATTTGATTGCCGTTGTTGTAATTGATGTATTGTAATGGGTGTCTTGTTTGACGGCAGGCAGGATGCCAGACTCTGTTGTGGAGAACACGAATTAAAAGTGACCAAGTGGAGGCCCTCTGAATTAGATGCCTAAACAGCATCAACAAGTTGAGTTGGAAATTTGAAAATTAAGCCAATTCTTAGTGAATATATGAATTCATGGAAGAATTCTTCTACAATCAAATGAACCTTAAGGGTTCCAATAGAGTTTTGAGACACTTTTGGACTAATTTCACCCCCATAGTGACAAAATAGACTAGAAGACAGCTTAAAACACCTTTTTAACACCAGGTTAGACATTATAATTAGCTGCAAGGTGAGTTTAAGCTGCACTACTCTTTATATTTAAGGAATGTTACAACTCTCACGGCAGTTTAAGAAACGCTTAACAGGGCCAAGCAGGTGATCAAGCAACAGGACAAAAAGGATCCGGAGAGAGAGAGAGAGAGGGATGGGGAGGAGCGGAGGAGGGGCGGAGGAACGTCACGAGAGTTGACTCAGGCTTCAGTTGTTTCTGGCTCTCATCACTGCAGCGTGGCATGCAGAGGGACAGCAGCAACTCCTGGACCACATCAGCAGCAGCGACCAGGACTCAGGGATGATCCTGAAACAGGTCAGACTCATCTTCAGACACGAGTAACTCGACAACTAATGCTGCTTGTATAGCTTCCTATAAAGAGCGATAAAGGGCGTTCATGTTGCAAAACCAGAAAGCGTTTGACACTTCCATGTGTTTGCAGTAACAGCTGGTCTCTCAACATGAATATTCAGTGGAGGAGTTTTTAGCTGTGCTGTTGTCAGTTTCAATTCAAGATCCCATAGACTTTTTCATCCATTTTATGTTGTGTTTTTGTGTAGCATGTGTTCATTTCCATGATTTATTATAAACTGTAATGTAGTGTATCTATTATTTTGAATTTGTTATTGATCCAGTATAAGCTGATCATAACAGCTGTAATGCAGGCTGATAAAAGGTTCACCCAAAAGTGATCTTTGAGCATGAGCTCGGCCGTGGATACGTTAGTTCAGTTCACAAGTGAAAGGAATGTGGAGACCATGACAGGGATTTGGGGAGATTAGCTGGCTTAGTGAGCACGACACAGAGACAGAACAAAAAGTGTTGGACAGCAGAGAATGCAGTGAAAACATCAGGGCAGCAAAAGAACATCCAGGTCAGCTGAGTGAGCACAGCAGCGCGCTGAATGAAGCTGAATAACGAGGCTGCTGTTGCCATGTGGAGCGCTCCTCTAATGCAACTCTTTGGGAATCTTTGGGTACAGACTGATTCTATAGAATATTTTCTGTATTGCTGCTTAAATATATAACATAATACTACTGTAAATGTACAACAGCAACAATATAATGGACATATGTTGATATCTGAGCAGCGTATTGATCTAATAATGTTTATAAGAGGTTCTGTTAGGGTGAAGATGTTGTGGATGTATCAGTCTACTACATTGTTCATCAATGAAATCTGTGGCAAGAAAAACAATGTGAACCCTTTGAAATAACCTAGTTTTTGGCATTCATTTGGCATAAAATGTGTTCCGAGTCCAAAGTATCTAATACCACACAATTAGAATATTTTATATCTGCCGTCAGAGGACCTGATTCAGAATATCTTACATACAAATGAATGAAAATAATTTTTTCTGATCGTAACTTACTTCTTTTCTTCAGATGGCACAAGTGTGAGACATCAACGAATGGCTTCCACAGGGAGTGGTCTCCGTAAGTGTTGTGGATGTTCATTTCCGTGTTCGAACAATATCTACGTGATACTGAGACTGGCTTTCTAGTCAGTAATAATATGTATTCAGAGAAATCAGAAAAAATACAGAACATACACATTTAGATTTTAAATACTGTCTAGGAGTACGATCCACAGCTTGAATAAAATCAGTTTACCCATAATAGTTTACTAATTATAGATCTGGTGCACTATTTTCAGCGTACTACTTCTAATACTCTTATTATTATGCACTCTGTCTATCTCCTTGCAGGCATCCAGGGGGATGACAACCTCCAGTCCATGCTGGTGGGGACGGTCATGAGAAAAATCAAGTCTCGTTCTTGGAAGAAGCAGCGCTACTTCAGACTGCAGGATGACTGCATGACCATCTGGTACAAGTCCAAGAAAGCGGGCAACACCCACTCCACATGTAAGAACACATGACCAACAATATGAAATATGGCGTTGTTTTAAAGTGCTGTACTCATATTTTTCTCCCAGACTGCATTGCAATATACAGCATTTCACCATGAATTGACATCTAAGGTTCACAGTGCATTCAGGCTTTTTACCCATCATTGTGCCCATCTCTGTGCCCAGTTTCAGTGGGTGATGTGGAGGCGATACGAGAGGGCCACCAGTCCGAGGTGCTGCTCAGCATTGCTGATGAGTTCCCAGCTGACCGATGCTTCACTCTGGTGTTCCGCGGGCGCAGGGGCAACCTGGACCTGGTGGCCGAGTCAGCCGAGGAAGCGCAGTCCTGGATCAGAGGCATGAAGAAACTGATTGAGAACCTGGAGAACATGGGGGAGCGGGAGAGACTTGACCAGTATCCTTTAGGATTCTACACAAGGCTTCAATTTTACATTTCTCTTTGGTTTGACTTGGTCTAATCAGCAAAATGATAGGTGGTAGAAAGAGACTAAATCCCATCAATAAATGCTACCTTTACATCATTGTATAGTGATATCCCAGTGTTCTCTGCTTTAGGTCCATATTGGAAGATCATAATTTATATTCAATGCCAATGTTCAATTCCAGTCATGGAGAAAGTGTGTATTATATTTGGTAGTGGAAGGGTGTGGAGGTCCTGTAGCACATTCAACTCCTGTCAAACACTAAATGTGAGATTAAATGCAATTTAAATGATCTGATATAATGAAATAGATACAAATAGAATAGACCTGAGATACATTGAGAGTACAGTTGTAAATATCCCTAAATCCATCAAAGAGAAACTACTAAATCAAAGGCACAGTAGAACAGCAAATGTTTTCTTTTTTGAGGTGCATTTTTAACAAGGGACATGAGTGTTACCTGTGGTTTTGCACATCCAATATGAAGTTCTTGTTTGGAGAAGGATTTAAAAGTCCTTCTGTCAGCTACATGTTGATATTAGACCTGATGGGAGCACTACAGGAAATGTGAGGAAGACCCCAAAAACCTTAGGACCAAAAATATCAATTGAGTATTTTAGTCACCAATGAATGTGGTACCTTCTTTAAGTGATGCACCCAGATGGATCAGTGACTGGTTCAGGAAGGCAGACAAGAACAACGATGGCAGGATGAACTTCAAGGAAGTTCAAGATTTACTGAAGATGATGAATGTGGACATGAACGAGCACCACGCTCATCGTCTCTTCACAGTAAGAGCATTCAAGTTAAACGCTTCATCTACGGATGTTGTGATGATTCAAGCACTCAGCATACTATATTTGGCATGTTCCTTTGTCTTTTCTCAGATGGCTGATAAGTCCCAGTCAGGTACACTGGAGGATGACGAATTTGTGCTCTTCTACAAGATGTTAACCCAGCGGGAGGATGTCCTAAGGGTTTTCCAAGAATACTCAGTTGATGGCCAGAAGTTATCCCAAAGCGACTTGGAGGACTTCCTGAGGGACGAGCAGCTGGAGGGGGGCGACATCCAGCAGTATGCCAAGCAGCTCATTGAGCGCTATGAGCCCTCTGACACAGGTACATGGACACTGGATATAATACCATTAAAGGTTGGCTGCCAGCACTTTGTGAGAAGGTTCTGACACCATCCTGCTGTGTTTCCAGCCAAGCTGCTGAATGCCATGACATTTGATGGCTTCTTGATGTACCTCGGCTCAGCTGAGGGCTCCATCTTCAACCCGCAGTGGCGGAGCGTCTTCCAGGACATGAGCCAGCCACTGTGCCATTACTTCATCTCCTCCTCCCACAACACCTACCTGATGGAGGACCAGCTCCGAGGACAGAGCAGTGTGGAGGGATACATCAGGTAATGCTGCTGGCTAAGGTTTCTGCTTTCTGCTTAATCTGTTTCAATCAAACTTTGGTGCAGTTAAATCCTTGTTATAGTTCATTTGGTGACTTGTGAACGCTCCAATCATAGTGTAGTGCCGACCAAAACAACCAGTCCGAGATTGTATCTTTGGTGTCCAAAAACACATGAACAACCATAAATCTGCACGAAAAACAAAGAAAAAAGAGGCTCATCATTGATTTCATAATAACTTGAGTTTTCCTGTATGGCACACATCCAAGAACACCACTGCACTCATCTAACCATTTCTAAATCCACCTCTGAACCATAGAGTTCACGACTTACATCAGCACAAATCCCTTAGCTAATGTATTCTCTGCTTTGCTCCGTTGAGCCTTTCAGGAGTGTTCAGCTTCACTGTGGTTCACTGGCTCTGCATTAATCCTTCACCGTTCATTAGTTTTTACAAAATTCATTCATAGAATAAAGTGGGATTCCTGACGTCAAATTCTTTTTAAGTGATTAATTCTATATCATGCATAAATACGCAGGTAAATTTGGTAATGTCATCAACAAATGACTTGAACACATGGCCAGTGTATGTGGTTCCCTCCTGTCACACTAACTAAAAACATGAATTCATGAATTAATGAAAGATTGAATTTGTTGTGCTGCTCAGGGCTCTGAGTCGAGGCTGTCGTTGTGTGGAAGTGGACTGCTGGGATGGTGCCAACGGAGAGCCCATCGTCTATCACGGACACACTTTCACCTCCAAGATACTCTTCAAGGATGTGGTCAACGCAGTGGGAAACTATGCCTTCAAGGTAGCACCACCTTAATATAAAAAACAAATAAACATAAAAATAACATCAATGAAAACGTCGTACACAACAAGACATTGAAATGACTGTGTGGTATGATAAAGATGTATGTATAGACAACAACATGTACAAGTTGTCTGATTCTGAGGGAGTGTAAATATCTTATCTGATACTAATTTTTAGTATCGATTCATACCTGACTGAGAATCAATTTATTTGACAACCCTAGGTTGCACAGGTCGTACTCCCTCATCCTGATTGGAGAGATGATCCCATTAGTCCAAATGTGGCTTTTTTCATTTTCTGTAATCCCCTCATGCTAGCATTACAATAGTTTTGCCTTTTATTGTCTACTTAAGTTGTATCAACAAATCGTTCAGCATCTCATTGCACATTTATAAGAGGGAGAACTGTGCAATGACATCCAAGACACAATCTAAAAGCCCTATAAAGTCAGCTAGCCAGGGATCTGCCAGAGTGAACAGCTGCCAGGTTCACGTGCATGACACAGCCTGTATGAACATCTGTCCACAACTGAATATTGTGGCCTCATAACCCCTTGTCCGTCCATCTGCTGGTGTCTCATCCAGCCAGCCACAACCCACAGGTATATGGCAGCAGGCGTATTAGCTTTCCCCTATGATAATGCTCTCCAGTGTTAGATTACAAACTCACTCCCTGCATCCCTCCGCCTCCTCCGGTCCCCCATCCAGGTATCGCAATATCCAGTCATCTTGTCCATCGAGAACCACTGCAGTGTTGAGCAACAGAGAGTCATGGCCCAACACCTCAACCACATCCTGGGTGACAAGCTGCTGAAAAGCACATTAGACGGCAGGGCTCCCATTGGGCTGCCTTCTCCTGAGGTGAGCAGTGCAGTCTGTTGTCCTTATACTAACCGAATACAAAACACTGTGGGTGTACAGAGTCTTCGAATTAAAATGCAGTTTATTTCTGCTCTTTAACTGGATCTGATTCATAAATCAGATTTTTGTTTGTTTAGTAACAGTCAATGGAGGACAATCCAACATGTATAATAAATTATATTAAATAAATCTTTCTTTAGCTGTCTGATCCCTCACAGGGATCCAGAGGGCACCTTCACTTTCACCCAAAAGCCTGTCAGAGCCTCCTGGGCCATATGATCTGAGTCTACATGCAACACTGGCACCTTAAATTATTTAGAACCACAATATGTTTCCTCTCTTGCAATGGTGGACAATAAAACAGGCTTTTTCCCCTCTGAAATAGTCCACTAGGCATTTCTTACGAAAGAGTTCTACCATCTGAACTTATTTCACACATGAACCAGGTTTTATTTGAACTTCCTGTCAGGATCTTAAGGGGAAGATTCTGCTGAAGGCGAAGAAAATCGGTGGTCTGGAGGAGAGTCTCAACGGGACAGCGGAGGACTCTCAGACCGGCGAGGTCAGCGATGAGGACGATGTGACCGAAATCGATGAAGATAACCTCCACCGAGAGAGTGTCCGTCGCAGGATCAAGGTAGGCCACAGAAAGCCTATTATACACAGTCTGATGAGCCAGCCTGATATAGAACCAGGATCCTCCAGTTGATTCATTTTTAGGCTGATTATGGCACATTGTAATGTATGAATAGAACACTAAAAGATTAAGCTGATAAACCCAAAATAAAGGCTCTCCTTTTGATTAAATGCATCTTGTTAATTGCAGTTGGTAGCTGTGCTCACTGACTTTTGTGAGGTGGACTGGTAGGTTGCCTGAATCCTCAGACACTTTGAGGCCATTGAAGTAG
>CAFUXE010000396.1:241665-269807 GCA_903364295.1 Serranus cabrilla
CACTCTGCCCTTTCCTGGATCAGTTTGAAACCCCTGTTCTAGATGACAAAAAAACTAATTATAGTTATAGTGTAGTTCACCCAAAAATGCCTATAAATGCTGTTGGACCTGGGTAATAGTATAGTATATCCAAAAATATGAAATAAGGAACACTATATTTTAGTGTGTCCAAAACTGGAAAAATAAGGCATACTATATTATATTTATAAATGTAAAAAAAACCCACTTTATTATAGGATGTCCAAATGTTGATTTTTGTCCAAAAAAAATCATTCTGTAAAATGCTTACAAATGCTATACATGTTATACTCTGTGAAAACATAGTACAGCATAATATGTCCAAACATGGCAGGAGCACAGGTGATCCTGATAATTAATCAACTGGGTGAAGACAGTTCAGGTGATTGAATGATTGGATTCAGGTGTGTTTCTTCTTGGTTGGAGCAGAAACCTGCAGCCACTCGGCCCTTTACTGGATCAGTTTGACACTCCTGCATTAATGGCTTTCCTCTTCTTTAAAACCAATGAGAGACTGAATTAGCTCAAATTAATTGTGATGCATCTTTGCATCTTTAAATTGACAACCATAGATGTCAATTTACAGGGAAATCTGAGCAATATTCAACTTTATTGGTTTTATACAGTGTCAAACTGTATATATACAGTTTGACAGATTGTATTGCAATATATTGCAATACATAAAAAAAGTATATAAATAGTTAGCTTAGCATTGAGTCGCATGAGAAAAGCTTGATAGAAACACCAAAAAGTACGTTTTTGCAGCTTTGTTTATTGGCTCTAAACCATTTGATGGAAACGTAAATCACCTAAATCACATTGTCTTAAATGCAACATTTCAAGAAATTTCACTTTAAAATTCATTTCGACTTTGAAGGGAACAGGGCTACTCCTGGCAGTATTTGCACACTGGTTCATTCACTGTTCACATGTTTAATTTTCATGATAAACAACACACAGTTCATTCTTTTTGTACCGTAATTGGAATAAACAAGCTCGGGATCCGCTGAGTCTCGTGCTGATCTCAGTTCTCTCTAATATAAAGTCTCAGTCAAAGTTTGCAGCATTACATTAGAATCCACTACAGGACAAAGACATGTCTCACCTTGGACAGGCCCAGACATCTGTCGCCTATTTATCCAGCGGAAAAGGATTGCATAAACTCCTGTCATCCCTCATGAAAAATAAAAAGGATTGAAGGGCAGGGAGCAGACACTGGGTGTTAGATAAGGTGATCTGTTTACACTGTGATAGCGGAGAAAGACTGAGGCAGGAAGGGACAGGGAGGAAAACTGTCAAGCACTCATGACACCGCAGCCTTCCAGGTCTCAAGTGAACTTCATCCAACTCACTTTAAAACTTCAAAACACATCAGCTCTGTCGAATATTCCACCACTGTGCAGTTAGACACAAACGACCAGGTGATGTCCTGGTCGTTCTCACACCAGACCAAGCTGAGCCGCGCCAGACTAGGCCAACCAGGCTAAGTTCAGAGGGGTGAAGGTTGGACGGTCTCCTCTAAAATGGTAAATTTGATAGTCTGAACAGCGCTGACTGCAGTCAGTAATCACCTGTGTTGGTAAATACTGAGGTGTAGAGTCTCTAAGTAGAGCGAGAATGGAATATCAAGTATCAGCTATTGCATAGATGTCATTGGGCAACCCAGTTTAAACAGTGGTTCCTAAAGACTTCTAATACATAAAACAATACTCATCATATAATCATTTGACCCAATAAAAAAAGAAATCCAACACTTTTTGATTGTTTTAGTTTGCTTACTGTTTTTTAGAAACAGTGTATTACTGTATTCTACGGTGGCTCTCAGGGTCAACTGCAGAAATATTTTACAAAACATCAAAATATAACACAAATATATATTTTTGTCTTTCATGAAATATTTTTGTCTCTCATGAAAATGTTTTGTGTTTCATGAAATATTTTGTGTTTAGCGAAATCATTTTTTATTTAACTAAATATTTTTTTGTTTTGTGATTATTATTATTTTTGCATTTCATGAAATATATTTGTGTTTATTTAAATATTTTGACGTTTTGTAAAATATTTCTGCAGGGCTACGGTAGTATTCGTATACATTTACAACACAATACTTTACTTGTCAATAAATTATGGAATATTTATTGATTTTTCAGTGTAAATTTACAGTAAAGTCCTTTAAAAAATGTGCCATTAGCATTTAGTTGAATAAATTAATTCTTTAAACTTCAAATGTAAGACTGTTTCATGTCAGCTATAATGCTGCAGTATTTCTTACATACAGGGCCCACATGCAACAACAGAGGATACTGTTTGATGTTGAATGTGCATCCCTGGCAAACTAAGTATGCAAAAGGAATCATTGGGCACTTAGAGTCTTGTTTATTGATAAGCATCCGAGAAGCATGAAACGCCACACTGGGACTCCTGTCAACACGGTCATCAGAGGTGAGGCCAGCAGCGAGTTTGGCAGTGATGTGAGCTCGGCGGTGCCCCTGCTGATGGTGTAGGTGTCTGAAGGGATGGCTGCCTCGCTGTCTGGTTTACGGTGAAGGTGGTGGCGGCGGGGGGGTAGACCAGCCAGATCAGCTTTCATGTGGAAGCAGGCAGCCGTGCATGCATGCAGGTTACACTGTCATTGTGCTGTTTGGGCCCGCCACACCTCTGCTGTCCGCAGCGATGGAAGCGACCCTGGCAGCACACCTGCTCTTACTTGGCATCGTGGTCGAGTATCGCTTACACAATTCAAGAGGGGGTTGTCTCCAGGTTTCCATGTGCCCGGGGCTTCCACCCATGACAGGATTTCGTCACATCACAAGGGGTTCACCCTATCACGTGTTAGAGAGTCAGCTGAGGGTAACACAGAGCCAGTTCATGGGGTGACCCCATGGAGCCACATGTGACTTTATAGTGTTAATGACCCACATGTTTAAATGAGTCTTTGGGTCATTGAGTTCGGTCGCTTCTGGTAGTACTACGACAAGAACTGCTGAAGCCTGTTATACCGCTTTTGACCAACCTAGATGTTTTCTGGGCTGGTGCTGGAGTTGGTTCGCAGTTCGTTCAACTTGGAACTTATGTGATACTTATATACTTGCTTTTTTTGTTAACGTTAAAACGTTAGTTTATTGGACAACTTTGAGTTTGAATCCCCTCCTGTTCAGAACAGTAGAGACATGTATGCATTTATCACTGTTTTACCTTTTTGTCTCCACAGAAGTCAAAGCAGCGCCTGTCTAAGGAGCTGTCAGACTGTGTGGTTTACTGCAAAAGTGTCCACTTCAGTAACTTCAAACACTCTCGCATCCACTCTAAGTTCTACGAGGTGGCCTCTTTCACAGAGTCCAAGGCCCGCAAACACCTGAGAGAGGCTGGTGAGTCCTGCATCACATATTACAATGTATTTCTTATGATAGATACAGTAAACACTAAGGTTTGACTAGTGCTGCTTTAATACCAATATTTTATTTTATTTTTTACAGCAGATTATTTCACTATCCAACATATTTTGGACAAGCAATTAAATCTTAAACACTGTAAAACATTTCAGTGTACATTTACATTAATCAACTGGCAGGTTTTTTACAGTGTTTTAATGTATTTTAGAAATACATTTGCATTTCACATCTAAGGTTTATAGTACATGCTGTGTTTATGGTCGACACAAAATAACATGTATGAAGGGCTACAGTCACACCCTATACCTCAACATATACTAAACTTCTGGCATTATTTACATTTCAGGGGCTGAGTTTGTGCACCACAACTCACGGCAGCTGACAAGGGTCTACCCCAGTGGCTTCAGAACAGACTCCTCCAATTTCAATCCTCAGGAAATGTGGAATGCTGGGTGCCAAATCGGTGATTGACCTTTTTATCCATTCTTGATATTTTAACAAAAATGTGTAATTCAGCAGTATATGTGTTGAACAAATGGTATTCGCCCAAAAACTGCTGCAGCAACTAATGGGACATAATTTCACATGGAAATTGACTTCAGAAAGTCATACATTGACGTACCCAGTAGGTTTAATTGATTGTTTCATTTTTGAAATTGAGATGTACGTCTAGAACAACAACTGATCATGCGTTTATTCACAACACCAAAACAACCTAAAAGTCACATTTTACAATGAAGTTTAAATCTGAGTCAATAGTGTGTAAAGTTTCCCTGTGCAGCTTTAATATCATTTTCAACAAATGCATCTTGTTTCTTTCTTTTTCATACAGTTGCATTGAATTTCCAGACTGCGGGGGAGGGGATGGATCTGAACGATGGACTGTTTAGTCAGAATGGCGGCTGTGGCTACATCCTAAAGCCCAGATTCATGAGAGAGGCTGGGAAAAGATTTGACCCCGAGACGCCCCAAAAACAAGACGACTACCAGCCTGTGGTCCTCACCATACAGGTACAAAACATGGCTCCCTGCAGTTTATTAGCTGTTATAATCTTTACTTATTAATGAGGTTTGTTGTGATTAATGTGTTGAAGGTGATCAGTGGTCAACAGCTGCCCAAAGTGAACATCAAAGAGCATTCTATAGTGGATCCTCTGGTCAGAGTGGAGATCCATGGTGTTCCTCTGGACCAGGCCAAGCAGGAGACCAGATACATCGAGAACAATGGTACACTTGATCCCATACAGAAATAAATCCTGGAGGGAATAATGAATGGATCAATGGTAACTTTAACTGTGTTGAATGATTTGTCCTTTGTTTAGGGTTCAACCCTGTGTGGTACGACACTCTGCGCTTCACCATCCACACTCCTGAGCTGGCAATGGTGCGCTTCGTGGTGGAAGACTATGACAAGACGTCTAAAAATGACTTTGTGGGGCAGTATACGCTCCCTCTGAGCTGCTTGCAGCAAGGTAAGGTTGGCATTATACATTTCTCATAAAAGCAGTGCAAACATCTGATGAGTTTGGGAGTTTTATGAAAAAAAAACTCAACTTCAATGTTTCCATTAAAGTTGAATTCACTTCAACTTTAATGGAAACACAAATGGTATTCTCTTAATCCCTCTGCTTCCGTTGTTTGTTCTCAGGTTATCGTCACATTCACCTGTTGTCCAGAGATGGAACCAGTATTCCTCCCGCCTCTTTATTCATACACATCAGAATCACAGAGCTGGAATAAACCTTCTTCGCCTTCCTCAAACACCGAAGGTATCAGACAGAACTTCATACGTAGTTTTTATTTAGAATCAATCCTTCCTGTAGAACAGGGGTCCTCAACCTTTTATAACTAAAGGCTTACTATGACAAGAAAGGAAATATATATAAACTGGGCCCTAAATATGTGTCATGCCACTGTCAGCTGTAATGACCGATATCAATATCATAACTGAGCACGTATGTACATTTGACTTTACTGTATTTTAGAAATAAAGTGTCATACTAGAATTTACAGTATATTACAACGTTCTTTCAATTAATTAATACAATACTGTTCACAATTTTGTCAGTAAATTACTCAATATTTGCATAAAATTCCCGTAAATAATGATCTGAAAATAAAGTATGACAGTGGCAGTGTATGACATCAATACAGTACAACACGGTTCCATTTCACTGTAGATTTACATCTAAGGTGCATTTTAAAACCTGATCCATTGTCGTCTAGCTAACAGTGGCAAAACACGTCTCGGATTATGTGATTGGCATGCTGATATTTAAATGTATACGCATTTTTGAAGACATAATAGGTATAATAATAACTAGCTTTGTAAATAAACAAAAACATTTTTAATTGAATCTAACCACCTGCAGCACCTCCGCAGCCTATAGCTCCTAAAATAGTATTTAATATTACTCTTATTTGATGTGAATTAATACTACGCCAAATCTTTAGTGGATCTTACGCAGCAGATGTATATGAGATATGCATGTTTTTGTTTTGTTCACTATAGTGTGTTTAACTTGTTCCTGTGACCGACTTGAACTTTGCTGCTCATGTTTGGTGTATTTGTTTCTGCTCAAATATTGCTTTGTAGAGAAGAATGTGCCACTAATATGTTTCGATCAGGATGTTCATTTTCTGTCAGTATTTCCCTTTAACACACAGCACTTCATGGACACCGTCTGGCTTTATTCTGTAGATTTATAGGCACTCGAAGAACACATAGGTCTGCCAGGGCATCATATACATAACATGTTGAAATACACAAAGTACCATTAATATAAAAGATGGCTATAAACAATATTCTTTAAAGTGTGAGAGCTGTACAATTTATTTAACCTGTTTCAATTTTGAAGTGTTAAAACATGCAAAATACCACAAATTATTTGAAGATGACCATAAAATATAATCAACTGCAACTTTATGTTCAGCCTGATCTCACAAAATTACGTAAAATGACCCAGATTTCTTAACACTGAACACAGTGGTTTGTAGCCTAGATTAGCCTAAATCTGTGTTAACAAATCGTGACAAGTTCACGTAATTTTGTGAGGGTTGTTATGTTCCTGGTGTTCAACAACTTAACAGTACTGAAATCTGTTTACAGGTTTACAAGGGTTTGAATTTTTTTTTTTTTTTACACACCAATTAAATTGATAAAGCACAAATTTTAACCTTTACAGTGTCATACTGTATACAATGCATTCTAGGGGGGAAACATGTGGTTACAGCACTTTAAGAGAATGCCATTATTTACAGGAATTTACTGTAAATTTACACTAAAAACTTTTAAAGTGTACTGTAAATATTCTGTAATATAAGAATATATTAATATATACTTAAAATGTATTTTTGTATTACACTATATTTCCAAAATACAGTAAGAAAATACTGTACGGCAGGCAAAGCTGCTGCCAGTTAATAACTGTAAATTTACACTGGAAGATTTTCTGGTGTCGGTTTCCAAAATTAAAAAATGTAATTGTTCCAAGAACCTCGACCACAACACCAAAACATAATTATGAATTCTTTTCAGGTCATTACATCACTACTTTACAGTGAAACAGCCTCAGCTTCATTCGGACTCTGATTCTCCTCTGATTGAGTCCCAGTGTTCCCAGTCACAGAGATCTGACCTGTGGCTGCTCACACTCCTCTGCATTATTTCACAAACAACCGTGATGTAGTTCGACTCTCCTGATGTGCTTGAACAAAACGATCATAAAGCTAAAGAGTGTCAGGCTGAAACCACAACTCATGAGTAGTCTTGTGTCATCTCATGTTATTTATGTGCTCTGTACATACTACCCATTTGTGTAAATGTGTTTTGATATGTTTATTTTTGTATACATGGAAACATACCGTACAGCATTGCATGCTGTAGTGCTTATTTGCTTGTTTTTTTTATTTTAAAAGACCTCATATTCATTTGCCACATCTACCTGCAAATAAATATGATTTTCACTTAATAAAGTTGTTGAAACTATCTATTTTTTTTATACTACTACAAAGTTACTTCTCTTCTGACTCAGCTGAGCTGCTGCTTTAGATAAATGCAGTTTCTATGCGTATTTTCACTAAATGGAAAATGCAAATCTCCCACTGATCTTCTTGGTTCATGTACTTTGCGTACAGTAGAGATGCATGCATAAGGTTGCTAGCACCTTGAGGCTGGATGCATGTGTCCCTATGTCATCTTTGGAAGTTATCCTGCACGGCCTATCATGAGCAACAATGACTAAGTCTACATGGATCACGTGACGAGTAAGCATTTTGAACTTCAGTGGTCGCGACTCTCTTTAAGCGGCTCTGACCATAACCTGCTCAAAAACTTGTAGTGAAGAGAAATATAGTGGATTAGTATTACTGTAAATCATGATGGTAAGTATTAACAAATACACTTCACAAACACAAGACTAGACCTGTTTAGTCGAGAAGCTCGCTCACCACGGCAAGGTACAGATCTCTGAGCGAGGGGACGAGACAAGACGAGACAAACATTTAACATGGAGCTGACAAAGACATACAAATGTCATCAAGACATGAAGCTGACAAAAACATACGAACTTCACGAGGACATGCACACAAAACAAATATTGAGAGCACATAGAAAGATAAGAAACATTTAGCTGATGGTGAAAGAGAAGAGTGAGTTGGGGAGTGGAAAGGACAGAGTGCTAATGGGGAGATCAAGTGATCACTTGTTTTAAGTTTTTTTTGAAGGCATTGTTATTACAATGCAACACACAGGACAAAACTGGAGCAACCAGAGAAAACCTTAACAAAAAGCCTGTTTGTGAGGCACCAGTGCTAACCACTGAGCCTCAAGGGGAAAAGTTTAAGAAAAAAGGGAGAGAAAGAAAGGAGGAATTTCTAAGAGTGAGATGGTGAGACGGTGGGACAGATTGGTAACTGAAGAGATCTGGCTATTCCAGAACACTTGTTCCTTAATTTTTTTGAAGGCATTTACAATGCAACATACAGGAAAAAACTGGATCACCCAGAGAAAACCTTAACAAAAAGCCTGATTGTGGGACATCAGTGCTAACCACTGAGCCTCAAGGGGAAAAGTGGAAGAAAGAAAAGGGATTTAAGATGTTGAGGTTGTGAGGTGAAAGGACAGAAGGACAAAGGAAAGAAAAATAGGGAATGTCAGAGAGTTGGGTACTTACCTGACTGCAACTCGGATGCGTGGGAAGACGGTAGTTGCAGGGGTTAAACGGACCCATGGCAGGTCAGACACTCGGGCATTGTAATGATCTAGTCTATTGCTAACCGGATTCTGTTTAAGAATTTGAAGATTAAAGTCGGAAAATCTCTCCTGTCGCTCGCTTCTCTCCAACGAACGACGTTCTCTCACCCTCACAAGACTCTTATCTGCAAACGTCACTCCAGCGTTATGGTCTTCTCTTCTCGCCTGCTGTAGCTGAGCGTGCTTTTCATCCGCCAAAGACGCATTAAGTTTTTTCTTATCCTCCCTGATCTTCTTAAAGTTCGATATTTCTTGGGCTTTGAACGACCGGTCAGCCTCTGTCTGCGCCGTCCTCGCAGGGATCGGAGGTTTCCTCACTGTGCGGGCGTTACGAACCTCTGTCGAACACGGGGTCTTCTCAGGTAATTTGGCTTCTTTTGAATGCTTCTTGAGGTATTTCTCTGGGTCGACCTCTTCTTTTGCTGGTCCCATCGTCCTCATTTCATGCTTGTCTGACTTTTTCTCCTGAATAACTGTCGGCCTAAACTTGGATATGTAAATCGGAGGTTTTTGAGACCGAAGCAAAGCAGCCTCCCTCTCCTCCTTCTCCTTCTTCTGCTTTGCTCGTTCAGCCTCTTTCTTGGCCACATCCTTTGCAAGCCGCTTTTCCTCCCTCAGAGCAGTGACGGCAGCCTTCTCCTTCTTCATGGCTGCAGGCTTTTCAGAGACTATCTGTTTAGGAACCTGGATTTTTATGCGCCGTGCAGCTTCTTCAACTGCTGAATTCTCAAGGAGCTGCTTGTGTCCCTTGATGTCGTCCACTATGTATGGCTGTGGCTTCCTCGGCACCATTGTAGGCGTCTTTACAAAGTCCCTCTTGGTGTGAATGCCCATCAGAGGGTTGTCCGTCCTCGCAGGGATCGGAGGTTTCCTCGCTGTGCGGGCGTTGCGAACCTCTGTCGAACACGGGGTCTTCTCAGGTAATTTGGCTTCTTTTGAATGTTTCTTGAGGTATTTCTCTGGGTCGACCTCTTCTTTTGCTGGTCCCATTGTCCTCATTTCGTGCTTGTCTGACTTTTTCTCCAGAATAACTGTCGGCCTAAACTTGGATATGTAAATCGGAGGTTTTTGAGACCGAAGCAAAGCAGCCTCCCTCTCCTCCTTCTCCTTCTTCTGCTTTGCTCGTTCAGCCTCTTTCTTGGCCACATCCTTCGCAAGCCGCTTTTCCTCCCTCAGAGCAGTGACGGCAGCCTTCTCCTTCTTCATGACTGCAGGCTTTTCAGAGACTATCTGTTTAGGAACCTGGATTTTTCTGCGCCGTGCAGCTTCTTCAACTGCTGAATTCTCAAGGAGCTGCTTGTGTCCCTTGATGTCGTCCACTATGTATGGCTGTGGCTTCCTCGGCACCATTGTAGGCGTCTTTACAAAGTCCCTCTTGGTGTGAATGCCCATCAGAGGGTTGTCCGTCCTCGCAGGGATCAGTGGTTTCCTCGCTGTGGAGGAGTTACGAACCTCTGTTGAACGCTGGGTCTTTTCAGGTAATTTGGGCTCTTTTGAATGCTTCTTGAGGTATTTCTCTGGGTTCACCTCTTCTATTGCTGGTCCCATCGTCCTCATTTCATGCTTGGCTGACTTTTTCTCCAGAATAACTGTTGGCCTAAACTTGGATATGTACATCGGAGGTTTTGGAGTATAAACCTCCTTCTTTGGGATGAGATTGTAGACGCTTTCACGTTGACGCATAGCGTAAGACATTTTGAACGACTTAAAACAGGTGAATGATTTAAAAAGACAGTAATTAAGTTCACCTGACTAACTAGTAATTGACTAACCTAACTGAGCTAACGTTAGCTGACCTGTCTGATCGATCAAATCAAATCAAATGAAGTAATTCATCCCCAAGCAGAAATTCATTGACTCAGTCATGAATCTTAAAGAATTGATGATGTCACATAGATTCCAGTGACATCATCATAAGTGTTCTTTGATCTGGAACGTTGATGACGTCATCACATTCCGCTGTGTGTGTGTGTGTGTGTGTCCAAATCTGGTTTTTGTTACCTTCTGGGGACGTTTTTTGTATAATACATATTTTGTTGGGACCAGTCATCCTTGTGGGGACCAAAGACCGGTCCTTATATGGTAAGGTTAAGTAAGGTAGGGGCTGGTTAGGTTTAGGGTTAGAGGGAGGAGCTAATTTTGGATCCCATTCCAAATTCCTGAATTTCTGTCAGTTTGGCCCTAACCAATACATCTTGCAAAAAAAAAAACAGGAATTAGACAGACTGAAATGTACTGTAATTTTTTTTTACTTATCCGATTGATCTTTCATTTTTTTTATAATAAATTTCATCTTTTAACTGACAACTTAAAGTCCTAAACAAAAAACAACAACAAAACAAAACAAAGTAACAAAATAAACTTCTGACAATCCTAAACTATGTTGCATATGCTGTATATTAATGACACAAAATGGCACACGTTTACATTAATTGCTATAAATAGCAAAAACCTCATCCAGGTCGACCACCTCTGTCCACAAGACATTTTTCAAGCTGCTTGATTCTCAAATTTCCTCCCAAATTTAGTTAAAAATGCAGATTTGTGTAAGACATTTCTATAGTGACAAAAATAGACTTGAATTCATGTTATTCATGCAATTGTGTTATTTTTCCTTAAGTAGGTTATGCATTATTATTATTATTGTTGTTGTTGTTGCTAATCTGGCCATAATTAGAACCCGTAGGAACCATAAGGCAAACGGAACTTTCGCTCTGCGCCGGTTCTCACCGATCCACTAACCTGGGACACCAGTCACGCTTGTCATGTCAACAATGTCAAGCTAGCCGGATTATACACACATTCTTCTGGAATTTACTTTTAGAATTAAAACTTTAATTAAGGCTTTGGTGTGTTCTTTACAGGTTATTTAAAATATAGCAAGTCAAAATACTGAAAACGAATTGGACACATTAGTGGCGCAGTAAATTTGAAAGTAAATTGCTCGACAATTTTCTCAAATGTTGTATTTCTTAGATTCGACTTTTTTAATTTGAAGGTGAGACATATTCACTTCCGGTATTAATACCGTAAACTTGATAGGTCCGCACGCTGTCCACACCGGGGAGCAGCAGTGTGTGAAACACGTCAGATTGAGTTTAATTTAAAGTACTAAAATGGTCGGAAAGATTAAACATGTACGGCAGAAGCTTCACCAGGAGGCGGTAAGGCTGGACCGGCCGGGCGGCCTCTCGCTGACCCCCGGCTCGGGGTCACCAGCTCCCGGTGTAGAGAAGCCTACTGCACTGGAACTACACAACACAAGTCCACCAACACTTCTGGAAAACAGCAGGACGCATGTTAAACAGGTCTGTAGTAGAATAAAGGCACGTTTATTAGTTAATGCAGAATCTATAAGTCAAGGTAGCAAACAGGAAAACACGAAGCTAATTCCCACACACACATTTTGAATGGACACGGTGTTTCCGTTAACGGTCCCACTGCCATTTGTGTAAAGTAAATCTTAAACTAAAACTGCAATTAAAATAAGTAATTCCGAGGCGTTCTTGCACGAATGTGGTGCATGCTTGTTTTGACGGATTGTTTTGTAAACCTGACAGGCTCTGGGAGAGGGGGTGTTCCCATCCGGGATCTTTGCTGGTACCAAGATCAGTCCAGAAGTGCTGGTCCAAACACTGAAGTTTGAAGAACCTCCACATGTTCCCGTACCTGCTAAGAAAGGTAAGACTTCCATGTCAGTAGAAATATAACTGTATATGTATATATATAAATCATGTTATTCTTGTAAACAAATAAAACATTGTAGAAAGAAACCTTAAATACAGACATTGCTGATTCTTGAAGGGACAATCAGTTACCAACCAAAACAAAGCTTAAAATTGTGATTTCTTCAAAATCACTTTATTCTAATGCCTCATTTAAAGCATCGCAGACAGAACTGCAGACCGTTTACACAGAGCTGAGAGGAGCGGACAGGAGAGGTTGTAAAAATGCAAGTAGTTCAACATGTATAGCATGTGGGGACCTAATCATTTTTTCCCCCAACATTCGTGATGCTTTTGGGCAACAGGAAAAGTGTTAAATAAATAAATTCCATTTTATTCCAATAAAAAAAAATTATCAAGGAAATTAAACATTTTTTTTTATGATGCATGTCATTATAACTTTGTTATTCTGCACAAAAGACATTTTTGAGTTGATGTACGTATGATGGTGCATAGAGCTGCAGGACTGACTGTACTGTCCTGTGCAGTTACATCCTCTGTCCACTAGATGGCGTGTTAGACTGTGATTGTCCTCCTCGTGCTGCAGCAGCACAGCAGACTACATTCAGGTTTTTTGGGGGGATGTCTGTGGCACTCATTAAGGCCGCTGAAACATCTCCTTCTAACTTTGGAACGGCAGAATAAAAAGGCTGCCGCAGAAATGTGTGCAGAGTTGTTGGGGAACAAACATCAATTCATAATAAAGGGTTGGAGGATGAGTGTGTCTGCAGAAGGAGTGATGGATGTGGGCCTAGTTGCTAAGCACGCTGTGCTGCATAAAGCCTCACCAGACAACGGCCTGCTGCTATTTATAGAGCAGGCGCGGTATAAATTTAGCTCATGCATGAAATCAAGGTTTAGCTGCATCACTGGAAGACACTGAGGCTGCTGCTGTCTCTGTTTAAGGACGCGCTCCTGATGACTGAAACAACAGGATGTGACCAAGAATACATTTGTGTAAATGCTCGGGCTTGTGTTAGTCTCCTTAAAGGACCAAATCATTTCTTTTTTTTTTGCTCACTTTATTATAATAAACTCACTCAAACATTAGATGTAAATTTACAGTGAAATCTGAACAGTTCTTTACTGTATTGATGTCATACAGTGTGATACAGTAAATTGCAATGCAGTCTGGGAGAAAAAATATGTGATTACGGCACCTATTTACAGGATTTCACTTTAAACTGACACTGAAAAGTTTAACAGTGTACTGTAAATGTTCAGTAATTTACTGCCAAAACTGTGAACAGTATTGTGATGTAAATTTATAGAAAATATAGTAATATACTGCATTTTAATTATTTTATTATTTGTTTTACAGTAAGAAACTGCAAAAAAAGGAAAAAAAACAGTACTTTGCAGGTGAAGCTGCTGCTTGTCAGCTACTGTAAATTTACACTGAAATGTTTTACAGTGTAGTGACATTTTCTTTAGATTTCTTCTTTTGGTTTTAAGATAATTCGTCTCAGCTATATGAACTAGTATCCTCCGTGGCTGCTACCATCCTTCACCCTGACACACTGACAGCAAGTTCTTCTTTTACATTCCTGCACTGCTGCCATTTATATCACCCGAAATACAGGAAGTAAAAAAAGTTTAAATAAATTCCAAAATGAGCCAATAAGGGTCTGATAACTTAAATTACAAAACATATTTTCATTTGGCTCCGGTGGTGCATGCTTCCCAAAAACAAAAGGTTTTTTAATGATTTTAGAAACACAGTGTATTAATGTGAATGTGCAACACGATACTGTTCAGTTTTGTCAGTAAATTACTGCATATTTATAGTGCACTGTTAACCTTTTCAGTGTAAATAATTATCTTATATATTTTTTCTCCCAGATTGCATCAGATTTCACTGTAAATTTACAGGTTTACACTGTAAAGTAAACGATGATGGTACAATCATAGTAAGTGGTGCACTGATCCTGTTTTATCTTTCTTATAAAAGGCCAGTTTGGTACTGATCCATCACAGCGTATGATGTCACTCAGAGTAAAAGGTCCGTGTACGTTGTCCTGAGCCTGGTTGTTCTAAAGTCCTGACTGTGGAGGTTGATCAGACAAAGCGCTCTGTCTGCAGTCTAATTAGAGGTATCGTATCACTACCAGACCCTGGAGGGAAGACCCCAGCTCCTATTTATTCTGAGGTCAGCTCCCTAAACACTCCCTCCTCTCCTCCTCCTCTCCCCTCCACATCTTCTCTCATCTCATGGCCATTTTTTCTTCATCGCAATGCTGAGAAATCACCTGGATTATATCATGCAACATGCTCTTAGTGTTTCCCCTCTTTTCGTTTTTTTTACCCATTTCTGTTGTTTTTTCTCCTGCTCGGTACGATGCTGAAGGGACAAACTGCCCGTGCAGAGCTGTCATGTTAGTTTGAATCATTACAACATGACTGCATGCATCAGAGCATCAGAGCGTGCCATGGAAGTAATGTTATCTGCATGTGAAACTCACTGATGCTGTAAAGATGAAAATGCTTTCTGGGCGAGATTTGGTCCTTATTAAAAAACCTACTCAGAACAAAGTAAAAAAAACCTTTTTTTATTCTGCTTTGGAATTGACATCCACGACTGTATGCATATGAAATGCACACAATCATCAGAGGTGTGACAGCACATTGTTTAGATCAATACATGCAGCGCGGCAGGAGCTTAAACTGATGCCATGTTCATATATTGATTTCCATCATGTGCTGAATTGTATATTATGCATTAACTTCAACAGTCTATCATATTCTCTGTGTTGACTGTGAGGTCATGTGGGCAGGCAGACGGCCTGTTATTGGCCGACAAGTCATGACCTTCATGCCTCATTGGGAAAGGACTGCAGTTATATTTAATTGTCAAAATCACAAGTCCTTGCTGTGATGTGTTATACCGAAGTCCCAGAACAGAATAGAACAAATAAAATGACAACATATAGAATGTGAGAGGGGAGTGTTTAACGGGTGAGAAAGGCTCAGAGATGCAGAGCGGCAACAATAATAGCACCAACATCATTTTAGTGTCTGTAGCGCTTTTCATGCTGCGTTCCCGCAGCTCTGCCACCTTTGTCCGGCTCCTAAGTTTCACATTGATCCCGCCAATTTAACGCCTCTCTTACACCACAGGTGCTTTTAGATCGAAGACTAAACGTTACAGAGGCGTAAATATGGCAGCAGTCTGAAAAGGGCGAGAGATGCAGAGTAACAACAATAATAGCACTAACACGATAATGATGTCTGTGATTGATGATAATCAGTGTTGGTAGTGAATATTATAGAAAATAAGAGTAGTAGGAGCATAATAATAATAATAGAAATATGACTAATAATAATAGTAGTAGGAGTAGGCAAGCGTCCAGGCCCAGACAGATATAATATAACAGGTAGAGAAAAGGGGAAAAGAGCAATCAGAGCAGTCTTCTGGCTTTTAAAATGCTTTTAAATGGACTTAATGAGCTGATAAATGATCCAGACAGTTGTTTTGATGCCGAATAACCAGAGAACACACAGTTGATTTCAGACCTAGTGGTATAAGATGCTTAAATCAACTCTAATGCTTTGAGGAGAAAATGAAATAAGTCCAACTTTCCAACATAACAGGTCTTTGTTTGCGTGCATATGTATATTTCTACTACATGTATGTGCACTGAGAATATTTTTTTTCTCTTCTCTGTCTCATTTTTCAAGTTTTGAACATTAATTATGCTCAATTTCAACAGAAGTTGAGTTTTGGGGTTCAAATTAATTAATTAGTCCTCATTTAAAAACCTAAAAGAATTTGTAATATCTGTGAATCACACCATGCATCCCTGTCATATTTCAAAATGATTTAGTAATCTCTGATTTCAGTGATTTCTTTTTAAAACTTTGTTATAATCATTTATAAAGAGATGCTTTAATTATTTATTAGTTTCTCCGTTCTCTGTCACCTCTCATCACTTATCTCTTGGATACTTTTCACTTCTCTAACGTCTACCAACCTTTTAATCTTTAAAGTCTCAATGCTCTAAAATACGCTGTGTGCCCACCTCCGGTCCAAACGCTCAGTCGGGTGGATGTGGGCCTCCAGCCAGCCGTAATCACAGCTATCCATTTCATCTCACAGCGGGAAGACGATGCTCCCAATGGGAGCGGAGTGGTGGTAAAGCACCCTCCTCATATGCCCCCCCTCCACAAACACAAATGACACCCCCACCCACTCCTGAGAGATAGGATTTCTCCACCTCTACCCACATTGTAGTCGGCAGCAGATGCCTATCTTTGCCTGTTCTCTTACTGCAAACAGCAGCAGAACCACTTGTGTTGTCTCGCGCTGTGGTGGCAGATAAAGGCCTGCCAGGATCTCTGGAGATAATGTGCCTGTCTGAACACACCAGCAGATGGAATATGCACACACACACTAAATACAAGACTCAGTGATTGGGTTTTAATCAAATGTTTGCCCCAAAACTCTTTCCATAGCAGAGGTTGAAATTGAGTTGTCATTTTTACAGTTGACATTCACCCCTGAAAGCTCCAAAGCATCCAAATCCGTGCAGAACTTTTTAAGTTATTTTGCACACTGACAGACGGACAGACTGGCGAAAACATAACCTCCTTGGTGGAGGTAAAAATTGATTGTGGGTGCGATTCGGGAGTCACAATACTACTGTTTCAGGTCTAATACCGATACGACAACCTGCCAATACCGATACCAATTTGATACCATCTTTTTCCTTTAAAAAATTAAGCTGTTAACAAAAAAAACATCTAAAAAATCATACCCAAACTGTGAACCCTAAACTTACTTGTCCAAACTCCCACATAGTCAGAAACACAAACTCTGATTGGTCAACAGGTCAGGAACTCAGCCTCTGATGGTCCTCAGACCATCGCTAAAAAGTGGAAAAGTGGCAAATGACTGTTATTGTCATACAAATATGAATAGTTATCACAGATGACATTCAAAACTTGACACATCTTCCAAAAAGTCACCACTGATCAAGCCTGGATTTGATCTAAAACATCCCAACAACTATTGGATGGATTTCCCAACTGATGAATCTTAATAACTTCAGAAATCAAGTAGCTTTGTTATAATGGTCATTTTTGTGTGGTTGTCACATGTTGTCATAACTGATAGGATGATGCCTGAAACGTAAAGACAAACGTTGGGAAAAAATGCATTGATTTATCTTCAATCTTGTGCTGATAAAGCTGTCTGTGGTTGTGGAGCCTTGAAAGGAGCTCCGTGCTCATCCTGTTTTTGGTAATCCTGTCTAGACATGCTGTTAGTCATGGCCACCCGCCTCTCACGAACTCAACTAATTTCCCTGTTAGAAAGCCTGGCCGTCAGTACATGTTTTAATAAATGGGTAACAACTTTTGTTTTTGTCAACACCTCCCAGATGTGCAGATATAATCCAACACTGACAAGTATTGTGTGATTGTATGGGATTGATGTTCGGTTGAAACTAAAGATCTAACACATTGTCTGTTTGTGTTATTTCATGGCATTTGTTGACTATCAGACAAATATACAATAAAGACGTCACAACAGCCAGATGGTAAAATTAGTGGTTGCCAACGGTAATGGTAGATGGTATTGCCTTCCAAAGTTAAAATATTAACAACAGTTGATAATACACAGCTTTTATAATGTGTTGATGGACATTGTTTGTCCAAATTTCAATGTTCAACCCCAATTCCAAAAAGTTGGGACGTTGTCTAAACAGCGTAATAATTTGCTAAATCATAACTTAATTATAATCAATGATTATGACAAATGGAAATGTTGTGTATTATGTTGTATGTAAAAGATGTTCCACAACTCACAACAAAGTTTTTTGAGTCTAAGAGGTCTGCTGTTTGGTTCATTAGACCAGCATATTTCTTTATTCTTGATATAAAGACTGTAGAATACAGATGACAACAAATAATATGCCCGAGGTTAAAAAGGATCAATAAGGCAGCAGCACACAGTCATTGTGATCCATCACACCCTGCTGTGATCATTGAAATGACATGTGGCCTGTCTGTTGCATCTGAACTTTGAACTCCACATAACTGGAGCTGACACCAATCAATGGATAGAAACAAGGCCAAACACAACATTGCATCATGATTTTTATTTAGTTTACATGGCATTCTGGGTTGAGGAAAAGTAAACTATCAAGCACCCAATAATATCATTTGTGGAATGAAAAGCCACATTTCAGATTGAGAAAAATACTATAGATACAGAAGACGGCAGTGAACTTCTATTTGTGCCTTTTTTGGACACATAACTCCAATGCAGTAGTGTATAGTGTATAGACATGAACTGCATCAAATCTACCATATCAGAGGTGACCCTGATATGTCATTTTTAACAAAAGACCAATTTTGGCTGCATACACAGCAGCCCACCAGCTCCGCTCCCAGCCTCAGGCTGTTCTGTGTAATGGGGGTCACAAAGTGACGACTATACTGTGCTTCATTCATTCAGGGCAGGCACATCCATCATGCAGCCAATTGATGGTAATCATGGCACAGTCATGATCCAAATCGTCTAATAAACCAGATTAGATCATTTAACTACCATAAAAGTCACATTCATCACTGCTGCGTGTTGTTTCCTCTTGTTTCCAGTAGGTTTTGATTCATTTGTACCGAGCAAAAACTATTTAAAATATATATGACCTCATCTGAATTTCACATCAGCAACACACCCACCAAGTGTGACATCATTTGGATGAATAGTTTTCGGGAAAGTTGACTAACAAACACACAGATTCCTGAAATTGTAGGTGGATGTAACTTCTTTTTAGATAAATAATACACCATGAATAGAAGGTTCATCGATGTATACTCCATCATGAATTTTCAATTGCAAAACCGACAACCAGTTCTCTTGTGATAGTCCATGTGCCACCATTGCATTAGGTATTCACAGGATGACGTGTTTTTTTATATTTCCTGTTTACATCTCTTCACTATCACTGAGGGAACAGGAGACAGGAAGTGAGTACACAGCAGCAGATCACTGCTGTTGTCTTGGTGGGGTTACTTTCCATTTTCCGCACTAGCCATGACTGATTCTTCCCACCCTGCTGTCTGTGTGTGTTCTTCACACCAGCCATTGGTCTAATCGTCCTCTTATCACTGTTAACCTTTTCTGTTTGTTACTGAATATTGAGTGGAGTTCTAGGCCCCCGTGCATGTATCACTTCTTGTGTTTAATTCCCAAATCTGTGCAGTGTTTTTCACTTAGCTACCCTTTTTTTTATACTAAAAACCAGAATACACACACACACACACACACACACACACACACACACACTGTCACAGTAGGCCTCTCTTGCCCTTGAGGATGTCCTGACCACAGGGAACCTAAAGGTGGCTTTGCTGATAAAATGACATTAAAAGCATTCCCTTCCAGCCCCGGATGTTCCTCCCACTAGGAGGGAAAATTGATGTTCTTTTAACAATTATTTGCCATTTTGAAATGGAACCGTTTTTCTCAAAGTATTCCCATTTTAAAATCTATTTTTTATCCCATTTTCACCTTAACGATCTGACTGTGCGCCCGCTTTATGCTAATAACGTAACACAACCTTGCCGTACAAATGTGTTCCTCAGTTTGAACGTTACATTAATTCTCGTTGTACAGTTTTTAATTGAATATATGTCAAAAATGATTTAGTAAGCGATCACACACTTAGTAGTAGTACAATCACTGTCCTGTGTGTGAGGGTTTGGGCTGACTGTAGTCATTCCCTCCTCTGCATCTTTAATGTATCTTTAACACATTTATGAATTTGCCTCTCTTCATCTTTAATTAGCAGACTTCTCCCTTCGCTGAGTGAAGCCCAGCCGGGTTCATGTGTGCTGTCATCTAACATTTAACTGTGTGTGTGTGTGTGTGTGTGTGTTCACAGGCCCAGAGGAGAAGAACGTCAAGTCAAAGAAAGAGAAGATGAAGGAGAGGAGGGAGAGATGGCTGAACAGTGAGTTCAATATTAAAACTTTGCTGTTGGTTGATGCCAGACTTACCATATCACCAACCGGTATTACTTACTATTCCAACAGCTCATTGTCTGTCTGAAGCCTTTTGTCTTGGGAAACTATTTAAAAGTCAGTCAGATAGTTCCTCTTGATCGTTCTTACCGTTCTTGTAAGGTTCTTTTGCAATGAAAAACTTTCACTACTCCAGCAAATAGAACTAACCTTTAATATGACTTGATAACAGGATATATTTTTAGTCCATTCAGCTCATAGAGCTATCAGCCATGTCATTTTCCCCAATTCATTAACTAGATTTCCACGAACAAAGGACACACCGAGTGTAACTTTACTTTAGGACGCATTTTTCACCAGAACGTTAAGAGGGACGGTGTACTTCCTGCAGCTTGTGTGTTACGCTCTCCATCCTGTGGAGTTCAAAGGATGAGGCGCTGTAGGACGACACCCAAATAATTGCAATAAAATCTAAACGGAGTCTTTGAGGCGCCCCTCTTGCTACCAGCCAGAACATTATTTATCATTTTAACTAGAACTACTTAGTAGGGGACCATTGCCAGGAATTAATGGGCACCCTGCAGCCAATCAGCCTCCAGTATTTACCCAGACTGTGGTTTAATATCTGCTGAAAAATAAGTAAGTCACTGAATTTGGGGCTTTTTGGCTGAAGGTCCATCTTCGTATCTGTGTAATTATAACTCCTTTCCTCAACACCACAACATCATCATGCCGCCATCATCTCCCATAATTGCGATCAGGCCTGTAACCGTACCCTGCTGCTGAGCCAATCAATTCCTGGGTAACACAACACGTATCCTGTTCAGGCGTATAATTAGGTGCTAATGGCTGTGCGACTCAATCCTGCTGAAACCCAAGAGCGGCTCCATGGCTGACAGTTTTCAGGAATTAGAAGAAAATCTGAAAGAAATATGACACAGGGTAGTTCGACCAGTGTGGAGTTTTACAGGCTAATAGCTAATATCTGATGCGTGAGTCTTGTCATTGTAAACAGTGTGCAAGTTCATGTGGTTTTATAGTCCCAGAAAACAATTAGGATGCCGGGGAAGAAGCCCCGGACATATTTTCCTCATCTGCACACTTTCTGTCAGCGTTTACCGGAAATGTAGTTAAAGCCTGTTTGACGCTGGCCATATATACACCATCACTTGTAACAGCAGCATGTCAGGCAGACACAAAGCTGTTAACCTCACAGCTAAACGAATGGTGGAGACAATGCATGCAACATCCTAGGTCAGCTGTACGCAGACTCCATATACGGACAGTATGCTCTGCGGGTTAGCTGTCAATGATCGGTTAAAGAGGGAAATAATGAAAATCAGCATCCACTGTACAAATTAAAAAGACAAATCAGAGTCATCCATGCTTTTTCTCCTTTCCAGATAGTTTGTTATTGGGTTGTAAATGGAGTTGTGTGTAGACTGACTCCCCCTCTCTCTCTCTCTGCGCCTCCTCCCAGAGATCAGCTCCATTAAACAGGCCAAGGAGCAGCAGGCGGCCGAGGCCCGGCGCCAGGCCACGCCCGTGGTGGGGGACATGAGGCCGCTGGCCGACGCCCTGCCGGAGCTCTCTCAACTTGTCGCCCCCGTCGCAACAGTCCCCACCGCTCGCCGCAAGAGCAGGAAAAACAAAGTGTAAGTACCAAGGTGACCTCTCGGCAGGCATCAAGTATCAACACGGCGGCAGGTGATTTTCAAGTGCGATCCTCCATATTTATCCCATTTCTTTTATCCCTGAGTGGAAGCAGTGATGTGGTCCCTGGTTGGTCCAAGATATATAGTTAAACAGCTTGTTCACTGATTGAAAGTAGATGTATAGAATCTAACGGGAGCTCCAAAACACCTTTGAACATCATTCCAGACATTAATGGAATTTCAAACACTAAATCTGAGTTGGAGGTTCCTGCGTCCTATGCCCACATACGCCAGATTTAGCAGAGCAGAGGGCTCGTTTTCATCAGATCCTGCTCCGCTCTAATAACAGATAAATGAAGTGGACAGCAGCACCGCCCACAATCTTGTTTTATACAGCTCCAACATTTTACTGCGTTTTTTTTTTCCTGTGAATCCAATGTGATGAAGAAAAATGAAAAATTTGTGAGCCAAAAGGTTTATTAGTTTACAGTCATCTTTTTTTGGACCACTGTAACCTGCACTAAAACTGTCCCTGTCTTTTTCCTCTGTCTTTCCTGCAGGCCGGTGAAGAGGCCTGAACCAACAGACTTCAGTCAGATGAAACAGTCACAGAAACGCAAACTCCTGTAAGCAGCTTTTCAGAATATTATTATTATTATTATTCATATTACACAATGCATCCTATACATTAGTTGGAATGGAATATCTTTACAGTATGGCTGCTTTAAATTAAAGTTAAAGTTTTGTGAACTGTAAAAAAATAAAATAAATAAATCTAATGCTAATACATTCCAGGCTCAGCTGCTGCTTTTTTTTTTTTTTTTTTTTAANNNNAGACTCTCTCTGCTAAAATGAACCCTCTAGCTGATATCGGCGAGCAGCTGAGGAAGAGGATGAAGCAGGAAGAAGAGCAGGGTCCCAGCTAACAGCAGCAACACACACACACACACACACTCATCAACACGTCTCAGTCAACAGTGGATTTCTTTCAGAGAAGGTCAACCCCGGGACATCACTGACTGCTCCCACACAAACATGAAGCATAATAACATATATCCTTTTAGTAATAACATTTAACAAGCATGCGTCTTCTCTACATGTTGGATTTCACTTGTTTTGGCTCCACCTCCAAACATTTGATAATCAAAGTGTAGAAAGAGATCACCACCTCCACACTCACTATCTCCTCATTGTACTGTAGAATAAGATCAGCTCCCAACACACAGTGACTCATCAGCAATAACCATAGAAACTGCAGCGATCCATGTAAATGAACATCTTGTCGGGGCAACACTGAGCCACGCGCCCAATGAAAATATTGTCAAAATAACATCAACATGTTACGAAGAGACGTGGAAATAACCGCACATGCTGCACATTTGTATCCACGGCCTGTTTGTTTCTCATTTTCAAACAGAAGCCACAATCTCTCGAATCATTATACAATATTTCATTAAAAAAAAAACAGAAAAAAAATCTCCCAATCATGTACTTATCTCATCATTCTGAAAGTTTCTGTTAAGGCAGTTTTGTATTTTAAGATTTTGAGATACAAATTCATGGTTTATGTAAAGTCCCACATCATAATTAAACGTTTTTCATGCCGTAAATATGAGATCTCCATTATTTTTTATCACAATTCTTTTAAAAAAAATTCTGTGCATATTTATGTAGTTTTTCCAGCAGATCTGGAACCTTCACTATGATTAGATCTTAATCAATACAAGGATCTGTGTCGCCATTAGGACTCATTAATAATGGATACGAAAAGTAATCAGAGCTCGCTCTTCTATACATTTACTGGACACGCGGAGCCCAGACTGCAGGTACGGACACATTCTGAATTTCCTCTGACTGCAGTGTTAAATGACATGTTGAGTAATTTGGCTGTCCTACATTCCTGCTCTGCCAAATGGAGCCTGGCACCGCGGAGAGACTTTGACAGAGACTCTCCAGCTGATACTCGGTGACAGCGGAGGACGACCTAAAGTCAACAGGAGAGCGAGACGGAGGAAGGAAGAGGATTAAAGGACCAGGCTGCAACACGTCTCCAAGTCACAACATCTGACACAAAGAATTAAAAACATGAAGGAAATCATAATCCCAGACAGCTGCACAGGTGAACCACATTACATCATATATCACTCATCAGTAGTCCCGCTTTAAGTGCATTACACATTACAGCAACATGTCATTGAGAATAGTAACATTTGCATAAAGAAGTTGTGGGAAAACACATTTGGTTAACATTGAAATGTTTATTGACATTACACAGAAAACACTATGGCACTCTAAAATGTTTCAGTGTTATTTTACTTTGCAGCAGCTTCACCTTCAAATTAGTTTTTTTTACTATAGTGTATTACTAGAAATACATTCAGGTATTTCCGGGTTTTTTTCTGTTTTTTTTTTAACTTTATAACACAATACTGTTCACAGATTTGTCAGTACATTGAATTTTTTTAAATATAAAATTACAGTAAATTCCTGTAAATAATGGCAATATTATGTACTTTTTCTCCCAGATTGCATTGCAAATGTACAGTATTTTTGAGGGCCAACATTTAAAGCTTATTCATCATGCAAAATAAATGAATTACAAATGGTTAGAAAAACTAAAACTCTCCTTTTTTGTTGTTTACATTTTACAACATGTGCATAGAGAGAATATACAAGCCTGTCTTTAGGAACATGGAAGTTCTACGGTTGAGAGAAAGTAGTGCCTGTGGATAGCAACAAAAAATGGTGAACTTATGGTTAATATAGCGTACACATAAATGGGTGTAACATTTTTACGGTGGGCCTTTGTTTTGTGACAGGTCCCGCCTGCTGCCTGGTTCTCCAAACTGGGAACGTGCCGACTGTGGGTAAGTACCTCATACATCCTCATTTAAAAAAATCAGAACTATCCCTTTAAATTCACAGTGCACTCACATGGTGCAGCTGAAACAGTCTACTGGGAAAAAAAGGGAGGAGTGATATAATTATGTACCATTCACATTGATTTTCAGAATCCCGTGAATTGAGGTAAACACAGCGTGATAAGTTTGACATCAATGTAAAAAGTGTGAAGATGAAAGGATGATGCTCCTTCAGCGCCCTCATTAGACCATTAAACAACGCGTGGATCCGCGGGGGAATCTGGGCAGGTCTTCATCAGGTCCTGTTTGATCTGACAAAGACCCCCATGTGGTCTGCAGCACTGTTTGATGGTCTGATAGATGTGCTGCAGGAGTATTGTACAGTGTGTGGGCTCCCAGGCTTTGATCCTCTGAGCCCAGCACCTTCAAAACACGTGCGCTGCTGAAACTGCTTGGCAGTTACGTCAAATACACATATGGGAAATATGCAAAAACCATATTGTCTTAAATACATGTGAATACCAAATGTGCAGCTCAGAGCAGGAATATCCTCAGGAGCCACGTCTGTTTACACTGATCCCAACACTGTGAATATATTTTGGTGCTATTAAATGTGGTAATTAGTTTGTTTATTTGCAAACATCCAGCTTTATATTCCTGCTGCTGCAGAGTTCATGCACGGGTCTCATTCATACAAACACAGTCTGTATCAGTACCGTTATTCACTGTCACACATTCAAATGAGCTTTCAATGGAACAGAAATACTGGCACTTGAACCACTAATGAGATAAAAATTCAGGAGCAGTTTCTCTGACAGTGATGAGACACAGTCAGCAACATTCGGCAATAAAAACAAAGTAGAAAAGAAGTGAGTCGTAAATATTGAATTAATTACAAGAATAAAGTCGTAAATATTGAATTAATTATGAGAATAAAGTCGTAAATAATTAATTAATTACGAGAATAAAGTTGAAAATATTGAATTATAACGTCAATAAAGTCATAAATATTGAATTAACTACCAGAATAAAGTCGTAAATATTGAATTAATTACCCAAATAAAGTCGTAAATATTGAATTAATTACCAGAATAAAGGCAAAGATAATTAAAGGACAAAAGTGCAACAGTTATACTTATGATAATTTGATGCTGATGTGCCAAAAGATTTAGTATCTAAAAGTACATTTCAACAAAATGCTCCACGATTTGAACAACTCTCCTCCTATTATTCATTATTTTCGACTGTATTCTCGTAATTAATTCCTTAACAGATTTAGTGCGTCACCTACTTCCACTGTCCTGTTTTCATGCATATACACGTTATTATTGCAACCCGATCTCCCAAGATTACGTGAAATAACCGTGTTTGTTTCAACCATAGACTGTAAGAATAGAACGTCATTATACGTACACGTACTGTTCACGCTTGTAAAGAAGGCTGTGAACAACTGAACTAGATTTAGGGCAAAAATCTTCCTGGTAAGGCGTTATGAAAGACAGTTTAAAAGTAAATAAATATACCGGAAAATGCTTAAAGTGAAGCCACAGAAGTTACGTAAAGAAATGTAATTCACAAATCGTAAAAAAGTTACGTTAAAAGTCGTAAATTCCTGTAAATAATGGCATTCTCTTAACGAACTGTAATCACATTTTTCTCCCAGAGTGCATTGGAATATCCAGCATGACAAGTTTAATTACTGTTAATTTACACTGAAACGTTTTACAGTTAACAAACCCCAGATTTTTATTCAATATAAAGTTCTAAATCTTTCAATAAACAACGTTCTAAGCCATAAACTACGGTATTTAAAGCTGTAATTGTGTTGATCCTGTTTTCTGGGCCGTGCTCGTGTTAATTCGGTGACTCCGCAGTGTTTTAAAGCAGGCAGCAGGCAGAGGAAGCCCTGCAGCAAACACTCATCTGCTTAATCACCAGCAGCACTCAGGAGACACTGGAGGATTCTTCTATTATTCACAAAGCAGGTGTTGATCTGGAAAATACGCAGTGTAAAAATCTCAAAGAGCCCATCTCTGTTTGTTTTGTTCCCAGGTCTGCCAGCATCAGATATCAGTGAGTCATGTATGAGGGAGCTGGAGGGGCGCAGAGCTGATCCTGAGTCAGACAAAGTGTGGAAGTGAAAACTCCAGAATCAGGAGGAAAAGTACACAGCAGAGGAGCAAACACTCAGAGGTGTTTCACTGCATTCACGCTCAGGTCTCTAAAGAAAGACAAACAATCAATCAAACTCATGTCCTCACAGAGGTACGGTGGCCCAGAGGGGCCAAAACACTCTGAGTGATAAAACCCTCCAACCTGATTCATCACATGCTGCATTTATTATGAGTGCAAACGAAATGACGTATTGTTGTAGGCCGACCTGGAAGCAGCATCATCACGGGGTTTATTTAGAATCCTCCTTTTTTCATCGGATTTTGGATCATTGCAGAAAATAAAGTCACACGTTTCTGATGCTAGCGTGTTTTGTTCGGCAGGATAATCTTCACAAATGAAAACCACTTTTATGTAATCTAGGAGAAAGAAATATGTGATTAGAGCACTTTAATATAAGGCCAGTATTTAAAAGAATTAATTTACTATAAATGTACACTGAAAGGTTTTACAGTAAATAATAAATCAATTACGAGAATAAAGTCGTAAATATTGAATTAATCATGAGATTAAAGTTGCGTTAAAAGTCGTAAATTCCTGTAATCACATATTTTTATCCCAGATTGCATTGCAATATATAGCATATATAACATCAAAAAGGTTTTTCAGTGCATATTACAGTATTATTAATTATCTAAATAAGATGTAGCCACTTTTTAAATCATTAAAGTCAGTCGATGGACCCGTTAGTCATTGTTTATGTTGGTGTATATATGATCATAAGCTCCTTTTAATTGACCACAATATGATCTTCTGTAGTTTGTGTTGACGACAAAGTAAATGGATTGTAATGGACTGCGTTTATACAGTGCTGTTCAAGTCAAAGTGCTTTTACTCTACAAGCCAGCATTCACACACACACACACACAGCCACACACTGGTGGCACAGGAGCAGTTTAGGGCTCTGTATCTTCCACATGTAGACTACCGGTTCATGAATCCTGTTGAACTGGAATATTTCCTGTTGCAGCTCGAAGCCACACATTATCTGTGAAGCTCCCACAGTGTGTTCAGTGTCTCTGGTGTGCCCAAAATAATCAGCGTGGGAGTTGGTTGCACTGCAACACCTACATCTTGGAAAAAAAACTGTAAAAGTT
>CAFUXE010000396.1:276837-289855 GCA_903364295.1 Serranus cabrilla
TTTTTTTTCACGTTCTGTCTGTGGGAGGTCTGCTCCAGCCCTCCGTCGCTCCATGTTGTGCTGCTGTCAGGCTCGCTTTAATATTTCATAGGTCGCCACTTTGATGAAGCTGAGGGAACGCCGGCCCTCATTAATGGGAGTCAGGCTATCAAGGCGTGGACGCCTGGCTGCTGAATCATTTATCATTCACCTGCTCTTTAATGCATTCAGGAGCAGGCTCACCGCAGATAGCTGCACACTCACATTACTGCAGTTAAGTATTTTAACACACAGGCCCTATTGCATGTGTGTGTGTGTGTGCTGATTTAAACTGAGCATGTAATAGCGTCGCGGTGCTGCATCAACAGTTTACGATCTGTGTTGATGATTTCATTAGCCCTCAGCTACAATAATTACACGCAGCCACTCGAGCTCTGCCGTCACCTGCACATCATTAATCACTTTTTGAGTGTAAACACCTTCTCAGTAATCAGGAGGCTGTTGAAGCTGAAGTTAAACATTAACTGTGAAAAAGGAAGCACTCCTTTTATTCCCACATTCAAGGAAAATAATATACTGTGCGCCAAATTGTTGATCAAGTACTGTATTTTTACAGTTTCTTACTGTATTTTACATTTGCAGTATATTGCTGTATTCTTGTAAATTTACACCATACAGTTGTTCACAAAATTGGAACGGAATTGAGACACTTTTCCTGACTGTACATATTGAACTATGCCTGCAGTTCTGTCTGAACTGATGATCTGTTTATCTGAAGTTGAAATGATTATCCGTTTTTTTATTTTTTGCCTTTTTTCTTTCTTTTTTTGGCGATTTCTTAAAAATAAATACTTTTCAAAACAAGGGTTCAGAGCAACAAGATCTCCAACCTAACTGACGATCACTAACTGCCGCCATCTAGTGGATGAAATATTTCAAAATAATCCTTCAAGTGTGCAATTTGGTATTGCGTAACTGACCCTATTGCCTTGGCGGAGGTCTGCGCTCTCCGAGTTCTTTTCAAGTACTTATTTTTTGCGGGGAGAGCAGCCTGTTCAGAGGGTTAATATTCATAATATGTTGATAAGCACAATTGAGTTTGCATTACTTAGCGTTTAGCTAACTTGATCCCCTGAGTTCATTTATCTTTTGACGAATGCTGCAGCGTTCTGTAGCATTAGGAGCCTGCTGGGATCTCATCTTGTTCTCCAGAGGCTGCTGCTTATGTGGTTAGAGATGCATCATCATCCGTCCACATGAGGCTGTCAGACGTCAAGCAGAGGATCTCTGATTGGCCCTTGATCCTCTGCCTGCCCCCACTTGTTAAACACAGTGTGAGTGAAGTGTGAGCCTGGAGGTGGGCTTGATCCTGAGTGCTGGAGTCAGATAGAGCAGCGAGGACGAGGTTAAGTCAGGACGCTGCCACAAGCTGCTTACACAACCACTTCAGACACTTTTTTGGTCTTATCATTTCTGACACCAAACAAGTGTGAGGAGTGTTAATGTGGCGATGTGTGTGTGGACAGTACGGTCCATCCACCTGGGAACCAGAATCACAGCTGATGGCAGTTTGCGTATTCACCAAAATAAACTTGCTGATTCATTGTTGCAGAGCTTTTTTTAAAGAAAAGTGCTGAAATGTGTTGAATTCACAGACATTTCCCCATATTTTGACAGCTGCAAAGCCGCCAGGATTAAAAGCTGTATTGTGTCTTAAGCATCTTCTTCTGTTTTGGAGATGAGAGCAGTGTCAGTGTGACCTCCGCCTCAAAAAGTGATCATAAATTAGGTTTGGAATCTAAAATGTAATTATCTCTTCTATCTCTGTGGAGCGATGTCAGACAGAATCACATCACAGCAGATGATGCTCTATCGCTTGTATGTGGTAAAAGCTTATTTTCAGAGGGGATGTCAGTGCGTCAGACGGGGGCCATGCTCTGAAAGGGAGTCCGGGACCGGGCCCCTGGGTGCTCCTGCTGCACAGAGACAAGGTGACTTTCTGTGGAACAAAGATTCCTCTCGCCTCTTTTACTCCCACACACTGAAGCGGCATCACTGACGGAGCAATTGCACAGAATTGCATTGTTGTTGGTTTTGGCTTTTGTCAAATATCAAGTAGTGTAGGTGCATTTTACAGTGAAGTGGTGCACTCAGCCATTGTGTAGTGCTGGGTCTGAGCCAGCTGTTCTGTTTCCATCTTTGCAGTGTAACTTCTGCAATGCATCCAGTTACATTTGAAAGTAGTGCACATGCTGTGGACACAAATACTTCCATTGTGGACATTTTGCAGCGCATTGTGTACACTGTAAGAGTTTTTATGGCAGTAATTGACTTGCAGTAGCTTTGCCGGCAAACTACGGTTTTACTATTACTTTTGACTTTTCGTATTCCGTGCTTTTTCTGAGCACGGAAACAATGCCAGTGATTAATGGGATGTGGAGTTTAACTCGGGGAGAGCGTAAACAACTTTTTTAAGTTCAGTTTTTTACGTTACTTCTGTGGCTCACTTACTTCCTGGTTTAAAAACTAATTCCTGTGGCGCCCTTTTGGGCCCGTAGGACTCGCGCTCTACAGAGTTCCCCCGGCCGAGCAGGATTATGGAGATTCTGCTAACTTGAAGGTGTCAAAACAATTTAATCTTGCAGCTCTTCCAGACTTTCCAAATATTGTCAGTGAAACAAGTAATTTTGCGTGTTGTGACATTTGAAAATTCAAATCAGCATCAGTGCCCGGCGCTGTTCCTGAGGCTTGATGCCAACATTCATACTTCGGTATATATATTCTATATCTTAGCAAATAGATGCAACCAAACTGCAGTTGTAGCTTCACAGGGAGTTGCGTTTGAAGTATTTCTTGGCAGGGTGCAGTGACTCCCTGGGAATAATGGGGATTAAAGGAAGCTAGTTTATTACACTATTGTGGTTGGAGGCTGACTTCTCTGGAGGGGCACGTATATGATAATAAAAGCATGAGTTATTTTTGGTTGCTGCTGGTTTAAAGACACCAGACACATTCGTTGGGCAGGTCCTGTGTACCAGGTGCCTGTTGTGGGGGGTGTTGAGGCGGATCAGGGCCTCATTAGCTGCTGAAGCACTAATCTCACTGATACACCTCATTTTGTGATAATGAAAGTCTTGTTTGGGCTGAAGAGCAAGCGGGGTGCAGTGGAGTCATTTATTCCACCATGTTGAATTGAAACTTATCTTCATTGGCATGAAGTAATTCTGAGAAACTGGTGGCACTAGAAGCAGAACAGCTCATAATTTCTCTCAGAGGGCGATAAACTGTTTTTGGTGATAAACTCTTAGGCTGCTCACTTGACTGATTTCTTATTCCTGCTGTGTCTTTTCCCTGCAGTAATTCTATTTCTCACTTTGAAATTAAAGCCAACCGTTGCTGTTAAAAGACGGATCAAAGTGAGTTACCACAGCCGAAAGTAATGATGTTAAAGACATTTTTTTGCACTTTTACAACCTATTTTTGTATTTTTTGTCTGTATAGTGAGTACATCTCTAAAACACAGCCTGTGTGTGAGTGAAAATGTAGCTGATGTGTTGTAATGTCCAAGGTCGCAGGAATGTGACCCTCTGGAAAGTGCACACTGCCCTCTGGGAGCCCCGTACTTTAATTTTCATCTCAATGTCAATAACATATAGGAGTGAAAGAGTAAACGGCGAACAGTTTATGTTACTGTGACCACGTGTGTGTGCCTGCAGTTTTGTGTGTCAGCCAAGTGTCCCCTCGGCCCAGCTGCTTCCATCAAGACAGACATTTTCCAATACAGTAAGAGACAGCCAATCGAACGGCCCGCGTAATTCAACAACGCTCTGGGGACTCATTGAGCGGAGTGGCTGCACGGATAAAAGCTCCCAACATGAAGAAAAAAATCATAAAAGGACGGGAGACACGGAGAGGGTCTGATAACGATACCTTTATTCTGAAGGATACCTCACACACTCAATCAAGTCAGGAGAATAAAACCACACAGTACAGGGAGGGTTTTCCTGCTGACAACCATGTTTCTGCTTCTTTTAGAAACTCAAACTGCTCTGTGGAATGGAAAATAAGACTTAAAACCCATTGGATAATGTCAAAACAAACTGGGAAATTTTGTTTATATATATGCAATCCAAAAATGACAGTGTGTGGAAATTAGTACCAAGATTTTCCATATTTTATTCAATTATAATTTGGGGGATTTTTTTTTTTACTTAAGGCCTAAAATCCTGCTTCAAAGCCCGCCAGGAATAAGACGTAATAACTAGAAAACATCACTCAGTAGAGTGAAGATCTGTCTGATCGATCCAAGAGTTTTTAATGTTTGTTGTCTTGTAGACAGACCTGAAAAAATCTGATTTCATTACACATCCTGTTGTAGTTAAACATATTGCAATTAAATCAAAGAAAAATCTGTTAATTTTGGGTACATACTGAAGTAGTAAAATCAAAATCACTGAGCTGTGTGCACCGTGAGATGCTATTATCTACAACCATTTTAAGTAGCATTTATACTTATTTCAGCCACAGTTGAAAGCATGTTTATGGCAGCAGTGAAAAACACAAATATAATCCTGCAGTCAAACTCCGGGGCATTTTGCACGTATTACAACCGACGAGGTGAGGCTCGTTTGAGCAGGAAATGCCTTTGCTATGTAACTGAAATCAGCAATCAATGCAATATAAAACAAATCAATAAAACAGTTGAACAAATTACGAATAACTGCAGCAATGAGTGGCCATAAATGTGCAAACGAACCTAATGCTGATTGGTCCAGTAAGAGGAGAGATTAGCTCCAGACAGATGGACAGAGACACACACATTAATACAGATTTTTTTATTAGTCGAAAGTAATCAAAAACGAATTATTATAATGATTAATTATGCAAAAATAATTAGCTATTTTAAAAATATGCTGCTTGTTTTTCATCAGTCATCATCATTCCCACCAGTTATTATAACCGTATGTGACATCACTATAATGAAATGTGACTGGGCAAGAAAAACAGGATTTATTCTCATGATTGATTCATCTACTAACTGAACATTCAAACAAACAATTTGTGCGACCTTGGTGTTATATTTATGGAGAATGTGGGGTGGTTGGTTTGAGGGGGAGATAGCAGGTCACACATAGAAGTGGTGTAAACCGTCTAAAAACTGGGAACATGAAGATTAATTTGAAATGCAGCTTTTGTTCTAGTCATAAATCTCTAATTTAAAAAATGACGTAATTAATGTATGGCTTTCTGAAGTCCATTTTCCACACATATGCTGCTGAATTAGCCACTTTTTTGATATAGTGAGTTAATAAAAATGGTCAGAAACTCGTCCAGGATGTCACATCAATACACCAAGACCACCATCATTAACACCATCGGTTGTTTGTGGACGCTTGCATTGACTCGTCTTGTTTTCGACTGTATCTGGGGCATCCACAGGTGCTTTGCAAACCTGAAGAATAGCTGCCATAATTTAACCTTCCAAACACTTGAACACCATCAGAAGTAGCAACACGAGTGCCGGGATGAGATCAAATGAGCTCTCCTTGTGTAAAAATAGCTCGGCTGACTGCTTTGTCTCAGACGCTGCAGGATTCAGAGGAGGGAAACTCTGAGGCAAAGCAGGATAAACATGAGTCAAGGTGAAAGTGAACGCTTTAGCAAACTTAAAGATGTTCGTATCACTACACCAGAAAATAGGGCAGTAAAGTTTAGCTATGTGTTGCGTAGTGATCTAATGAGTGCTAACTGTACTGCAGTGGGAGAGCTTCATTTTTAGTCCATAAATATTGTTGGAAAAGCTGTCTCAGTTTAGAAAATATAATCTAAAATCAATGCTGACACAATTGAGTTAATTTAAAAGCAGTTAAACCTTTACTTTGTATAGTTTTCACAATCCAGAACCGCTTCCACAGTCCAAGTTAATAAAATTTGCTTTATTTTATGATCTGTTGTCGGGCTAATTATACATACAGCTTGGATGCAGTGGTTTAAATTTTGTTTTATTATTTATTTATGTATTTTTATTTATGATTATAAAAAAAATAGTAAAGGGCACCATAGGAATGAGCTCTTAAACCAGGAAGTAATTTAGCATTTTAGCGCCCTGGAGTCTATCCATCAAAAGGTTTAAAAGGCTTTTTGGTTAGAGATAATTTATTAGGCTATGGTATCGCTAGCATACCGTTATTTTTTTACTTCTGTTGGCTGCATCAACACTTCAAACATCATAAAAGTTAATTTGTGAAGATTTTCCTGCTGAACACAACACGTCAGCATCATAAACGTGCGTTTACCAAAGAATTTATTTTCTGCAATTATCCAAAATCCAATGCAAAAATCTCACTAGACCCCATGGTGATGCTAACTTCCCCCACTAAGTAGTTCTCCAGGACTAGTAAACTTGTGTAAAATGTGAGTTAGAGAGCACTATGTGTCCTCATGGAGAGGTGAAGAAGTGAGACGTGACGCTAACACGCTGAAACAGGAACACACTCCCCTGCAGGGTCTGATTTAGACTTTAATATGAGTGTTTGTGTCCTCCGTATCCTGTTGTTTGGAGTCCCGATGCTTCCTGAGTCCGCTCTCTGCAGGTACAGCCGGCTCCAGCCTAATCTGCGTCCTGTGAAAGTGATTTTAGAAAACAAGACGAGATGAAGGGAAAATGAAAGCCCTGTCTGTCTCTGTGGCCCCTCCCCCCACATCTACCAGCTACTGCAGCGTAAATTATGGGATTGGCTGCAATGTCCTTTCCACGTGCTGATCTGTGATGAAATATTCACCGCAGCAGGACAGAAATGTTTATAGGCCATTGAAAAGAAAACAGTCATGAATAAATGAATTCATGCAAAATGAAATTTCTCTAATTTCCAGAGGTTTCTGAATGGAAGATTAGGGTTGTGTTTGCATATCGAATGGTTGGAAATAGATTTTTTTCATCGTGGTGACCTCAAGGGGTCTGAAACGCTGACTCTGGGGTTTCTCTGCACCTTGTCTTGTCCTCGTCAGCCCTCGAAACTAAACCCCACCCCCATCCCATCAACCCCCCGCTCTAAAACTGCCTCTGAAAAATATGCAAATGTATGAAAGTAGGTTACTGACATCCCCCCGTGTTTGCTTCTCATCCGTCAGTGCTGTAGAATTTGGAAAAAGGGAAGAAAGATACATCCTTCATCCCCCCTGGCCCGGCGCTGCTTCTCCTCCCCTGCGCCCGTCAGGAACATATTTGGACATCTGATTTCCTCACAGATTCATTAACGGCGGGTTTATATCAGAGCAAGTCTTGTTTTTGTATAACTCCGCGAAGACTGAAGCTGAAATGTCCCTCTTGGTTTGTGTAGGACAGTTAAGGTCAACAGGCAGCAGCATGTGAGGATGATGCATTCCCCTGCAGCTCAGATGAATGCTGCCTTTACACATGCACATGACATTTGCAGCAACTGCAGGAATTTTTCTATTAAACTCAAGTTTTCACCCTCACCTCTGGTGCTGACGGTCAGGCCAGTGGTGTGCTCGGTGACTCTGCTGTCATCTGTGTGAGGACGTGATGAAACACTGTAAAACTTTTCAGTGTAAACTTAAAGCAGCTTTTCCTGCAAATTATTGTTTGTTTGGTACAGTTTCTTGCTGTATTTTAGAAATACAGTGTATTCTTGTATATTTACAACACAATACTGTTCACAGTTTTACCACTAAAGTACTGCATATTTACAGTACACTGTAAAACTGTTTTTAAAGTGCTGTAATTACATATTCTTTCTCACAGATTACATTACAGTCTAACACTGCACGGTAATGTTAGTCCTGGTGTTCCACAAGGTTCTATGTTTGGACCACTTTTATTCACACTAAAAAAAGCCTCCTTTGGGAAAAAATGCTGTAATCACATATTTTTTCTGCATTAAATTGCATTGAAATATACAGTATGACGCTGTAAGATTATTACAGTAGAATTCTGTTTATATTTTACTGTAAATTTACATCAGAGGTTTACAGTGTAGTAGAAAAGTACATTTTGTACTTGTTCATCTCGTGGCAGACAGTAAACCATGCAGCCTCCTCATTCGTTTCAATAGTCAGGTTTCCATCCAAATGTAGCACAAATTTCAATAAAAGCTGGAAGTACGCCAGATTTATGGTGAACCAGCAGGCAGACCTAGACCGAGGCCAAACCCTAGAGCCCTGCACGGGACCGTTATCTTAATCCAGCTCTTGCCTGCAGTGTGTGTGCATGTGTGCATGTGTGTGTGTCTGTGTGTGTGTGTGTGCTCCCACCCACACCCGCAAACACTCAACACAACAGAGGTTATCAGTAAAATAGATTTTAGATTTTTTCCACCCATTGGTTTTAGTGACCCCATGGGGATCCTAACTTCCAGGTTGGCCCACAAAAATACGTAATTTGCTCTATATATACAGTACAACACTGTAGAAGAAGAATACTGTTCAGATTTCACTGTAAATTCACATCTAAGGTTTACAGCGTAGGGTTCAACAGAAATGTGTCGAGTCATCCCACTTGGTTCGCCACAAGGCACTGCAGTGTCATTCAGCAGGGCGCTGCAGAGGCCAGCCGACACATGCTGGGAGATAACCTTGAAATGTGAACACTGTATTTCTACTGTTTACCCGATGGTTCTCCCAAAGAAAGACGTGTGTATTAAAACTCGAGGCTGATTTCATTGCAGTGACATCCAGTACGTCAGAAGCATTATGGGTATTATTCTGTCGTCAAAGGCCATCTGCTGGTGTGCTTCAGTAAACAACAGCTTCTGTAAGAGAAGCGCTTTGTTTCTTCATCTCTAAGCAGTTTCCAATGAAGGACGCTGTTCTCCTCACAAACACTTGAAGTGCAGGAATGTTAGATTTCTACGCACAGACTGCTGCAGCTGCCAGTCATTGGATGTATTATTAACATGCACAAACGATATTGATTCACATCAAATCCCTTCTTAGGTTTAACATCAAACATGTGTTTCGCTTCTGCACGGCTGCCTTGCTGTGTTTTCTAATTGCTTTATGGAAACTGTGATTGATGAGGCTACGATGTTAGTTAATGCCTCCTGTAGTCTGATTACACCGTACAAAGTTTCGTCCTGGAGGTCAGTTCTGTCTCCTTGAAATGAACTATTTGCAACAGCATAATGTTTATATAATTAAATGTTTCGAAGGGAAGAATGTGGACAGATTTTCTAATCACAAACTGAGGAAATGTTTGTTTTCTGGTCAGGGAAGTGGATGTTGATGCTGGATGTTAATGCTCCCTGACAGTCACTGAAACCACATCTTTCCCTAAGATTCACAGAAGGGCCCGATGAGACTTATAGATGGGACTTAATTCTTCTCCCCACTTAAAAAAAAGTTATGTCTGAGTCTGAACATGATCCAGGCAGCGGTTCCATTTATCACCACAGTGTAACTGGGAAAACTAAACATCTACATTTCCAGGCTTGTGGTGGTTGATGTCCGATGTTTTTACTGGAAAACCAACCAAAGGATGTTTCATTGAGCTGCTGCTCAACAAGGAAACACAAAGAGGGAACTAAAGACTAAAAGCCTGCTTTATGATGCTAAAATGCAGTTTAAGTCAAAACCATCATGCATTATTTTCCTCCTACTGTTTTTGAATATTTCTGCATACTGGAATCCCTAAACAGTCTTGGAATTGCATACATTGGATCACTGGAAAGCTTAGACTCTTGCAGAATCAATGAGCCCAGTCTTTCATGTTTGGTATGATATTAATAAGACCCTTGTGATAATCCACGAGGGTCTCAGCCCTTCAGTGATATCCAATTTATGCAACTGACAGACTTTTTAAGGACCCCAGTATGCGGAATTATTTAAAAACAGCAGGTGGAAATAATGCACGAGAATAACAATGTGGTTTTTGCCTTAAACTGCATCTTATCATCACAAAGAATGTCTTTCCATCCTGATATCTTGAGCCCTGAAAGAGGCCATCAGAGCGCCATGAGGTTAAAGACCTCACGGTGACCCGGCCAGGACGTCCTCTGGATCACCCTGACCTGTCAGATACTTTTCACTGCAGATGCATTTCTGGCTCCACTTTATCGTCTTCTCGTGTGGTCCGGTTAGCTGCGACAGATCCCAACGTTTCAGGTTCGTTGTACATTGGAAAGACTCGGAAAAAACAAGAAAAAAGTGATGAGATGTTGATCTAAAGATGGCAGGAGCAGTGAACGCAGTCAGATAATGAATTGGGGAAGGAACAGCACGGTGTGAATGTAATTGCGTCAGTGTGAAACAAGTGGACAATAAAGCTTGTGTTTACTCTGCGGTTCAGTGCGACTTTGGCTCCCGCTGCTGTTTTTCAAGTCCCTGTCCAAACACGTATCTGTACGTTTTCTTTGGTTCAGATCTGAGGCCGGTCTTACTCACAACCCGCGCTCTGATGGCTCTCTTTGACTCCGTTAACCCTGATTAAAGTTCTCTGCTGAAGCCGGCTGCTGGGCTTTGTTAGTGTTGGAGGAGAGGACGGTGCTTCTCCAGATGGTGTGTGAGTTATTTCAGGTTGAGCGCAGGAAGTCCAAACTAAGCAACACACCATTCTTTGTTCAGCTTCTTCTGTGTGGATAGCAGCGACACGTAACATTTAACCATGTACGCTCGTTTGTCTCCGTTATCTTATTGAAGCCTTTTATTGTGTCTTGTTTTTTATTATTTCCAGCATGTATTTCATACTTTAAAATCATATCAAGGACAAGGTTAGGAAACCTACACCAAGAAAAAAGTGAAAGAGAAAAAGAAAATACAGGTAAATTAATAAAAAATTGTAAGAAGCATCATAAATATCCATGACATCTGTCTAATAACCATATTTTTGTTCGTTTTGTAACTTAATCATCCTCTTAAGTGACTGATTTGACCTGATTCTGTCATAAACAAATCAAAATAAACTGATTTCATCCCATAGAGATGAAAAAATAAAATGAAAGATGAAATGAAAGAAAATTCTGAAAATAATAAATTACATTTATAATAACATATATGGATAAAAAAATAACTCATTTGCGCAATTACAAATACCACTAAAAATCCAAGACCTCCAGAAATGAACAGTTTTACTACATTTGCAGTATATTACAGTATTTTTCTAAGTAGAGATTATTGTACTTTACTTGAGTATTTCCATTTTATGTAACTTTACACTAAATCTTGTTTTTTTTACTCCACTACTTTAGCTGACAGCTTTAGTTACTTTTCAGGTTGAGATTTAACATAAAAAATCTGATCAATTTAAAATGATTACAGTATTTTATTACTTAAACCATATAACAGTATATTAAGAGTTAAAATAAGCCCTTCTGCTCACATAAATGCCATATATTTAGAATATATATAAGCTATTCTGCATAGGAAGCACTTTTACTTTTGATACTTTAAGTACATTTTGATGCTGATACTTTTGTACAAATTTTACGTTCTGAATACACAACTTTTACTATAATAGTTTCACAGTGTGGAGTTAGTATTTTTCTAATGTTCTGATTACTTCTTCCACCTCTGTCAACAACACATTACTGAATATTGACAGTGTACGGTTAAAGTGTAATTTCTGTAAATTATGGCATCTTTTAAAGTGCTGTAATCACATATTTCTCTCCCAGATTGCATTGCAACATACAGTCTGACACGGTACGACATGAATACAGTAGAATACTGTAAAAAGGCTGCATGCTACGCCAGTCAGAGTTTATGATCCGAGCCAGATTTAACGGTCCAGGTTCCCTCTGTTCACCTGGCAGACAGGTAGACGTCCCCCTGAGGTCTGCCTCCAGGAACGTATTTAAAAAGGGAATGTTTCCTTTCTTTAACTTGATTAAACCAAATGAACTAATATGATGATTTAGTGTGTTCATGGTCTCTCCTGTACGTTGAAACACTGGAATAATAACAGGCTCCTTCATGTGGGAGGACAGGATGCTGCTTCAGGGTGAAGGGATGTAAAGTACAGCTGCTCCACCTACAGGCCGCTCACTGTAATCTCACTTTCATCATGAAAATAACACGTTTTCTGTATTTCTTTCTTATTTCAGAGCATAATATTGGTGGCGGTCCAAAGAAAGCAAGAAACAGGTTGGTTGGCTTTATTTATTTGATTTAATTAATTGCAATATAAAGAGAGACTGTTGGGTAAATGAGGATTTCATTCACATGGAAGAAGGGCAGATTAAAACAAGCCAGAAAAACACACTGGATCCTACAATTCCCACAATGCATCTCTTGCATAGAGGTCCTCTATGTCCTCTACATGTGCACATCTTTCTAACGTCATGCTATAAAGTTTGGGACATGGCGTTTTAAATTTAGTTATAAATGTGTCTCCTGATGACATCACTGTGACATCATCAGGGTTATATCCTCACACTCGTCATAACTGCTCCTTTAAACCGTTGTTTAATTGTAGTAAATGAACTGATACATTTGTATTTCAATATTTGTTGTGCACTATTTGTTTTTTTTATGATTTTATACTGATAGAAATCTGGAAAAACTGTAGAAACAAACCTCAACAGCGCCACCCTGTGGGCTAACATCTGCATAGCTGTTGATTAATGAGCTGCTGAGTTATTACTTTCTTGTTTATTTTAAGGTTATCTTACCAGGATAAATTAGATTATTCCACATGGTTGGAGCTTTAATTGTTAGCTTAACTTTTAATATCTTCTTTAACTGTATTATCATACAGACATCCAGTATAAAACCTGTCTAGAAGCTTGTAGTCCAGTAATAAAAATTCAAAAGTGATTAGCATCATTAGTTCCGCCTCTGAACCTGGAGGGGGTCATTAAAGTTTAATATCTATTTCTCTGGTAATCATCATCATCATCATAATCATAAAATATGTTTTAGTTTCACTGTAGCCCACAAGGGGGCAGCGCTGGCTTTGGTTTTCATTGTCTGTGAGTGAATGTCATCATTTAAAAAAAAATACATACACAGATGTAACTTTACAGGAAGTTTTGGATCTATTTGCTAAATTAATTGTAAAAAAAAAACTGAGAGTACCTGAGCA
>CAFUXE010000396.1:289878-334324 GCA_903364295.1 Serranus cabrilla
CACAAGTGAATTTTCGGCAATGAAATGTTGTTGCTTGGCAAACCGTAATAACACAGCAGTAAGAACAGTAATAGTAACAGTAAAACCTGTTAGTTAAAACTATAAATTAAGATTGTAAGGTATAGATAAATAAAAAATAGATTAGTGCATAAATCTTTATCAATAAATAATCTGTAGGCAAAATAAGAGTAAAAAGAAATTAGCGTACCTGAATGAGTTGTGTCCAGTGGCATTTTTCTTTTTTAGAGCTTTGTCTTTGCGTGCGTGCAAGCATTGAAATGAATGTGCAGTTTTCAATGAATTACGGTGATCATAAAGCCGTTACAGGTGTTTGTTTCAAGCTTGACATATGTAGTCCAGTAGTGGTTAGCACTCTTGCCTCACAGCAAGAGGGTTGCGGGTTCGATCCCGGCCTGTGGCTCTTCTGTGTGGAGTTTGCATGTTCTCCCCGTGTGTGCGTGGGTTCTCTCCTCCCACAGTCCAAAAACATGCAGCTCAGGTTGTCCCGTAGGAGTGAATGAGAGCGTGTGAATGGTTTTCTGTCTCTATGTGTCCAGGATGTACCCCGCCTATGAATATTTAGTCCACTGATAAAACACCTGTTAAAGAAAGTTTTATTAGTGTTTCCTGTGATTTTTTTTTTGATTTTTTTCTCGCAGTCGCACTTTTGCAGCCACTCTCGTCTCATGTAGTGTCAGATGCATATTCAAAATGCACTTTTTTTCGAGAGTACTTGTAAGTTCACCGCAGCCCCGAGTGTGTGTGGATTTGAGAAGGGGCGTTTGAAAAGAGCGAGACAGAGGAGGGAGGAGGAGGAGACATCCCAGCCCGTTCATCTGACAGCCGTTTACCACAGCAACCAGCCAATGTGCCAACAGCTCTCTGTCTGCTTCATGGTACACTGGCCGCCCCTCCCCCCTGCCTCCCCCTCCTCTGTCCAAAGTTGTACGGGCACACTGTGCGTCTACACTCAGCATCAGTCTGAGTCGGAGCACAGCAGCCCGCGGGGGAAGCTGAGGGGACACAAACGGAGCCATGGCTCTGCTGCTGGACAGCTCTCACACCACAGCAGCCTACTGCTGCCTGATCCGCCGCAGGTGCAAGAGGAGGAGGAAGAAACGCTCCGAGCGCAAAGGTACGCCCCCCCGAGCTCCACCTGTGTGTGCTGGAGGAGGGAGAGGATGCTGGCGGCCGGTCGGAGGGTTGTGGAGGTTTGGTTGTCAGAGGAGCTGCTTTCTGTTGTCTTCTGCTGCTGAAGTATGTGACATGAAAGTTTCCTCTCTGGCTTTGCTTTTTAGTTATTATCTAGTTTATTCTTTTCTTTGTTTACTCTATATTGGCATTAATGTTATTATGGGAAAATAGAGGACAAAAGATGTGGTAAATAACATGTTTTTATCAAAACTATACGTATTTAAGCTCATTACTCCTCGGCAAATCAAAGAAGCAACAAGAACGTAACGTCAATTATGCACTGTAAAACTTTTTAGTTTAATTAACTGGCAAATTAATGTATTTTCTACAGTTTCTGACTTAAAAAACTTAAAAAATAACTTATATAAAAATTATTAATATAATCTACAGGTCAGTTTTTGTAAATGCTCGGCCTGAACTGACCTGATTACTAACTGCTCTATTAAAAACAATTAAAAAATATATATAACTGTAATAAATGTACAATCAAATAACATTCAAACATCAAAAATAAAAAATACTAACAAAACTTGGTGTTGTAGAGTGTAAATTAGACATTTTTACAGATTTGTGCGATAACTTATAAAAAAAATGCTGTTTACAGGCGTCTGAAATTGTCCTTTTCTCCACCTGACTGCAGTATGTTTGGGATTTCTTAGTGGCCCCTGAAACCTGAAGTTTAACTTCCTGAAACTGCAGTGTACCCTGGGATTTATTTTTATTTTTTGGCCTAACAAACTTAAACCCAGAGCAGGAGGTCAGCCTCCATCAGGTGGAGTGAAGTAATAACTGGATTTGATGTGAAAAGAAACTTCTCAGCAAAACAAAAATACTCAAGTTCTTCTGTAGTTTTATATGATTTTTTCCACACACAGTTCAACACTTTGAATGTGATGCAGCATACTTGAGGTGCAATCACTCAAAATGAACAATCTATTTTCATGCTCATACCACTACAACACTGTAATCTTTAAATTGTGATACACTGTTGCTTCTATCAGAGAGAGACTGACCATCTCCAGTTGATACCAGTACGTTGTGTGATGTAAAACTGATGGATCCCCTCTGCATTTTTTAGCTGTTTTTCTCCCTTTGAGAGTCTGAGGCATGCTCTATTTTAAGGCTATAGAAATGATGAATATATACTGATTGAAGACCTACGATCTTGCTGGGAAGGGGGTGAAAAAACTCACCAAATTCATGCTGTTTTAGTGGCCTGATCTCAAGATATCCGAGTTAAAATCGTCTCTTTTAGTACCTACAAGTCTCCTCTTAAGATACTTACCTGCTTAATGATGGTAAAACTCAGTTTCAGGCAAAAAACACATCGTTTCTAGTCTCATGCATTATTTTTGCATACTGTATTTGAATATTTCTGCATACTGGGGTCCCTAACCAGTCTGTGAATTGCATAAATTGGATAACACTGGAAAGCTAAGACCCTTGTGGATTCAAAGAAATGTATTAATTGATCAATTAAGTCATTTTTATTAGATAAGATTTATGAACAACTTGACACAAAGTGCTGAGCTGCATCTCAGATTAATCTCCAGGTTTCAGCTTTCAAATGATGAACACAACTTCTATGTGTCATCTTAGTTGACCTGCTATCTCCCTCTAAAAATCCACCCCGTGACTTCATATTCTTCACTATATCTTTACATAGGAAATACTTCCTCTCTGCGGCTGTGGCTCAGTCAGCGTCCTGCACATCTCCTCTAATGATCTTTAAAAGTGCTGAACTGTATCAAAAGGTTGTTAACACAGAACTAGAAGTATCTCTGCATGTTCTTACTCTATGAGTCCTGACTGGACGCCTGTGCTCCCTGCTGCCGCTGCAGCACCGTCAGTTTCACGAGCCACCACAGTTTAAAAACACTGCTGCACAAAACACAAGACGAGTTGTAGCCAAATCACAAACACTGCAAAACGTTTCAATGTAAATTAACAGTAATTAACTGGAAGCAGCTTTGCAGCTTTTCTTTTTTTTTTTTTTTACAGTTTCTTTTTGTATTTTAGAAATACAATGTTTTATTAGAGATACATCTCCAGTATTGCTTTGTTCTTGTAAATTTACAACACAAAATTGTCAGTTTTCTCCGTAAATTACTGAATATTTACAGTACATTTCTGTAAAAATGGCATTCTCTTAAAGTGCTGTAATCACATGTTTTTTCTCCCAGCCTGCATTGCAATATACAGTCAGACGCTGCATGGAAATATTAGTCATGGTGTTCCACAAGGTTCTGTACTCGGACCACTTTTATTCACACTAAAACTGTTCTGATTTCACTGTAAATTTAAACTGAAAAGTTTTAGTGTTTTGTATCTGTAACATTTACTGCACAGAAGCAGAATGACAGTAATCTTACTTTCTCTCACTTGTTGAAGTTTTCTGTCAGGATGTTCAGTTCTTAGACTTCTTTTGGTATTTTGAATCAGAAGGACACACACCATTTTGATAACAGACTAAATGGATAAAATTAAATCATGTCACAAACTGATGTACTACACAGATACGTTCCAGTAAAAAGAGGTAAAATATATAGTGCATGATGGTAGATTTCTTCCAAAAACACAGTTTGTTCTATCGGGATGAACCCTCTAATAAGAAAATCTGCAAATGCCGAGTTGTAAACCCTGCGCGCTCCTCAGCGTTAACATCCTCTCACAAAGCCAGACATTTGTCAGATTAATTACTTCATAAGAATATGCATCGTGTGCACTTTGCAGAAGCATTTTTTTCTCACTTAGTAAATGTCAGACAGGTCTGTCTAGTCTCTGTTGAACATGTTGAGACCCCCCCCAGAGGCTCCGCTCCGCGCTCTGCCATCCTGCTTCATTGGCTCTGTGCATGATTGCAAACTAATATTTTCACATGCTGCAAAAGTCAAGTGCACTTAATCCTCACATTAATTCAAATTCTGGCTATCACCTTAAAACGGCAGAGCAGCAGTCGCACTGCGATTCTTCATCTTTTTATTCCACTTGGGAATATTGAATTTAGCCTAACTGTTATTCATGGAGAGTGTGGTAAACAGTATTAATGTGTGTAAAAAAAAAAAGAAAAGAAGCCATTGTACATACTTTGCATGCGGGGCGAGTAAGGAGCCCATCATTTCCGTGTCCCTGCTAAGCGGGGTGTTGTGAGATGAACTGAAGTGTGAGTTTAATCTACTGGGAGCAAAAGTGAATTTCAGACGAGGTATAAGCCGATGTGCTCTGTGAGGCGTGTACGGCACGCTGCTGCTAAGGGATGTGTCTGTCGGCCCAAAACCGTAGCCGCAGATCTCTGTCTGGCAAACAGCCGGCGCTCTGTGATGTGGAGGAGTTGATACAGCCCCCCGCCTCCCCTTCCCCTCCGCCCTGCAGCCGGGGCTGGGCCTGAAGCTCTGCTGATAACCCCGGCTCGCCTCAGGTCGCGGGGTTGTGAGCTGCTGCACCCCCCCATATTTCACTAAATTTATGTCTAAGGTTTACAGTTTGGGGTCTGCAGTGTAGATTACATTACATGAATACCAGTTTCAGTTTTATATCTCTTTCTGTAAAAGTTTTCATTGTCTCTTTATCCCCCGTACAATTTGTCTTTCTTGATCTCTCTCCTTTCCTGGGAGTCAGCTAAATTACATTAAACCATAATATCACTGAATCATTGCAGCAGCTCCTCCAGATTAGACCACAGAACGCCCCTAACTGCTCTGTAGAACGACACATACAAGTGATGATTACTGGAATGGCGTGTTCATTAAAGTGCTAACTGTCAGAGCTGATCCCAGTTCAGGCCATGGACAGTGACAGTGAAGCGTGCAGAGGCGTCCCCTGCTCGTTAGGCTTCAGTAGACAGCACCAACCTTCCACCCTCCACCTCCACCTGTCTGTCCGTCACCTCCTGCTCCCGCTAATCCTGATGCCATGGGGTGTGAAATTCAACATCAGCCCTGAGCTTCCCCCTCCCCTCCTCTCCCTCTGGGAGATAGCGGAGGACCCGGCTCGGCCTTGGCTGGGGTGAGGAGAACAGTGATAGCCATCTGTTGTGCACGGCGAGGCCAGTGATGCAGAGCGAATGGAGTGGAGGAGGGTCAGCGGGAGCGAAGGGGAACCTGGAATCTGTCATGTCGACCCTCTGAGGCCTTATGAAAAATTGAAAAAAGTCGGGAAAATGACTCAAGGAAAGTCAGAGCCTAACCTGGTCAGAGGTCAAAGGTCAGGAAGTCATCGCTCCGGCTCAAGAACGGGCACATACAAGCTTTTTATAGTTGTTTCTGTCCTCTGTTAGTCTCAGCTCTCAACATCTCTGCAGGTCCGCACTGCATTTTGTTTTTTATAGAGTGTTCCTTAAGAATGCTTGAACATTTTGAGTCGTTTTTATGCATTTGTGAGACTGGTAAAGATATGCTTTTTGGTAATTTAGTGACACATCGTCACTGACAACCTTCAGCTGTTTCGCACACATCTTCGTCATAAATCTTAAAACCCCAAATTTTTGCGATATAGATTGGCAGGTTGGTACCATTTGTACATCTTCCCTTGTCGAGAAGGGGATGAAATAACTTATAATTGGCCAATGTTACATGCTTCCACTAAGTTTATAAAAATTCCACCTGTAGTTTTTCTGTAATCTTCCCGACAAACAGACGAACATACCAAATTTGATCAATTTTAAGCATATAGAAAAGATACTGATTGGTAGGTTTGGACCATTGGTACAATAGGGGATGAAATAACAAAGTTAGACCGTTATCCAATCACCGCAAATACAGAAATCTCCAAAATGTCTAAAGTTTTTAAAAGCCAAATCACAGCATGGATTTTCTATGGCATTCCAAAGGTGTTTGACCCTTTTCGTCCATTCTCGATATTAAAAAAAATGGCCCAATTCAGCAACATATGTGTAAAACAAATGGTATCAACCCAAAAATTACTTTAACAAATTATAGGACATTTTCTAAACTCTTACCATAATAGTGAAAATGTTTCGTGTTATCAGTTGTTGTTATTTTTTTTTATCTCTGAAATAATCAATAGTGGTATTAGCCTCAAAATTGGTTGGGTTGAATCTTTGAGGCTTTGAACGTTTCTGAATGGTTTCACAGTCCGTAATGACCGCTGTAAGTGGATGTAGTCCCATGGGAAAACATTCTGGCACTACTGGTTCCTCAACATGATGTCTCCATGTCCCAGTTGGTTTTCACAAGCATGTAGTCAGCAGCAATTTTCAGGCCCAGGAGGCCCAGGCTACCTGTGACAGCGTTTAATGAAAATGAGAGTGTGTGCCAGGGGAGCAGAGGGGTGTGGGGGGTTGTGGGGTGCAGCAGAGAGTCCTGAGGGTGACATGTCTTCCTGCAACACGGCAGCATTCAGCAGCATCTCACATGGATCCTACATACAACAGCATACCAATGGTTTAGCATTGTTTAGTAGTGTTTTTATACCTTTTTACCCGTCCATGAAGGATGTGCTGCTTATTTTTGTTCTGAAATGATGAATATTTGAAGAATCAGCCTTCTCGATCCAGAACAGAGCATTCAGTTTACAAAGGGCCCCCGGTCTGCCCTCAGTGCCCTTGTTGAATGACTGTATTACTAAGATTAGATCAGCATGAACAAGTGGAATAGAAAATATAAAACAAAATTAAAGCTGGCAGGAAAAATTAAATACGACATCTTAAGTCAGGGTAAAGGAGCTCACAAGATTTCACATATTCATTTTACAAATTGTTGCACTGTATCTGATTAATATGTAAGTGGTAAGTTCTCCATATCAACTTAAAGCTGTGGTACGCAGTTTTGCTGTTGTTGTTGTTGTTGTTGTTGTTGTCGTCACTGCGTGAATTTCAGCCTATTACTAAACTTAGACCAGATCTTGATATTGTTGCCCGTTTTACAGCTTTATTTAGTGAGAGATACAGAGTTAAAGGGGGAGACAGAGGGGAAGGGCTCAGAGTTGGATTTGAACCCGGACCGCCCAGTTGTGCCACTAAATGCAGTGTATCAGTATCAGCAAAGAACTTAGAGATGGAGAGAAAATCTTGCCAATATTTGCCTTCTGCTAACCGTAGCATAAAAGCACAAGTGTTGTTAATTAAAGTTCATGCTTATGTAGGTCATTGGAGCCTTGAGCCACAGCACCACGCCCACAGGTTTGCTAAGAAAACAGGAGCGTAATTCTAGCTGTCTCATAATGCATTAGCATCAGTCATGATCTGAATGAATTGACTTGTATCAGAACATGTTACTGTGTGAAGCAGAACAAAAAGTAGATGATATTTTTGATATTTTTTTCCTAGGATGGGGAAGTCATGGGCGGATGGGCAGATTTGGCAGGGTCATGTCTTCGCCATCCTAGGAAAAAAATATCAAAAATATCATCTACTTTTTGTTGTAAGGTAGTTAGAATGAAATGTGCAGACAGTGGTGACTTTTGTAACATGTTTCCACCAATTTTTTTATTTAAAAAAATTGCCAGTAGTTGTTCTGTAATCTTTCCAAACTGAAAACATGACCTTGTTGATGGGGATTATCATTCAATGGTCTAAAAGTCTGTATAGGTCCATTTTGCACAGCTAAACCTTTGTAAAATTCAGACTCATTTGTCACACATCTGTGCTCTCAGAGAATCTTTGTGCTCACTTCCAGGTAACATCCACCTCAGATGACCTTGAGCTTTATTTCATAAATGAGTCCTGTGGTTGTCGGCCCCGAGGCTTCATTTACAATGCGCTATCCAAGCGTACTGTCTCCCTTTCTCCCCTGCAGTATGGAAGCAGATAATCCACTTAATTGCTTTACCTTCAGGAAGGCTGGCACTTCTCCTTGGCCCCCAGTGGAGAGGGCACTACAGTGGTTTGAATAGTTTGCTGTCAGCAGCACAAATGTCTGTGGGAGGGGAGGGCAGGCTGTGTGGCGGTCTGCATGAAGCCCTGTTGGTTAAGTGAGTCGCATTAGTGTGTGGAATTGATACAGCATTCGCGTTGCCCCTCCAGCTACTGCCAGGGCCACACAGCAAATTAAAGCCGTCATAAAGATTTCACAGAGCCTCTGTGAAAATGTTACAAAGATGGCTGGAGCCTGCAAGTGTCCTTGGGAAGCCCGGCTGTCGTCCAGCAGTGCTGCTGCAACATTGTTTTAATAGTTTATACCAGTTTTTCAAACAAGTCATTACAGTACACCATGAACCTGAGATAGAAATTTACAGTGAAATCTGAACAGTGTTCTACTGTATTGATGTCATACAGCGTCACACTGTATATTGCAATGCAATCTGGGAAAGAAACGTGATTAAGGCACTTCAAGAGAACATCATTGGATTGTGGATGTGGACACATGACACAAAAACTCAATGACAGAAAGCTGCCAGACAATTTGTTTTTCTTTAACATATGGATCCCAGTTTCTCTTCACTAGGATCTTCCATGTTTTTAATTCCTCAGCCCTTCTAAGGCCCCCCCGTCCCAACCCCAAGTCATTTATTCCCCTGTGCGATTGAATATGATGGCTCTGCAATTACATTAGGCGGATTCTGCTCTGATTTCTCGTAATCTGCTGTAAATGTCACATTTCCATCCGGCTTGTAGAAGCCTGTGAAAAGTTAAGTGAATTTAAAGCAGAAACTTCTGAAGAGACGCAGGTTAATAAGATTTCTGTTTGTAACTTCCAAGCTGAAAAGGTCAGGCAATGATCTTCCTAAAGTGAGCAAACTTTACAGAAATGTATTAATTTTGTGAGAGTCTTGTTCTCAATCGAAATGTCAGATTTTAGTTTTACACTCTGGTAAAATTACAAGCTATTATTTCATTTAAAGCACTTAAATTATAGTGTATTTTTAACTAGATTAGTAGGAATTTTGTAAATAACAAGCAACCTAGTTTGACTGTGTGATAGAGCCAGAAATGTCCCTCCGATGTGTCCAGGTTTGTCCTCTGTTCCCTCTCATCCACCATCTCATCACCTCTGCCTGGCCTATCAATATGTCACACCCCGGCCCGTCAGGGTCCAATTTCTGCACGTCTCAAAATGTCATTTCATGGGGGGAAAATGGAGTTTGTGTGTGAGAATAGCATTGTGCTGCTGGCAACCATCAAGAAAGTTTTTTTTTTTTTTTACTTGTCTGCATCACATGTTTGAAGCCACCATTTTTCCGTCTTCCTTGTCAGCTTCTGCTCGGGATCGATCCGTCTGCATTAGGCCACTAACAGAGTTCTGTGACAGCTGTTTGCAGTTGTTTTCCCTCTCTGCGATGATTGTAACTCGCCTCAAGCACCAGAAAACGGCTCGAAAATCCATTTATCACTGTCGGCTCGGTCACTACTTACTGCTGATGGCTGGTGTCCAAATTCTCTGTTGTTGTTGACGGAGTTTCCTGAGTGCAGAGGCTAATGGGCCTCAGGTGGTGCTTCTGACATGTCTACCAATGTATAGAGTGTATTATTCAAATTTCTTCCCCCTCAGAGCCATGGCCGACTACCCAGTTATCAAGACCAATTGATTTTCAAAGCCTCCCACTATTTTTAGGATTGATTTGTTTTCCAGGCAGCCATTAGTTTCAATTCCCGTGTTGGCTACACCATGAAGATCCACTTACAAAGTTATTCTAATGTGTATTAATGATGTGGTGAGTGAGAGTTGCTGCAGTAACTGATATTTAAAGTCTTAGTTTTGTAGTTTTGGCCATCACTCCTTATATATACACCAACCAAGATGAACAGCTGGCTACTATCCATCCCAGCGCAGCATGTAGCCTAGCTTGTTAGCCTCTGCTAGCTTGCTAGCTGCTAGCAGTTTTTTTGGTTTTACATAAGCTACTGTCCAGTAATCAAATATACTTAAGCAAATAATGTCAGACTGAATGGATTGTTTTTTTAATTTTTTGGATGTAGAATGATGATTTAATGTGTAGAAAGTAATCTTTGATGCTGTTAGGGTGTAGAATGATGCTTTTAAATTTTAGAAAGTCTTCGTTGATGCTTTTAGGGTGTTGGATTTGTTTTGGGCATGGACAAAAAAATGGTGTACAATGGTTGAACCTCACTGAAAAATAGCTCAATAAGATATGGGGACATCGATTCTCAATTCATCAATTGCAATAATTTATTCTTGAAGGAAAGAAGAAAAATACACTGACTGGAACACAGGAATCAGAATCTGCAGTCACCATAACCTGTATGTGATTCAGACAGTCTGTAACGCAGTAAACAAGGTTTTCAATGAGCATAATTCAAACCCTCAAAAGTTTCTGTTTCGGCTGATAACTACATTTGTTGACATTTTACTTCCTCAGAGTTCATTTTCTTCTTCCATTATCTTGAAAAAGGCAACCAAAGCCCTGTTCTCCTTCCGCCCGTCTCACACAATAGAGCCAGAGAAGCCTGATAACATTGTCATTTGTAATGTTTGGAGCCACACAGCTGAGTGGCAGCGGGGCAGGAGGCCATATCTGCCAACAGACGGGTGATTATACACACCAAGTATGAAGCCGTTCCTGTCAATCCCATTGGCTTGGAGTTTCTCTGTTCTTCTTCCAGAGGAAAGCTGATTAGTCATTTCATTGGGTCTAATTGAGATCCTCTCACTGGTAGCTGAGTATAGCAAACATTGTCAAGCAACTCTTTCTATAAATGGATTTCCTGTATGGACAAAAAACAACATAGCCTCAAAGAATTGGATGAAATAGGCTCAACTCTGGCGACATGCAGACAGAAATGATGCAAACATTTGAAAAGATTTCTTCCACATGAAACAGTTGGTTAATGGATTTAGTTTAAGTAGCTCCAACAGTTTTTTTTCTGGCTGAATGGCTAAAAGTTCTGTCTTAGCGTTACTGACTCACACCAAGACAAAGAAGAGTTAGACCAAATGTAATGTTACTGGTTTAAAGATCCCCCCTGGGAGAGAAAGTTCTTCCAAAATGTTGGAAATTGCTAGTTCTCTGAGGGTGATACAGACCCAGGGTGACGAATCAAAAACCTTTATTACATGCACACTCTGCCAAACACACAGTTTGTCTTGTCTTATATACCATCAGTTAATACCCTCACTGAAACAAATGAGGTGCGCAAAATAATAGAAATACCTGTCAGTGTCCTTAATTTATTGCAGGATATTTGACTTCATTAGTCTTAAGGGATGAACTGAGTATGAATTAATATATAAACATATCAATATGCTTGGGGACATTACACTAAGTTCACTTTGAGCTGTGCTTTTTGTCTCCAAGTCCACAATAGGGCACAGTGTAAAAAGAAGGAGCTGTCCATGGTGCTGAAACCTAAAGTACTGGCTTAGAACTCCATGCAGCTTTTTGTTTGATCTTATTTTTGGTTTTATTGGCCTATCATCATCAAAGAGAGAAAAAACAGGTCATGTAGATGAGGCTGTGCTGAAAAAAAATGATACCAACATGGCATGATGAACATTTTATGTACCATGCAGGCAGAATGCATATTTAAACATGGTCCAAAAAAGCGCAAGACTCCGAAGGGTTTCTATGTTAAAGCATCATTGTTTGACAGATATCCACAAATTACTATTCAAGCCAATTATTATGTACTTATATATTTGATCTATATAGAATACATTACTAGAAATACATACATACACAAATATCTAGATGTAGATTTGTAGTAATTCCTGTAAATATTGGTGTTAAATTTCTGTAGTCATGGTGTTCAACAGGGTTCTGTGCTTGGACCACTTTTATTCACACTATTTTTCTGCATATTTCATATTAACAGTACTCCAGCCTGTTCATGTTCATACACTACAGGCCATTTTCTTTCTGAAATTCATGAATCATGAAGCAGGAACATCAGTCAGGCTGCAGCACGGATCCGTGCGTCTCTTAACAGGAATGGCCGCCATCTCTTTAAATGGACCATAATTATTGCGTCATTTCAGTTTGTTTATTTATGTCCAGGGATGGCACGCTGAGTGACACTCTCCTGATTAGACTGGAGGAAATAATGGCAGCTCAGTGTCTCTTATCACCCTGAGAGACGAGTACATCTGTCTGACAGGAGTAGCTGAGGGCAGGTGGAGGTGGAGGAGGGGAGGGGAGGGGCCGGCTGAAGGGGAGAACGAGCTGCGTGATGACTTGTGACATATGAGCAAGAGCGGTGTGGAGGATCGGTTCCAACAGGAAAATGTCAATGACAGATTAGTTATAGAAAGGTTTGTCCTGATAAAAGTGATACTCTGTGTTATTTTAATGGCTCTCCATGCATATTAACGATAAAAGTGCCAGTGTGTAGTTATCGGAGAATAATACAAATGCAAAGTTTGTGTAGTTGAATATATTTTACGACTCCAGACCCACATTCTGTATCATATTATACTGAGAAAGTAAGTGTAAATAGATTATATAATTTCAACAAATATAGTGTACAAACATTGTACTAATGGCAGAGAAATAGAACAGAAGTTTGTCCGTCGATGTGCATTGTGGGTAATGTAGGCAGAAAAGTTCCCCTCTCTATAAACGTTGAGCTGGTTATATGGAATGAATAAAAAGCTGTTCAAATATGAAGGTTAGTCAAATGTATCAGTCTCAAAAGGCTGCTCAGGCTTTTGTGGCAGCTGTCTGCTGAATGGTAATGTTTTCACCTGCCAGTCTCTGTCTGTCTGTTGTGTGCGAGCAATGAAGTGTTTTATTTCTTTAGCAATTTTTAAAACTTAGTTATGAGGTGCTTCACAATGGGAATATGGAAGCCAATTTCGCCAACGTGACGGAAAAGAAAATTCTGTCAGTCATTATAATGAGAAACCTTCACAAAATAAGGACTTCATATCTTCTTATTATGACTTAGTGTCTTATAATAATGAGAAACTCTCTCATGATTATGACTTAGTATCTTATAGTTATGAGAAAGTATCTTGTAAATATGACTCAGTATCTCATAATAATGAGATCTTTAATCGTAATTCTGACTTGATATCTCATATTTATGACTCAATTCTCATAATTATGAGATGATATCCCATAAATATGACTAAAAAATGAAGTCAAATGCACTTTTACAGTAATTAACTGGCAGTATTCTTGTACAGTTACAACACAATATTTGTCACAGATTTGTCAAGAAATTACTGAATATTTACAGTACTTTGTGCAACTTTTCACTGATTTAAAAATAATGTAAATAATGACAAATAATTACATTAAAGTGCTGTAATCACATACAGTCTGACACTGTATGAAAGCAATACAGTAGAATACATCCTAGGCTTAGGTCGTTACATTTAAGGTGTGTGTATTTACACGAGCCTTTGCCCAGAGTGCATTACCTGAGTGTTATCTTTTACAATAAATGGTCACTTCTTTGATGAGAGTGAAACTTTGTGTTTCCTTCAGGTCGAGTGGGAGATCGGCCACCGAGGAACCAACAGAGGCTGCTCGCCGTCGAGGGGGACGAAGTAAAAAGCATGAGTGAGTCACTTACACAAACCTTATCAGCTCCAAGCACAGAACTGTATCTCCTAAACTTTATCTCAGTGCGTATGTGCTGCATGCATGTAGCTAAAGGAAATACACAGTCTCCCTGGTGCATTGTAGTGCTGTCACACTGACCTTGAAAATGTACCATCCAATTCCTTTTGGCCGGCTGAGGAGACAGATCAGAGCTTAATCCCAGGGTCAGGGTGTATCTACTGGGAGATTTCACTCCATTTTGATGGCAAATTCTAAGCTTGTCCTCTTGCCCTGAACAAAAAAGCCCCCTAAAGCTCCCCTGAGTGCCACCTCTGGATTTGGAACGTAGGTCTATTTCAGCCCTAACACCACCTGACCCAGGATAAGCCTCAATAGGATTTCATGGAAAAGATGGATGTAGCAAGATTCTAAGTGAAGTTAATATGCAGGGGGAAGCAAATCCAATGAACACAAGGCCTCACATCAGCCGACACCGTTCATGTTCTGAAAGCTGATTCGTAGGGACGTTCGCTTTGAGAAGTTGGCTATTTATTCGCAAAAATGATGCTATCAAGCTGAGACGGCGTTCCATTTTCAAGCTGGCTGTTTGTCAGGTAGGCTGAAAGCTGCCTGAAGACATGAACCAGATAGCCAATTTAGCATTGTGATTCGACCTGCTGCCGCTAACTGACAGGGCCTCTTTAAACACTTGTGTATTTGTGTCCACACAGCAGTAATCCTGTCCCTGTTCTGTGTAAGCCAAAGAGAAACCAGTCGGGAGAACATGTGGATTATGGCAGACAGTGTAGTGAAGTGGTCAAGGTTATTCAAGGGCTGTTTACTAAAATTGTGCACAGAAAGTTAAGAAGAAATCAAATATAAGGTGCCAGGTTATAGCGCTAAAATTAAAATTGGACATCCAGAGACAGTTGACCTTGCAGCCCACAATCTAACAAAGAGAAAGTCTTTTACTGCTTCATGTGACTATTTCTGCTGGCTGAGCCGCAGCTCTGTCTGTTTCAGTGGAGTAACAATAACAATATGTTCCCTCTCCCCCAACAGGCCGATAATCATTCCCCCCTCCGGTTGCTCAGGGCTTTATCCACGATTGTGTTTCTCATGTTTGAGTTCTGGCCCCCGCTGCATGCTTGTTATTTACTCTGCCTACAGTTGTCTACTGGCTGTGACTCAATCTGTCCATGCACTGTAAACTGTGCTTACAGAGGGAGTGATGTACTTTTTATTTTTGGAGGGCTTTAATAATGAATGTTGGTTGGGAATGGGGTTCTATAGCATTTGATCTAATTGGAGATTTCACCCCTGGTTGATATTTCTGCACTGTAAACCTTAGATGCAAATTTACAGTGAAATCTGAACAGTATTCTACTATATTGATGTCAAACAGTGTCATGCTGTATATTGCAATGCAATCTAGGAGAAAAAATTAGTGATAACAAATAGGTTGTGATGCACAGAAGCTGCTGTTCTGTCTGAAGTGGCCATTTTTATGCTTAAAATGAATATAATATCTCTGGTATTTTTTTCTTCAGGCTCAGTTGAAGTACAGTTATTTTGGGAAAAGTTGACATCTTTGTTTGCACCCTCATCTCTCCCCACAACCTCTAAACCTGCAGTTCATAGGATTGTTTTCTGTCCTGAGCACCGAAAGGAGTAACCTATCGAGCTTTTGCTGGAGGATGTTATAAATGGAAATTTACATTAAGTTCCGTCAGCTTTGTTAACAGGGCCTGGTGATATGTGTTCCCAAAATACTCAAGTTCATCCACACAATGAAATGTCAATATACATTTGTATATATACACTAAATCTGAGTATTGCAACAAATAGCTGAATTATTGATTTTACTTTGGTCAATGGAGTGTTAAATATAGAGTTTCCCTGCTTAAATGTAACTGCTACTAAAAATGTTCATAGAATTGTACACAGGTTTTGTTGTCATGAATGGATGCATATGTTTAGAGTACCAATATAATTTACTGCCACATATTCATACCTCAGCATTGATTAAGGAACACACATCACTTGTTCAGTTGCAAAGAAAAGGTAAAGGAATCTCTAAATTTTACATTTACAAGATCCTGCAACGAAGGCATTGTAAGTTACTCTTTCTGGGCACCGCAGGTTCATGCAGCACAGATGTTAAGGAAAATCGGAACTTGGACAACCTCTTCTCCAAAGAGGGGGTTGCAGCTGAGGCTGCTCAACTCCCCAATGGGAGTGCTGGGGGTGGGAGGAAACGTCCCTTAGAGGAGGGCAATAACGGGCATGCACATTCCAAGTACAAGCCCAAGAAGCGTAAGAAAGTCCCGGGGCCCATTCTGCCTAAGAATGCCCTCATGCAGCTGAATGAGATCAAGCCGGGGCTGCAGTACAAACTGCTCTCTCAGACCGGACCCGTCCATGCGCCCGTCTTTGTGATGACTGTGGAGGTCAACGGGCAGCTGTTTGAAGGTTCTGGTCCGACCAAGAAGAAGGCCAAGCTGAACGCAGCAGAGAAGGCGCTGCGATCCTTCGTCCAGTTCCCCAACGCGTCTGAAGCCCACATGGCCATGGGCCGGACTCTCTCTGTTCACACGGACTTCACCTCAGACCAGGCGGACTTCCCGGACATGCTCTTTAATGCCTTCGAGACATCCGCTCCTGTAGATGACCCGTTTTACCTCGCTTCCAACAGTAACGGTTCCTTCAGCTCACTGGGAATAGAGTACCCGTTGCTCCCCTCCCCTATCCCAAATCTGATCCAGGCCCCCTTACCTCCACCCCCCTCAGCCTTCATCTCCCCTACAAGCGGCAAGAATCCCGTCATGATCCTCAACGAGTTGCGGCCGGGTCTCAAGTATGACTTTGTGTCGGAGAGCGGGGAGAGCCACGCCAAGAACTTCGTCATGTCGGTGACGGTCGATGCTCAGAGCTTCCAGGGTTCTGGGAGGAACAAGAAGCTGGCCAAAGCCCGGGCTGCCCAGGCCGCTCTCTTTGCTTTGTTTAACATGCAGCTGGATCAGGCTCCGTCGAGACAACCTATACCCAGAGAGGGACTGCAGCTTCACCTGCCGCAGGTAAGCATCCACCAAGGACACTGGTCGTGTTTCTAACAAATGTCTATGCACATAAAAGTTTTTACGCTTGAGGTTGCTTTTGTCTTTTATGAAAAAGATAGTTTGGGCGTTGGTTTTTTCAAAAGTTCTGATGTAGTGAACATTTATCTCACATGACTGATTATCTGTTTCCTCCTTGAAATTGCCCAATTGAATCCAGTTCCTGAAGACTTTATCGTAGTTTTTTCTGTCTACTTCTACTATTTATTGATGGATTACCCTACCACAATACATTACACTGCCATGTTTATGCAGCTTTGTTTATTCGCTCTAAACCAGTTGATGGAAACGTCCCTAATTCAGATTGTCTTTAATGCGACATTTCAAAATTTCACTACAAAATTAGTTTAAACTTTAATTGGAAACTCGGCCATGGACTACTGAGAGGCCTCATTATTTCAATGCTTTCTTGAACATTTTAATCTTGTCTTGTTAAAAGAATACATAGCAGAGTGCAGAGTGTAACTCCGTTATGAATTGCATCCTTTTCTTTTCATTTGTTCTGTGCTGCTCACAATGCTTCTGTCTGCTCTGCAGGTGCTACATTATGTATACTGATCATTATAAATACATAAACACATAACAGTTAAATCACCGTTCCTGCTTTCCTGAGCCATAATATGAATAGTAAACAGGGACTGATGACATTGAAGACATTTCTTTCCATAAAACCTTTGAGAACCTCCTGAAGGACCTACACTGTACAACTTTTCATTGTTAAATATTCAGTAATCAACAGCAGGAGCTTGGCCTGCAAACTGCTGTATCTTTTTAGTTTCTTATCTTGTTTTAGAAATAAATTTACAGTATATTACTGTATTCTTTATTCTTACTGGATTTAAGAAAAAACGTGTATTATTAGAAATACATTTGCAGTATATTACTGTATTCTTGTAAATTTGCAGAATTCCACAATATTCCTAAAAGCCCAACCCCATCAACTGCAAGTAAAAAACTTGATTTTAGAATCTTAATGCAATCATTATCACATAAAAGTGTAAATCAGTATTAAAAAGTAGAAGTAGAAAGCAAGTCCTTCATGTTGAAGTACAAATATAGATACATGGTGCTCTGTATGGCAAGAAAGGGACAAAAGCAGCATTACTAAAGATTAGTTAAGATTACTTTGATGAGAAAAGTCATAGCCTGAAAGGGCCTGTGGAAACAAACACTTCCTTGTTAGATGTTTGTCGTCTAATGGCCAACCTGACAAAGTGTGATTGAAGATGGAGACGGCTTGAGGATAGACAAGTTCAATACACCGAGAATCTATTTACACATAAACTAATCCCTGCCTGTAATCCCTGCGCACTGATAACACAGCTGCTATCTTAATTAGCATCACACTCTGAGTGCTATTCAAACACTGCTGTTCATTATAGCAGGCTTTCCAAGTCACTGTGCGTTACCTACAGAGCAGTCAGCCAAGCAGAGGATCCGACTGTTCTAAGCCGCTCAGAGCCCTGCCTGTCATTCACACCGGGGCACATTTGCTAATTGAAATATTCAATAATAGTTCCAGCGCAGATAAGAAGAGCTTTCTTTTATCACACATGGCTCCGTCTTTATGTTATATCATTCCACCATTTCTCATTTGGGTTGCCGCCGCAGGTCCTGGCAGACGCCGTCTCCCGCCTCGTCGTTGACAAGTTCAGTGAACTGACGGACAACTTCACGTCTCCGCACGCTCGACGGAAAGTATTGGCAGGTGTCGTCATGACAACAGGTGATCTTTTTTATGGCTTCTGAAAGTGTTTAGTATTCATCCAAGAAGCTTTGAGGAAGCTATGTGTTTGAATGTGCAGCATCACATTACATTCAGTCTGACTCTAGTGCAGCACATTTGTTAGCACCATCACTTCCACAGCTATCTTCCCCATCATAAGGACCTATTCACTAAAGATATGCAGTATTAATTATATCACAGTGCAATCACCCCAATAAAGTTTTTAAACTGAGGGCAATTTGCCTCCTTTTTCCACATGATTGCAGTCATCCAAATAGCAGAGTATAAATGTGCTAGAAGATAAAGTTTGGGGTGCAATTTACCCTTTGCAAATTATTGTTTTTGTATTATTTGCATGTTTAACGGCAGCAACAGCCTTGCAATCCTTTTGTGAATTGGCCCCTGGGTTGAATCTCCTTATCCATGTCAACTAGTGTATTTTGCATCTTGCCAGCTTATTTTCCTGAAGAAATATAGAGCGTTATTCCACTGGAATCACTCATTACTAATTTATGATCCCGACTGGAGCCAATCCCAGCTGACATTGGGGGAGAGGTGGGGTACACACTGGACAGGTTGCCAAACTATCAAACGACAGACAACATTCACGCTCTCATTTACACCGACGAGGCAATTTAGTGCCACCAATTGAACCTAAGCTGCATATCCTGTCCTCTATTCTGTTGACAGGTACTGATGTGAAGGAGGCTCAGGTGATCTGCGTGTCCACGGGGACAAAGTGCATCAACGGTGAATACATGAGCGATCGAGGTTTGGCCCTCAATGACTGCCATGCTGAGATTGTGGCTCGCCGCTCCCTCATCAGGTACCTGTACTCCCAGCTGGAGCACTTCCTCAGGTGAGTCACTGTGTGTCCTGACTGTCTTACTGTACCTGCCAGCTCTACAGGGTCAACTAAAGGTCCTCAACAAGGCTGAGAAGTTGACAGTTTGAGAAAATCTGTGAATTCTCAGGGAATATTAGAGAATTTGAGTTAAGTTCTCATGTAAATTTACAGTGAAATCTGAGCAAGATTCCACTGCACTGATATCATACAGTTATGCTGTATATTGTAATGTAATCTGGGAGAAAACATAGTGGTTACAGCACCTTAAGAAAATGCCATTAATGCCATATTTCCTACAGGAAGCATGTATAGTGTAAATAAAAGTGGTCCAAGTACAGAACCTTGTGGAACACCATGAACAACATGACTGTGCAGTGTCATACTGTATGTTGCAATGCAATCTGGGAGAAAAAAAATATGTGTGTACTGCACTTTAAGCCATTATTTACAATAATTTACTGGAAATTTCCACTAAGTTTTAAAGTTGTTGTTAAGTTTTACTGTGGACTGTAAATATTCAGTACTTGACTGTGTTGTTAATTTACAAGAATCCACTTATATACTGCAAAATCTATTTTTGCTGCCAGTTAATTACTTCTGGAGAACTTAAACATTCAAAAATTGGAGAATTCATATGTGTAAAATCCAGTAAAATATATTTTTCTCTCCTGCATGTCAAACCTAAAAGTTTAAAGGTTTCCTACCAGACAATCAAAAAACGTTATTCACCTGATTTTCCATGTTTCTCCAGTAACCACGAAGAGGAGCATCAGAAATCCATTTTCTCCAGGTGTAACAACACCCAAGGCTTCAGACTGAAGGAACACGTCCAGTTCCACCTGTACATCAGCACCTCGCCCTGTGGAGACGCCCGCATCTTCTCACCTCATGAAGCCGGAGTGGAGGGTGAGCAAGGCGGGGCATGTCCGGCGTCACCCTAACACTTAAGTCATGATTTTACTGTGAAAATGTTTGTCTTACCATGTCTTTGTATCCCAGATCAGGGGGACAGACACCCGAACAGAAAAGCACGTGGGCAGCTGCGCACTAAAATAGAGTCCGGTGAAGGAACCATCCCGGTACGGTCCAGTAACACCATTCAGACGTGGGACGGGGTTCTGCAGGGTGAGAGGCTGCTCACCATGTCCTGCAGTGACAAAATAGCCAGGTTTGTGTTGTTTCACTTCCTGTTCCATCACAGAGTGTGTACACAGCGGTCGCATTGCCATCAACAAATTTCTATGCGCAATTTAGGGATTTGCATGAGGAAAGCTTGATGGAAACACCAAAATTCAACAAAACTTCTGCGTCCATCAGAGACACTGTGAAGCCATGATTAATTCAGCTGAGACGAACAGTCACATGACAAGTATTCATTGAAAATCTGTTTACACAGACCAGAGAGGAGAGGACAGGAGAGGTTATAAGTAGTAAAAATAAAATTAGTTCAATATGTATAACATGTGGGGACCCAATATTTTTTCCAACATTTGTGACACTTGTGGCTATTTGGAAAAGTGTTGCATATATAGAATACATTTTATTCTAATTACGAAAAAAAATTCAACTTGCGCTTTTTCTTTTTTTTTTTAATGTAACTGTGTTTTCTGCACAAAAGACATTTTCAGTTGTCGCCACATCTAGCCTTGATTTTGCTGATTCCACAAAGCTGCAGGACTTATATATTTAATACATTTTTTATATTGCAGTGAAATACAAGACAACAGTGAGTAAAATGCCTAAAACTGCTTGTGGTTCAGAGCGTTACAGGGGAATGGACATTGTTTTCTGTCTCAGCAGCTCATTGCCAATGAAATGCACCTTTAAGATGTTTATGTCAAGCAAAACATATTATAATATTATGAGATATAATATGAAAATACAGCCTGAGTAAGGGAAAAACCTTTAATCTAGCTGTAACATACTGTAGTTTTCCCTTTCCAAATATTAAACACAGCCCTGCAGAAGCACTTGAGGAGTTGGAGGGTGTTTTAGAGCACAACAGTATGAATCCTGATGATTATGTGCAGGTGTAAAGAGGCTGAATTATCTCAGTGTCAGCCTGCAATCACTCGTTTTCTGTCTCCGCCGTCAGCTGCAGTGCTCAGGTGCCATCAGGCCACCGAGGCTTTGATTAGACTGCTTGATGAATCTCCAGGAGGGCCGCTCACAGCTCAGGACTCCTCTGAGCTGGAATCAATGGGGTTCACCCTCCTCCTCCTCTTTGTCTCTTCTTGTTGTTTACAAAAAGAGGACTACAGTAGAAGACCCCAATCCATAAAAGCAGGACAAGTTGAGTGGCTATATTGTTTCTGTCCCCCCTCAGGTGGAACGTGCTCGGATTCCAAGGCTCTCTGATGAGCTACTTCACTGAAGCCATCTACTTCTCCAGCATCATCCTGGGCAGCCTGTACCATGCTGACCACCTCTCCAGAGCAATGTACCAGAGGATTACTGAGATCGAGGACCTGCCACAGTCCTTCAGCCTGAACAAGCCACTGCTCAGCGGTAAGAAACCGACTGCACGAACACTTCATGACTCTCTACTCTTCATCTGTCCACACTGCTGTACACTGTAAACCTTGGATGTAAAATTTACAGTGAAATCTGAACAGTATCAGACTATATATTGCAATGTAAACTTGAAGAAAAAAATATGACCATAGCGCTTTGTTTTCTAATGATATTTCCTAAAGGAAGCATGTATAGTGGGAATAAAAGTGGTCCAAGCACAGAACCCTGTGGAACACCATGACTAACTTTACCATGCAGTGTCATAATGAATTAAAAGAATCACATACTGAAACCCAATTATGCCACATCATAAATAAACTAGGGAAGAGATGAGGGTTCAGACTGAGAGACCTGTTAAAAAAAAAAGTGTTGATTGATTTGTGCAAAATGCAGAAGTGAAAAACGTTTGTTTCACTCCTCAAATCGTCCCTTTGTGATTCAATGCAATCTCAATATATCCTGTTTGATATATACAATAAGGAGGACAGTGGATTTGGCCTTCCACTCTTGTTTATGTTCACTTTGACCTGAATCTCTGCCTGCAGGAATAAGTAACGCAGAGGCTCGCCAGCCAGGAAAAGCACCCAACTTCAGTGTGAACTGGACGGTGGGAGACCAAGGCTTAGAGGTGATCAACGCCACCACAGGGAAAGATGATCTGGGTCGCCCCTCCAGGCTCTGTAAACACGCGCTGTACAGCCGCTGGAAACGCCTGCACTGCAAGGTAACACAGCACACACACAGCTCACACACAGGGTAGTACGCTGCTATACTACAGTATTTCTGGAGGCCAAGTTAGGAAGTTAGGTTTGCAATGGTGTCTATTGAGAATTCATCTTTGGGATTTTGTTTACAAAAGGTCTGAAAAACACGACTAGAGGCTGTAAGACTATAGAGAGAATTCCTTTCTGTGTCTGGCCTTAATGTCCCCGACAACCACTGTAATTTAAGCTACTTGTTAGCAACCACCTTTTCTTTTTAAAGCTAATTTTTTGGTATTTTTCATGCGTTTATTAGATAGTGACAGATAGATTCGAACCTGGGTCCGCCTTAGTGGTCACACGCCACTGGGATGCCCTGCAACTGCTACATAAAAACTTCAAAATCTCTCTAGCTTGTGTCAACCTCAGGCCTTATTTCAGGCATCGAACCACAAACCCATTAAAAATCCTCATTGAGTTTGAGATGCTTGAATGCTAACTTACTTCCTGGTTTGAGAACTCATTCCTGTGGCACCCTATGGTACCATATCATGACTTTTACAGCCAAGACCTTTCTGCCCCTGTCCCGCAGCTCTCGCCCACCCTGCGGATCAGGACAGTGAGACCCAGCATTTACCACGATGCCAAGCAGGCAGCGGTGGAGTACCACGGCGCCAAGCAGACGCTCTTCAGAGCCTTTCACAAAGCCGGCCTGGGCGCCTGGGTGAAGAAGCCTATAGAGCAGGACCAGTTTGCACTCACCACCTGAATCCACGCTGAGCGGCTGGTGATGGGGGTCAGACTGTACTTTATTTTCTGGGTCAGTTTCAGCAGTGGAATAACTTCCCTCTGGATGTTCATGGACTGGACTGTGTTTTACTGAGGCACCAAATCCAGATGTCACAGCCCATTTTTATAGCCTCATGCTACAGCCAGCACTTCACATCAAAAAAAGATCATTATTCAGTCGGTTATGCAACTTTATACAAAGGACAAATGTACAAACAGACTTTGGGAAAGGAAACAGCGTTGTTAGTTAAAATGGCACTTGTTTATATAAGAATTATAGTGATATATTAATTTTGCATGTGTGATTAAACCAAATCGATAGGAAGTCTCCAGTAAAAGGTTTGTTATCCTGTATCCGTGTCGTGGGAACTTGAGAATGTCCTCCTGCAGTTTGTAAAACTGTCTTTCCTCTGCTTCGTTGCAGTTGTTTTACTGCAAAACTGAGCTCACAAAGATATTTTCTTCTATTTTACGCTAAGAATATGCACACTCAGATGTCTAAAGGGACAGAAAAGACTTCCACAGCTCCACCCTCCAGTTCAGACACAGCTTTACTCTGAGCTTTTCTTGTCCGTGTAACAAACAAAAGGGAATGAACTGAGAATTCTGCCCCGGTAGGTTGGTTTGTATGGCTTTTAAAGAGATGTTTAGAAAGTATTATTATCTATCAAGGAGCCTGGGTGCACATGATGTGAGAGCCACAACCATCACGACTGACTGTGATAGGCTGATACACCTGTCAAGAAAATTAGCTCCTTAAAAGAATATTATGTTATTTCCCCCTTGTTTTAAAATGATAGTAATGATGGTTCTTAGTGATGCTACTAAGATGGCTTAAAGTACAATAAGTATGTGTTTAATGTTTTACATTCCTAATCAGGGGAGCTAACGGCTCACGATGGTTCACGACACAAGCAAAACATCATTAATCTTTTATGAAATACTGTCATTTCTACCAATATTAGTCCCTCCAGTGGTGTATCAGTAAGTTACCTTGTGTGCAGTTAAAAAGGTCCAGAGTTCAGTTCTGGATACTGGCAGTCTGGGCAGCATCAACCACAGTGTGTGTGTGTGTAAAACTTGTGGTGTAAAACTGCTTTGAGTGGTTGCAAAGGCGAGTTTACCTCCCCTACAAATCGGGAAAGGACGCGTGATTTAAACTGCCTGTTTGGAAAAACAACTTGGGAAATAATTTTCCATCTAGATGATGGAAAGAAAGACCTTCAAAGCAGCACGTATTGTTGTTAACCCCTTAGTGATTGGCCCCATAAATAGAAGACTGGGGTTTGTGGGCAGTGGATTTTTAGGGGGAGACAGCAGGTCAATGGTAGATGCAACATAGAAGTGTTGAAATGCAGAACTGTCTATCAAGTTTTTCTAGTCCTGAATCTCTAATAAAAATGACTTTTTGACAATTTATTCAACTTATTAGGGCTTATAAGGGTTTAGAATTTGGGTTGATACCATTTGAGCAACACATATGCAGCTGAATTAGGCAATTTTAATAGGGAGAATTGATAAAAAATGGTCAAAACCCCCCCAGAATATTAAATAAATACACCAAGAACTTTGGAAAACCATAGAATAATCCATGCTGTGCACTTAGTAAACTGCTAAGAAACCTCCTTATTGTCAATATACCTAGGAAAGCTCTGGGTCTCTAGTTTCATGAGGCTGTGATTATCCTGGAGCTCTTTACAGTGAGATCATGGTTCAAGAAATGCTGTCATTGCAATGATATGGCTACCATGGAGACTAACATCCATAAAACGCCACGGGGTTTAAATGAACCCTTCTGGGTTTATAACAGATATTTTTTGGATTCAGCTGTTTTGTTCAGTTCAGACGTCTGTGAGGACGAGTTAAGAGTTCTCACATCATGAGTGAAGCACTCAGTCGGGCTGGTTGGTCCACTTGATGAATCCTTTTTCATCAGTCTCCATGTACGCTGAAATCCTCATTTTCTGGATCTGGGTAACAATCTTTATGCAATGACACGTGAGAGTGTGTCTCTCTCCTGCAGTGACCGTCCCTCAACCCGCTAGTGTAACTACTCCGTCACTATCATCACCAGGGAAAGCTCACCAAAGATGATGTCAGCATCTGTCAATCCTTTGACAGTTTTTATTGTCTCTTATTGTGATGATGTGCTGTTTTATGTTTGATGTCCAGCTCTTTCAAACCAAACAAGACAGGTCTGTTTCCTCTCTAGCACAGAGAGAATCTATATTTCATGTCCTGATCTAGCTTGTGTTTATGTTTCAATGTACTTGTTGTAAGAGCATTTCTTAAATAACTTCTTTTTTATTTCCTCAACTCTGCTGTAAAGGTCCTCTGGATGTAAACCTTCAGCCTCAAACTAACACAGGGCATCATTTGAACATAGCTCGGGTTCTTTTCTTTACATACTTTGAATGTGTATCCTTCTGCTTATATTTCATTGCTGAAAATAAGTCTTAACTTTGAGCATGTGCAGACCTGTTTCTGTCTCCAGACTTGCACCCTCTGGGTTTTTTCACAGGATATGCACTTTTTAAAAAGGGAAGCTATTTATTTTTTTCCATTAACTTCGAGGTAAAGCTAAATCCAATGGATGATGATCCACGTGTTGATGCTTGGTGAGCCTCCATAGTTCTGATGGGTTCATGCACCACGTTATTGATGTGCCCCATAAAAGATAGCAAGACTGTGGGGCCTAATGCATGAGCTCTACGTGTAAAGCATGAAAATATGAATATAAAAATATGTAGAAACTGAGTCAAGTCACTGAGCTAGAGATTTAATAAAATGATATTACAGTCATTTTGTATGGTTGTCTTTACTTTTATATAGGGTTAAATGTGGCTCCTGAAGGGGGGATGAAAGATAGATAGATGCATGCATCCTTTTTCTGGACAGGGTGCGTCTCAATTTTGCAATATTATGTAGGTGAAAAAAGTTACAGACTCTGGAGAAACACCACATGACAGCAGATGGAGAAATAACTACTCAACACAACTAAAGAAAATAAAAGATTGATTTATACTTGGAAGTACACAGCATATTAATGTATTGCTCATTTCAGCCCCAGTAACAGTGTGACAGTGAAGGTGTAATGTCAAAATGATGGCGTTCAGTCAAATCTGGTGATGGCTGCATTCCTTTTGTTGTTGTTGACACAATGGCAGGTAGCTGCTGTTTATCTGCCGCTATCTAAAGCTGCTCTGACCGCCGTCTCCACATGGGCTGTTAGAGGCCTATTACTTTGTGTCCTATCAGCCACTTGCACCTGTGCAACATGAGAGAGCCAGATAATCTCACTGTGGATTACCTGTCCTCTCTCCATCACCAGGGAACAGCCAGCAGACCCCCTGCACATACACGGACCTTTCTATATGGACAAGCTGGCTCCATTCCCTTTCCTCTTCCACCTGCGAGAGCAAAGTTTAGAAGTTGATTTCCGGGCTGTGGGATTTGAGGTGATAGAGCCTGGGTAAAATTGAGAGAAAAGAGAAGTCAAACAACTTCAAGGTGAAGTAGGATTAGTGAAAACAGCTCTTCACCTTACCCAATTTATCTGCAAATTATGTTCCAGGCTAAGTCTCTGACAGGGCGCGTAAAACGGACAAGTTTTAATGCTTGGATAGTCATTTCTTAATATCCAAATCCACACTGCCTGTGTCACTGTCTGCTCTTTCTTTTTCCATATAACCACAGATATAATCAGTTTATTGAACAAATCAAAGCTAGTTGTGCTTCCATCAACAAATTTCTATGCATATTTTTATGAAGATCCTCATGGAAAGCTTGATGGAAACACCAAAATCCGCTAAAACTTGAAATGTACATTTTTTCCTGAGTGGCCAAACTTGTCCGATTTCCATCCTCTTTTTGTTGTTGTCTCCCTCTCAATCTCTACTTCTTCTGCTGTTTACTGACGGATTAACCTACAGCAATACATTACACTGCCATCTACTGGCCAAAGTACGTTTATACAGCTTTGTTTTATTTGCTCTAAATCAGTCAATGGAAAATGTCCCTAATTCGCATTTTCTTTAATGTCAGGAATATATACTTGGGTCTAGATGTTTGCGCTAGATTTTCGAAACTCTCATGAAATGGTTGAAGTTATTGGCTTGTATATTTCACTGTAATCTGGTAGGAAAAAAATCATTACAGCACTTTAAGAGAATGCCATTATTTACAGGAAGTTACTGTAAATTTAAACTGAAAGGTTTTACAGTGTATTGTTGTTGCCTTAAATTACATGTCTGAAGGCTGTTTGTGAATAAAGGGATTAACTCTGGTAACATATCAAGTCTTAGTTTGAGTTGGTGAGAATCAAGAGGCATTTAAAACTGATCAATCTCTTATCTTAATGAGTATTTGAGGCAGCGGGACAGTGAATTTTAGACTACAGTGTGTGTGTTCATGGAAGAACATGTACACACACAATCCTTGTTAGAAGATACATTCACTGTTTATTTGGCTCTGTACATGATACAAGTGTTTGTCATTTGTAACTCTGTCGGTTTTCATTTGAAAACTGAATACTGCAGGTGAAGAAGAGATTTGGAGCGGAGCCTGAGTGTCCCGTCCCCCTCCATCAAACTCTCTGGCTCAGCGGCTGAAGTTGTCCATCCATTAGGACGTCTCCTCATTTGTCGCGGCTCGTTTCTCCAGCAATCAAACCCCATTAGCCCCTTAATGGGCCTCTGCATGAACTTAATGTACATACAGTATCACGGCACTCAGCAGATGGTCCGAAAATTGCTCCAACCACAGTTTGCTTTTTCTCTGAGATGTTAAAATCAACCATTGATAACTTCATCATCTAAACTTAAAAACACAGTTTTTTCTTAACCTGTGCCCCCATTAACATTCCTCTGATCACGCTCTATGGTTTCGTTTCAATGAAGGTCATTTAAAGGGTTCTGCAGCTGTTTAGTAATGTAAAGAGAGCTACTTTAGGTGTCAGCACATGACAAAAAGTGGGTAATACATTTTGTGACAGTCTGTTTCCTGCCTGGAGCACGTCTGGATCTCCAAACTGGGAACTCTGTAAGTACCTCATACAACCTCACTTCAAAAAATCCAAACTATCCCTTTAAGGAGAATGAATGCGTCCTACGTGAAACCAACAGTAAACAATGTTATTTCAGTAACATAACTTCTTCACTTCACTTCTTCATTTCTGGTCGTTATTTGACTTTATACATCATCTTTTATAATGCTAAACCACTAACCTTAGTAAAGTATCATTGTTACTTTAATGTAAAAAACTTTTTTTAAAGTTAATATGTTTAAAACTGCAAATGTTATGTTTAGAAATGTTGATGTCACGTGTGCTGGTCTGTAAATCTTAGATGCAAGTTTACAGTAAAATCTGAACAGCATTCTACTGTATTGATGCCATACAGTGTGATACTGTATATAGCAAAGCAATCTGGGAGAAAAAAAATATAATATATAGATTACAGCACTTTCAGAGAATGACGTTAGTTGTAACAGATACCGGTGATGATCCATAGCAACATAAAGACGGTATTTGTGCTCAGTCTGTGACAACTAAAGCATAAAACCTGCTGTTACGGCGATGACAAATCCTTGGAATCAAATTTGGCACAATGGCGGTTAGCCTCATTAACAGTGAGGGACGCCTCATTGGTGTTGGGCCTGTCAGAGCCACGGGCAGCGATCTGTGGGCCTCGAGTCACCGTCCTGTAACCATCTCTCTCTGCCACTGGAGAGGATTTCTCTAATTCCTTACATGTCGGTTTAGGAATTGAATCAGGCTTTAATGGCTCTCTCAGGAATTCCTGATAATGGACTTCTTGTTGGGTTTTACCTTTAAAAAGAACATCTTGTCGAAGAAATGATGAGATGATTATTATCATCTTCAAAACCAATACAGAGTAATAGCTTAGCATAAAAAGTGGAAACAGGGAGGAAAAGTTCCCCTTTTCCGGATTAACAATCTTGGAAATTGACGCTTTCTTGAATACACTTTTGGCATTGACCACATGCAGTATTATGGTTCATTTTGTTTAAACGTCTCATACAGAAGACAGTGACTGAAGTGCTCACTTCCTGTCTCCTGGTGGAAGAGAGTCTAGTTTCCACAGAACCCGAAAAAAGGAAAAGGTCGCCGTCATCCCATAATGACTGGCAGTGAGTGGAGAGCCTGGTTACTCACTGTGTCCCCACATACATCAACTCCACTGAGCAGAAAATTAAAATGGAAATTTAGGCCTTGAACAGAGTCAAGGGTCCCATTGACCTGTGCTGTATGATTTATGGCAGCCGATTACATCATCCCAGTGCTACCTGGACCACAGAGCTCATTGATGCAAAATAGTGTCCACATTAGACTGAGGTGGCATCTGTTTTTCAGACAGTCATACCTACTGCAGATTATATGACGGTATTTTTACATTTTGTGAGTAAACACTAAAACCTAGCTACGTAGCTAATGGATTTAACCACATATGAAAAAAGTCTGCCAGCTCTTTCCTTAACATATTCCGTCCAAAAAACAGTGTCTGGCTCACAAATATGCCTGCATAATACACAACAATAAACCCTTAAATATAACAAAATCCGGCCTTTGGACCAACAGTAATAACTAACTAACTGGAGTACGTGTGTGTTTTTTTCCTTGTTTTTTTTTTACAGAGCAGTGTATCAACATTTGTTTAAATTTGTGTTCAGTTAACAAATTAAATCTTCATTTCAGTCCTATCGTTTCTGTGAATATGCCTTTAATTTATATGGTCAAACAAACACTGACATGCCAATTAACAGACTTCAGATAAGATGACATAAAGACAGCAGAAGACGTATGCATTTGCATTTTGCATGTGTGTGTTTGACCTTTCCCCTCAGTGTGATTAAGCAGCAGTGATTCCAAATGCCACCATTGAGCTAAAAGTCAAGATAAAGCAGTGGCATGTGTGTGTAATCTCAATGACATTAGAACAGCAGACTGAATGTTTATCACACCCAACTAACAGGAATAAACTGTAAATGTACACAGTAATATCTGCAAATGTATTTCTAATATTTCACTGTATTTCTAAAAATACTGTAAGAAACTGTCAAATTTTACAGTGTGCCTGTGTAGGTACACATTCTAATAAATTATCATATTTGATATTCATAAGGCTCCCCTTGTATAAATAATCAGAGCAGTTTTGCATGTATTTGCACATTAATAAGGGACCATGGATGGAATGTGGCTCAAGGTCCAGTCAGTGTTAATATTAACATTTAAACAAGCTCATACAAACTGTTTACTAGCTAACGGATCATGGAGCTTATTAAATGAATTAATAATCAGCATGTGCGGTTTCACAGACTATGGGGAAAAGGGCATCCCGAGCCTCATTTGTTTGAAATATGTATACTGTACCATCAATTCCACTTCTTTTTTATTCTCCTTTTGGTCATTAATTTCAATATGTTTGTACACTGGAACATTTGCACATTGAGTGGTACGTTTGTTAAATTAAAGAAGACAATGTTGCATTATGAAACAATTCTGAAACATGTCTGCCATCTTGTGGTCAGTAGTAGTTAGTACAGCAGCAGTGGGACCTGCTGTGAACTGTATTAATAAAGATACTTAGAGAGAAAACATTATTTTCATTGTATATATTTATATTATATATATTATTTATTATATATCTAAATAATTAGTTAAAACAAATTAAGGTCCTTTGCTTTACTTTGTTAAGTCAATATATACAGAATGCGGGCGCCCTATATGAGCCTGACTGTTCTCTCTATGGCCTGTAGAGGGCAGTAACGCGCCTATCAGCGTCCATACAGTCGAAGAAGAAGAAGGAACGATGACGTCACCGCGCACTGTTTGAATAAAGGCGGAAGAGGCGTTTCGTGGGGCGCTACAAGACAACATTACCGTAAACTCACGGCAGCTGGTAACACCTACAATGAATTACTTAGATTCTATCATTAATGAATGCTGTATCTTCCTATTCACAGCCAGCTAACAGTAGCAAACACACAGCTAGCGTTAATTGAAGTGCTAACTTTACTTTGTTAGCAACTGAAGCTAACCCCGCTGACTAACTAAACTACTAACGTTAGCTGACGTTACAAGAAAAGTTGAAAACATTCACTTAGTTACAGATATATTGAAGTAACCGTAATTTATCAACATAAATTAATAGACCATTGGTGGAGAAACTGCATATGAAATGTAGCTGGTTCTGTGAATGTTTTTCATTTGGAGAGAGCTTGATGATGAGCTCCATTCAAAATATTTCAGTTCAATGCTATTTTACTCAATTAAAAATAACTATTTGATGGCTACTGGTGTGCCGAATTGACCAAAATAATCATAAGATTCCCACACTGTGTTGTTTTTTTAATGTGCATGTGTTTATTGTTACTAACAGCCCAACATCTTGTATTGCCTGATTTTTAAATGGAGATCTGCATTAAAAACCCTGCATTCAAATCTTACTGCTTTTCTCTTATCTCTAGGACTGTGCACCCTGCAGTGCAGTACGGAGAAACAATGGAACAGGTAAGTCAACATTAGATGCTCATTATATTCTGCTATGAGGCTTGTGAGTGGAGGGGTGGATCGCCTTTCATGAATTACTGTGCTTCCATAGAGGCAGCTCCTCTGCTCAGGAACTTCAGAAACCTGATCACTGGTTGGTCTTGGCAGGAGCCACTGGCTCAGAAAGCCCTGTCATGATTAAAGTGAAGCTCTTGAAGGGCTAAGTTTGTGCTGCAGTGAAGGACTGTTAAGAAAAGGACATGGACAGCAGGACAAGAAATAATACATATGTTTATCTGTGGACTTACAAGCAGTTCCAGGTAGAGATTTCTTCAGCAGGTTCACATTGATCTGTGATGTTTATTTGCTCATTGATTGTCTGTCACAGCAGGAGCAGGTGGAATGGGATGACGTTAATAAACTTCTGCAGCATCATGGTTTTAAGCCAGTGTATTTTGCAGACCCTATAGAGAATAAGAATCTTTCAGGTAAGAGTCAATGCTTTTAATTTCCTTACAAAATATACATTTTTTAATCTTCTTGGATTAGTCTATGATTGTTTGCAGATACTTTGTCTCTTTTTTTAGTTTTAGCTTCTGTTGCATAACTCTACATGTGTCCTTAGATTTGATTCTGCTGGACAAGAAGTCATGTAGTGAGATGAGGACGATTCTGAGGACGATGCTGACAGACTCGGAGAGAAGACAGGCGCTCATTCAGGAGCTCATCAAGTCCAACAACCAACTCAAGTAAGTCAAACAATGATCCAGTTTCTCATACTCATTACAAATTTAGATTTCTACAAATGTCACTGTTAAAATTACATAAATCATTAAAAAATTAGAAAACAAGTTGAATTTCTGACAATTATTTTGTAAAAATCTGAATAAAATGGATCTATATCTATATATAAAACGAGTTTCCAAGTGTCATTAATATTCCTAAACAAACGGAACTATTTGCATTTTTACAACCTCTACTTACAAACTCTCCTGTCCCCTCCTCTCTGATCTGTGTAAAGAGATTTTCAGGAAATATTTGTCACATGACCGCCTGTATCAGCAGAATCAATCATGGCTTCACAGTGTCGCTGAAGAGCAGAATTTAATGTTTTCAACAGGATGGTTTATTTTTGGTGATATTTCAAATGAAACATTTAAAATACAAGTGATTTGGACAGAAATATCACAATTTCAAGCTTCATTTTGGTTACTTTTTCTGACTGAAAACCATCCATTTAAGAACTGTCAGAAACTTAAATTCCAATTACTCTTTCTTTACATGATGAACAATGTATTTTTGAAAGTTGTCCAAAAAGAAATCCATCAGAGAAGAGGCAGAGTCTTGGAAATAAAGAACAACACCAGCATGTACAAATACTATAATGTCACCCAGATTGAAAGAAAACAGCTGATGGTGTGTACATGCCTGCAGTGTATATTACTGAGGGCGTCTCATCTACTTAATAATGTATATGCAGCGTGTGGAGACCACCTGTCCTGGTGTCATCTAATCTCATCAGATGAGTATCAGAGATACACCTGTCCTGTAGCTCAGTGCAGGTATGAGCTCTGAGCCGGGGGGGTCAAAAGAAACCCATCTGTAATACTGCTTATATTTCTTTACGTCTTCTCCAGAGCAAATAGTCATTTAGTCCCAATAAATCCTGTAGTTATAGGGGTTTTTAAGATGTGGCTAAGCCTAAAAAGTTAAGATTAGAGTAGAAAATGCAGCTGTTGCGTTGTTTGAATGAGCCTTTTCTGTGTTTGTGTCTTTAGAGAGGAGGTTCATGAGCACATGGGTCGATCGGCTCAGCAGTCTCAGAGGGCCACGGAGCTGGAGGAGCTGCTGGACGTGGTGAGGACCAGAGTCCAGGACCTGGAGGACCGCTACCTCGGCAAGGCCGTCCAACAGCAGAGCCACACGCAGCAGCTGCAGCAGGAAAACAAAGAAGCACAGGTATGTCGACAAGTGTGTACGCTGATCAGTTTACATGAATCAGCAGCTATCATGTTTTATTTCTGTAAATGTAAGTCTAGAGTTGCTGCAGAGATTTCAGTCGTCGTGTTCTGTTTCCTCTGTCTAGAAACGGTGTGAGGTTCTGGAGCAGAAGCTGTCCAAACAGAGAGAGGAAGCAGCTCAGCTTCAGAGGAAACTCTATTTCACCATCAAAGAAGAAGAGAGACGGCTGGCTCATCAGAGTCAGACTTTCCAGCACATCTGCAACAAAGTGGTCCAGCAGGACTCCCCAACCGACCAGCAGTAAGTCACGACTGACAGTTTAATGCATTAATTGAACAGTTTTCTATTAAGTAGAGTGAGAATCCTGGATGCTGCAGTAGCATCCAGGATTCCCACAGCGGCCACGCTGACTGGAATGTGTCAGAAGAAGTTGAAGTAGGAATAGTTCGAAAAATGGGATTAGGTGGAATTAATGTGAATGTACAAAATGTGGAATATTTTTAAGTTAATTAAAGAGCTGATGCTACATTCCTGTGGTGGCCTAAAAAGATAATTCCTGATGTTGAAGTAGTTGGAAAGGTGCTGAGTCATGGTTGAAGAGAACTAGTGATAAAACACAGTAGCAGTATGCAGAGAAAGAGGTCCCAAAAACAGCACAAGAGAAATACACCAGGCAGAAATGGAGAGAAACTGAGAAACTTGAGTAAAGCTGGTGAAACCAATGATCATTTCCCGTGCTTGCTTGTAAAATATGAGCTCATTGTGATATAAACAGAAAACGTTGTGCTTGTTCTTCTGACTGCAGGCTGCTGGATGTGATTGACTTCTATGAGACTAAACTGACTCAGCTGCTGGGGGAGCTCAGGTAACACCAGCCTCCCAAAATGTGTGTTGTTGAGTCCCAACAAGAGATTATTCCTGTTTATCCCTTTTTTCTCTGCTTGTACTTCACTGTTTTTTTTTGTTATTTTCTCCCCAGATCTGTCCGAGGAGGACCAGGCGGATCTCATCAGGCGGGAACGAAAAAGACATCCAGCAACGTCTCTCCATCCTTCAAAACTATTATCAAGGTAACCTGACAAAAGTTTCTGAATTTCCAGATTTTTTGCTGTTAAAGCAGTCACTAATGCTCCTCACATTTCTTCCCAGACATATCAGGAACAGCAAAAGGGAAGCAGGAGTCAAATAGAGGAGCTGAAGATGGAGGTTGAGTGCCTGAAGCGAGAGCTGGAGATGAGGTGTGTTTATCCACCCTGAAACAAATGTAAAATGCTAAAAGAATTGTAGCTGTGTATGGATGAAAAAAAGGAGTGATAGCACATAGTAAGCTACCACTGCTGCAATGTTATAGACCTTTAAAAAAATCACTATGAGAAAAGATCCCTGACCAAGGAGGTCTGATTGTTTGTTTGTTTGTTTGTCGGTTTACAAATTAACTCAAAAAGTACTTCACGGATTTGGATGAAATTTTCTGAAAATGTGTGTATTAGAACAAAGAACAAGTGATTAGATTTTGGTGGTGATTGGTGATCCGGAACACCATCTGGAATTTATATTACAAATTTATGTTATTGCGTCAGCGACTATATTGCCTTCACTAACTGCCACCATCGAGTAGATGAAATATTTCAAGGCCAGTGTGCTCCCAAAACACATGCTTTCTATATAATCCTTCAAGTGTGCAGTTTGGTTCTGCGAAACTGACCCTATTGCCTTGGCGGAGGTGATCCCTCTGACTGTGTTTCTCTGTGCAGACCCACACTCAAAGAAGTTAAGTTCTACAAGCACAAACTGCGCCGTTTGGAGGGCTCAGACAAACACAATAACACAAGGTAGGAACAGAGTGCTACCATTAGTGCTGACTTTAGTAATGGACTAATAGGATAAAGTTTCCAGTTATCGTGTTAAGTACCAACCATTTTCACAGATTGCCTAAAGAAGAGCTCAGTGAGAACATCAGTGACCACACCAAGGAAGCTGATCTGTGTTCCCACTATCACAATGTGAGACTTCTTTCTTGCTGAAATCTACTCTCTTCACTAAAAAACACAAAAAAACACACTGTCATTCCCTTTCCTGAATAACTCCAGATGCTGAATGAGATTAGTGCTGTGTTGACCGATTCCAACGCCCCGTTACGACTGCACAGACAGAAACCCTCCTCTGTTAGTGTTGAGCTGGCTGAGTTTCACACTATCCTCCCCACACTGGAGCTCTGGGCCCAACAGCTCCACCTTCTGAAGGTAAACGCCACCTAAAATCTACCAGCTGTAGAATAAGAGAGCTTTCTGGTCAGGTCCATCCTTGGGATGTTTTTCCAGATGTTTAACTGACTGTTTTATGTGTTTGTTGGGAGGCTCTACAAAGTAGTTTGTGTAAGCTGAGTGGCAGGCTGATGCCCTGGCAGCCGTCTGATGGCGTCCATGATGCTGCAGAAGCAGTGAAAGTGGAGGACATGATGCTGCTGGTGGACACCATGCTGGAAAACAGCTCGACTGATGATGAGAAGGTAGAGCACTGCACCGCTTTGTACGACTTGCTCTAAAGCCATTTCAGGGTTTTTTTTCCTGTTTTTTAAAATGTTTTTAAGGCTAAATCAATAATGTCTTCACAGTGTCAATGAGGAAATTAATGTTTTTAACAGTATCCAGTTATTCCAAACATTTTATCTTTGTGATTTTGATGGAAATATCACAATTTTAAGCTTTGTTTTGCTTATCTTTTCCAACTGAAACTTTCATAACCGAGTTAAAATTTTGACGATAATGCTCTTTTTTTTTTTTTTTTTTACAATTTTCTCTTCAGACCTTTAGTTATCTGAGCCAAAAAGCTATACAATGATAGAGTGATAGATTTATGACTAAAACAATTTGACACAAAGTGCTGAGCTGCAAAATAATCTTCAAATTCCCAGCGACGCACTTCTGTGTGGCATCTACAGTTGACTTGATATCTCCCCCTAAAAATCCACTGCCAACAATCCCCAACTCTCTATAAAGAAGGGCCGCCTGCTAAAGAGTTGAATGTTATTTTAGTAGTGTAAAATAATCTCCATGATGCACTGATGGTCGTCTGTAGGTAAATGTTGCAAAAACCAGTGAACCTCCTTATTTAAGAGCTTGTTTGTCCCGCTAGGTGCTCAGGAGTCCCACTCGATACACTCTGGGCTCCATGGTGTCCCACTTCCAGAAGCTGTTTGACGTGAGCTCCCTCAGGGGTGTGTACCCACGTATGAACGAGGTCTACACCAGGCTGGGAGAGATGACCAACACCATGAGGAACCTCCGGGACGTCCTGCAGCTCGGTAACCATATGTTTGACAGTCAGTTTGGGATGTTTGGACAGCAGTTAAACAGACTTAAAGGGACTAAAAATGTTTGCCGTTTTGTGTTAGACAGCAAAGTTCCTCCTGCTGAGGTGGTGAACCATGTGGCCAGACTGGTGTCCTCCACTGGGTTCCATAATCTGCTGGGAGATGCAGATATTGAAAGGTACGTTTACATAAACAGAGGATATCAGCTGCAGCTTGGGGCCAGTGTTCCTAAAGAGCCACAGTAATGTGGAATCGTTTTGTTTTCCAGTATCATCGTCAAAGTGAAGCAGCATGACGAGTTCTTCCCTGCTTTCCATGCCCTCATCCTGGACATTTTACAGACTCTAGGTTAGTATGACACAATAACAAAACACAGGAAGACAAAAACTGCAAACACAGAGCAACAAATAATGTATTAAACATATATAGAGATAAAAAACAAAAGTAGAAACTTACGTTTGTATGCGTGTGTTTCAGGTGTGAGTCACCTGGACGACATCCTACCAGCTCTGAAGAATTTGAAACAATGACATGTAGCTGTGACTTTCTGTAGTTCAAACCAGAGTATTTTATTTAATGTAATGCTTGTGGAGTGCAATTTGTTTTGAATAAAAACTGAAAATGTGACAAACTAGTCTCAGTAAATATTAGCATTAGTAGGGCCGAATAAATAGAATGAAAATAACTTAAAAAGAGTCAAACTATCAATAGTTATGTTCCTCAAATGACATGAAATTGGTATTCGCTTCACAATATTAATGAGAAAAAGACCCAAAAGCTCCACTTTCACTTAAGTAAAGTATGAAAGTAATATAGAAAATAGTTGAAACAGTCAATTCATGAAAGGATTTCAAGGATTTTGTGGCCGCTAAATGTGCAAATAAGACAAAACCAAAGGGTGAATTGTTCCACTAACCGTGCAAGTTAATTGTGTCTTGAGGCTCGATTTGCACATATTTAAATGAGTTAACATGCACACATTTGGTGCAAAGTCGACCCCTTTCTATGCAAATTAGCCTCCAATCTGTTCTTGAGTAAATGGATTTATATTACATTTAGCCACTGAAGATAACTCCTCAAACTCAGGGCTTCCTGATGGTCTGTAAAGCTGGAATAGTGAACTGATTAGCTGACTCAGACCCGTACTATGCCAGACCTGTTCAGTCCTGTTGTGAAACATAGCAACCAGGTCATGTTTCTTATAACATACTGTACACATATGACTCAAACATACCCTGCTGATTGTTGCTATGTTAACAGACATTAATATTTCTTGTCACTTTTGTAAGTATTCGTTTATTGAAGTTAAACATACCTAACATTTGAAGGTTTGAAGCTCCTAATTCTACTTATAACTTAAATATATGATTTGTTGCTATGATAATCCAGATAATGGTGCTCTTGAATATGTGATTAATTTCATTATTTTATATACATCTGTTGTTAACATTTTCTAAATCATCCATAACTTTCCTCCAACTGAATTAATTAATTAATCAAATAATTTGGCTTATTACATCATAATAATTATCAGAATTTGGTTTTGTTACAGTCGTGATGTATAAGAAATAGAAATATGTAAATAAAATAAAGTTAAAACCTACAAAAACAATATAAAATACAAATGCAACAAGTCTTAAGCAAAAAAGATATGAACAAATTAAAGCCTGTAAAAAAAATAAGTAAGTACAAATAGGAATAAAATAGAAAATATGGAAATGTAAACAGATATGTAAAAATATGTATTTATGTATAACAATATGTTTTTTGTCTGTATACATTTGTATAGCTTATATAGGCCTCATAAACTTTATAAATAAGGTAGACAGGATAGTTTTATTATCTTTTTGAAAAAAAGGAGGCCCACTCCAGAAGTAGAAGTGCATTGTTGGTATTTCATTTCAATTATGATTACATTTGAAAGTGTGATAAAAATTAAAACAAATAATTATAAGTTTGAAACAACGTGAATTCGGTTTTGACCCCCCCTCCGGACTGAATGGTACGGTCCGGTCCTGCACTCTGTTGCTAGGAGTCCGAGAACGCCAGAAACACAGCGCAGGGATCCGCTCTGCCTCACTCTGTGCTCAGTCTGCGTTATTAACGGATCTACTTTGTCCAGCTCTGCAGTGAGGGCAGATAATTGGATATTCTGTATGGGACTTCACGACAGTTTACATGTTGTTTTGCTTCGTTAGCGGCTAACCGGCGCATTAAAGTAGTCTACAATGGCTACCGAGTGTTCTCAAGAGGCAGTGCTGGACTTTCTGAAGGAGAAAGGGGGAAAAGTGAAAAACGCGGATTTCATAGAGTATTTTAAGGCCGTTTTCCCCGAGGAGCCGGAGAAGAAAGCGGCGGTCCGTAAGTCGTTTAAAAACTTCGTTGACAACGTTGCTTTCGTAAAAACCGAGAGTGGAGTTAAATATGTCTGCCTGAAGAAAAAGTTTCGTGTTTCGGACACGGAGAGTGTCAGTAATGGGACACAAAGTGAACCGGAGAGACTCCTCAGTGACCGTTATCATCATGCTCACGGTGATGACGTAGCACAGGACCCGGCCCTGCCGCCTCACGTGCAACAACAACAAACTCTACCTGGCTCAGGTTACGGAAATGACAGCCAGGTGAGAGTTCCGCATTGTTCCCCCTCTACACCCATTCTCCCGGACAAAACAGACGACAGAAGCAGGTGTCCTGAGTTTGTTTGCACAGTTGAGGAGGTGGACAGCTGCTCAGGTGAGATGGGGAACAGAGCGAGCTTTTGGGGAGAGAAGAGAGAGTCGAAGAAGGAGCAGGCGGAAAAAGCTCCTGACATACCACAGATTGCAGTGATTGAGGCTTCGCCGCTCCCTGCAGAGGGATCTATGTTCACCCTGCCTGGGCCTGCACAAACTGGTCGTACAGGACAGGTAGACGCAGCTGGACTCAGTCCCAGAGACAGACAGGTTGAGACTGAGTCTCTTTCACCAGAGGGACTAAAGGAAGCAGAGCAGGTGACTGTTGTGACCAGGCGCAGATCTCAGCGCAGATATGAGTCAGACGATGATGTGCATTTGGACGCGCACAGTTTGTCCGGGAGTGAAGGCGGGAGCAGCCCGAAAGGCAGCCGCAAACACTTCATCGAGGCCATGATGAGCAGCTCCCCGCAGGTGAGACGCAGCATGGTGTTACGCAGCTCAGTCTACCTGTCCTCCAGGAGTGACAGCGACTCAATGTCTTTGGCGTCCTCCAACCTGGACGACGACCGGACCTCGGTCACTCTGGACCCGCTGGAACACCAGTGGATGATGTGTGCTTCGGACGGAGACTGGGCCAGCCTGTACAATCTGCTCGCCGAAGAGCCCGGCCTGGTCCTGAAGAAGGATTTCGTCACCGGGTTCACCTGCCTGCACTGGGCGGCCAAGCAGGACAAGCCTGAGCTCATCGCTCTGATCATCAATTTTGCCAAACAGCACAATGTTCCCATCACTGTGGATGTCCGGTCCAACACCGGCTACACGCCGCTGCACATCGCTGCCATGCACAACCACATGGATGTGGTGAAGCTCCTGGTGGGGGCCTACAACGCGGACGTGGAGGTCAGGGACTACAGTGGGAAGAAGGCCTGCCAGTACCTCACTGACAACGTGAGCGTGGACATCCAGGACATCATCGGAGCGTACGAGCGCTCGGACCCAGAGAACGCTCGCAGCAGGGACGGGGGCCGCTGGAGGTTCTCCAAGGTCCTCCAGGCCAACCTGAAGCCCCTCAGACTCCTCAACCCCAATGACTGTGACTCCGTGGACGGGGAGGTTCGCCACAGAGAGAAGGTCGTCAGGAGGAAGTCTTCGCTCAGCAGGATGAAGCCCAAGCTGCAGAGGCTCCGCGTGAGAACATCGCAGATCGTCCACAGCGTGTCGTTCCACGACGCAGAGGAGCAGGAGGGGTCTGGGAGAGGGTCCTTTAAGAGCAGGCCTAAGACTCATTTCTTTGGGTGAGATCAGTGCCTGCAAAAGACATTCAGAATCTCACAACTTGAAGTTTTTTTTGACTGCAAAACTTTTATCCTTGATAGATCTCTGAAACTTGATTTAGTCAGGACGTCCCATTGGAGTTTAATGATATTATTTGACTTATCAGATGCTAGATTTTGAATCACTACTTTCTCTAGTTTCATTTAATGGGTATTTATTAGTTTATTAGTTGGTTCTGTTAATAATCTTCAGAAACAGGACAGTAAGAGCATTCTGGGTCATATCCTGTATATCTCTCATTTTTGGCTGCACAATCTGTATGACAGACTGTACCCAGATTAGATGTAAAGTGTGTGTGATGTGGCTGCAGGTCAGCGTGCCTCTCCTGACTCACACACACACACAGCTGACACTAAAGCCTCCCGTCCTTCAGTCTGTAATCTGCTGGGCAGATTTCTGTGACACAAGGCTGCAGTGTGAAGCCAGATCAGTGGCATTAACGGAGACATTCTGGTCTCGGATCATTTTACTTTACATGCTAGAGAGAAAATGCGCTTTTTAAGACCTGCACTGAAAAACTCTTTAGTGCAAGTTTAGAGTAAATTCCTGCAAATAATGGCATTGATACTGATTTTAAAAGGGCGGTTGATATAGTATTTTTTTTTTTTAAAAGACAAAAAACTTGTTTGAGAAACTTCAAATTGTTATATATTATTATACAAACAATGTATTACATTGTCAGCCAGTTATGACAACTGAGAAAATAGAGAATAAATAAGAATTAAATAAATGGCTAAATAAACATGTTTACAGTTCAGTTTCAGTCAATTGCTAACTATTTAAAAAACGGTTACATATTTAACAGCATACACAGCCAATAAAGGTCGATAATATCTGCCAAATTACAAACTGTTGGCTCTATTTTTTACAATATGACACTTTATGATGTCAATACAGCAGAATATTGCTCAGATTTCACTGTAAATGTACATCTAAGGTTTACAGCGTGTCATTATCCGTCCAGAAATGGCTGTTTTTAACCTCGGCTCTGGTGAGTCACCAGCCTTTAGAGGGTGAAACGTAAAAAGTCCCGGCCCTCGCTAGAAAAGCCACGTGGAGGGTTAAACTGAAGAATGTGGCTAAATCCTCTGTTTACAGAAGGTTTCCTGAGCAGGAATGTGGAAGAGAGTACAATCATTTATAAGCTGTTTCATATATGTGTGGAAAGCAGGCGGTGTTATGAAAGCAGCGTTATGTTTTTACAGTCAGTTACAAGCTGCTTCATGTCGGGGCAGGAGTCAGTACAGACTGTACGGGCTGTGCATGTGAGGAGACATTTGAACCTTTTCAGTGTTTATTAAAAGTATTTTTACAGCACCGATCACATATTCAAACAATATGAGTTCATTATAATAAGATGTCCAACTCTAAATATCTTGGTTGAAGGGATTCTTATCAAAATATGCTGTTAAAACACATCATAATTGATTTTTAAAACAGATCCAGTATGTAAAGTTGGACTAGAATCTAGTCACTAGACTATAATTTCCATTACAGCATATCGTTTATCTGTATTTTGGTTGTAGAAGAAGCCCAGTCCGGTTCACCCAGAGTCTTAAATCAATAAATGGAATGATCAAACTGAAATGTTAGTATAATATAATTACAGAATGACTCAAGTCCAACAGTGCTGGCTGCATCTCACTGTAATTACACTGTAAATGAGCAAACCAGTTCTTTGTTTTTGTCTGAATAATTGTCTGTATTTTGTTGGAATTATCTCTGACTCAGTGGTACGTTTTATTACATCTATGCACCTTTTAACTTTACAGCTCTTAGAGTTTAATTTGCACACTCAAATCTGTTACATGACTATATGTTTAATTAAAGAGCTCAAATGATTGTGAATATTACATGTGTTACTTTGTTTATTTCTGCTCTGGTTCAGCCACTAGATGGCACTACACCACAGTCATTATAGATCACATACACTGAGCTGTCTATTGCTGCAGTTTGTGCTCAATGAAAACAATTTTTCATCTGAAGATCAACAGAAATGTTGCATCATTTAAGTGATGGAACAATGAATATGTAACAAAAGACGATAATTTTTCTATTTTTAGGTATTTTAAAATTTGACCTTTTTGACTAAAAAAGTCATACTTTAGTATGTCGTTTTTTTTTCCATGAAAAGGTCATAACATTTTAAAATGCCGCCTCTGCTTCCAACTGTAAGTAAGTAAGTAATGTTCGTTACTTCCAAGTGGCATCCCCCTCTGACGTCACTGCGGTAAACTCACTTCCTGTTTCTGTGCTGTTGGTAACGGCAGCACGTCTGTGCTCCAACTCGGTTATTGTTATCTTCCATATTACTGTTGCTGAATTCCATGAATAAGCATAGACTCGTCCCACTTAAGCACTTAAAAGAGCGCTCTGTATTGTATTATATTGTTTTGTTTCGAGTAGCTTGGTCGCTAAATTTACTGTTTGTAAGTCTCCACTAGCCTGGCTTAGCTTAGCCTAGCTTAGCGACTCGCCTAGCCATGGCTTCTCTCTCTTGCTCGGTGTGTCGGATGTTTAGTTACACCTCTGCCTCCTTTAGCGATAATGGTACCTGTACTAAATGTAGCTTATTTCGGCTCTGCACCACAAAAACTCCAACCGTAACCACGAGGTAGCCAGTTAGCCGGTGCGTGCCGAGCTAATGTAGCTAACGTAGCTTCAGCTAGCCGCCCGGCTGCTCGGGGGTTGCCGAGGGACGGCTAGCTGAAGCTACGGTAGCTCCGTTTGCTCGTGAGTTAATTTCAGAAAGGTTTAGTGTCTTTTATGGTTAGATTTGGATATTGATTTGTGTGTGTGTGAAGCTTGTAATCAACCCATTCGACCTTTCCTGCATTTTTCGGTGTCGAGCTATTGTTTGACAGACACAAGCTACATTTAAGAGAACAGAAACAAAAACAGGAGTTCATTAAGTTGAGGAAATACTGTGCAGGTCGATGTGTTGACAGCAGGAGAACTAATCAATTTCCTGCTGCTTTACACTTCCCCTGCAACATATTTTAGATGGAACTTTGACTTCCTACAGCTTTTCATTTAAACTTTGAAAAGCTTTTTGTGTGTGTGCGCGCGTGCCTGAGTGTGTGCGCGTGTCCGAGCTGCTGTTCAATCACTTCAAGTTCGGTAAAGTTGGAAAGATATTCACAGATTCGGACTTCCGGAATCAATAACTCATTAGTGATACGTTGTCAAAACATAAATGATGCCCCTTTCCCATCGTTGTAAGGTACACAATGTGCTACAAGTCCAGTTTTATCAAAAGTAGCTGTCTAACAAGCTGCAGAAATAACATTGCGGCGTATGAGCAGCCGGCTGGGAGACGAGTGGATAGGGACCGTCTGCAAATTGCAAAACCGCTGCAAAAGC
>CAFUXE010000398.1:1044-15423 GCA_903364295.1 Serranus cabrilla
CTACTCGAAACAAAACAATATAATACAGAGCGCTCTTTTAAGTGCTTAAGTGAGACGAGTCTATGCTTAAACGTGAGCAGGAATTCAGCAACAGTAATATGGAAGAAACCAAGTAAGACTAATTTTTCGGAAAAAAAAAAAACATTTGGCCATTTCGAGTCCCAGCCCTCGCTAGAAAAGCCACGTGGAGGGTTAAACTGAAGAATGTGGCTACATCCTCTGTTTACAAAAGGTTTCCTGAGCAGGAATGTGGAAGAGAGTATAATCATATATAAGCTGTTTCATATAAAAATGTTTCATATATGTGTGGAAAGCAGACGGCGTTATGAAAGCAGCGTTATGTTTTTACAGTCAGTTACAAGCTGCTTCATGTCGGGGCAGGAGTCAGTACAGACTGTACGGATTGTGCATGTGAGAAGACATTTGAACCTTTTCAGTGTTTATTAAAAGTATTTTTACAGCACCGATCACATATTCAAACAATATGAGTTCATTCTAATAAAATGTCCAACTCTAAATATCTTGGTTGAAGGGATTCTTATCAAAATATGCTGTTAAAACACATCATAATTGATTTTTAAAACAGATCCAGTATGTATAGTTGGACTAGAATCTAGTCACTTGACTATAATTTCCATTACAGCATATTGTTTATCTGTATTTTGGTTGTAGAAGAAGCCCAGAGTCTTAAATCAATAAGTGGAATGATCAAACTGAAATGTTAGTATAATATAATTACAGAATGACTCAGTATCTGAGCTCCAAGTCCAACAGTGCTGGCTGCATCTCACTGTAATTACACTGTAAATAAGCAAACCAGTTCTTTGTTTTTGTCTGAATAATTGTCTCTATTTTGGTGGAATTATCTTTGACTCAGTGGTACGTTTTATTACATCTATGCACCTTTTAACTTTACAGCTCTTAGAGTTTAATTTGCACACTAAAATCTGTTACATGACTATATGTTTAATTAAAGAGCTCAAATGATTGTGAATATTACATGTGTTACTTTGGTTCAATGGCCAATGTATTAATATTTCTGCTCTGATTTAATAAATAATATTGTACATCTATAAAAGACTGTCTGATTTGACTCTTTTTTGGGTAAATTTATAGTAAATTCCTGTAAATAATCTCTTAAAGTGCTGTAATCACATATTTTCTCCCATATTGCATTGTAATATGATTCTGTATGACATCAATACAGTACAATGTTGTTCAGATGTGTTAAGTGTTTAATTGGGTCAGAGGTCAAGGCTCAGTGTGTTCATCCAAACCATCAGGGGTTCAGCCACTAGATGGCCCTACACCACAGTCATTATAGATCACATACACTGAGCTGTCTGTTGCTGCAGTTTGTGCTCAATGAAGGTTTTTCTTCGTGTCCTTAAATCTTCCCAGTGAAATTCCCAGTGAGCAGGCCTTCACATGACCAAAAACTCCATGGTTTGGCTTGTTGGGAAATCTGAGAAAAAAATATTTAATCAGTATAAATCGGAAAAACAATTATTCATCTGAAGATCAACAGAAATGTTGCATAATTTTTTACCCTCACACAGCAGCAGCTCAGAATCAGATTTCTGTTTGTCCTTTTTTGTCTGAAAAAGTCTTCATTTGAACATGCACACATAAATACTGTTTAAAATACCAGGCTCAGAAGAATGCTCTGTTTTCCTAACTACTCTGCCCTTTTCATTCTCTCTTATCTGGAGTTTGGTCACAGCTATTCCCTATCAGGCTCATCAATCACAAGTAACCATAGAGTTTGTTACTTATCATGCATGAATGATTTAAGAGCATGCAAGTGTTTCTGAGCCTTATCAACCACAGAGAGGAACCAGCCTGGTTAAGTTATTTCCACTGCTGCTGTTGTGCTCTCTGCTGCACATACTCTTGGCTCTTTCTAAATATATCTATACATTTTACTTATCTTTGTTTTGTCTGTTTTTGTTTGTTTTTCTTATCTATTTATTGTTTTTCCTTTGTACATGTGTATTTTGCACCACCCGAGCTGTCCTTGAATTTCGTTGTACCTTGTGCACAATGACAATAAAAAACATTCTATTCTATAATAAGAGTATTTTGAGCATTTCAGGCCATTTTAAAATTTTAAGACTTTTTCATTAAAAAAATCGACATGCTATAGTATGACTTTTTTCAAATTTTGGACATCCCAAAATATTGTGTTTTTCTGTCATGTTTGAACAACAAAACAGTGGATGTCACATGTTTTGCAGCAGTACTGTCTTTAATGAACAATCACAGTTACAGTTGAGAATGTTACAATAATCAATTAGTTACACTGTTTTACTACTGGCAAAATGTAAATAGAATTTGAAGGATGATTTGAGGATTTTCACCGTGTTAGTGTCGTGGCCTGTGGAGCAGTTCAATACCTGCAGCACAGAAGTCATTTCATCATCATGGTTTTCCCAGGGCACTTTGAAGGAAAAACATGTTGGAGGAAAGTGGGATGCATTCCAAGGCATGCTTCTCCTTTGAAGTAAATGCAAAGTGTTATAGAAAAGAAACAGCAGACCTATATTGCATGTAAAAGGAAGTTATGAAATCAATACTAACTGAATTAAACAAGCAGAAAAACAAGCCAACTTATGTATAAGTAGGCCTAGTGGCATCTCGACAGCTACAATCATGTCACAGTAACAGCAAAGACAAAGCTTCCAGGACAGAAACACGGCTATGTACACAAACAAAACACATGCAGAAACCAAAACAAATCAAAACATGCATAACAGTTAGCTGAACATAGTTCAGAGTATTGGATGTGTCATAAGCACAATGCCATGAAGAGGCATTACTTTGGGCCCACGCTCAGGTGCCACACTGACACACGGTGCCAGGAGGCCGGAGAGAAGGCGCTTCTTCAATACACACAAAGGTTCTCTCTCATCAACAGCACGTGTTATTGCACAACTACTCATTGCTTGTACAATGTGACGCGTTGGACAGGAAAGAAACCAGTGGGCTTAATGTCGCTGGCTTGTGATGAACTGTATGAAGAGCTCACTCTGGACTTTTGGCGGCCACTTTGAACCTGCGTCACACTTCAATGAAACCAGCTAATGCTGCCTTCAAATATACAGGATACAGTGATATAGATCAGTATAAATCATCAGTGAACGATCCAACTGCATCGATGCATATCTGTGTCTTTAATATACGCTTTTATTTTAACAGTTGACCTGTTTTGTTTTCACTAAAGAGATGTTTTGTTTGCATACTATATAATACTTTGCCTGGCCTGCTGCCCCCGCGACCCGGCCCTGGATAAGTGAATGAAAATGAATGGATGTTTTGTAAATGGTCCATGGTCTATGTTCATAATTAAATGATCATCACAGGCACTTAAATGCAATGTGGCACTTGGGGAAGGTCTGTTTTTATTCTAAAAGAATGTCTAAAAGAGCTCAGATATAAAAGGGTAAAATCTTACTTTTGTGGGGTTTGTTGTGAGTTAATCTAAAAGTAACAGATTGTCTTAAATGGTTATCATCTAATTTTGATCGGACCGAGTCAAAGTCATAGGATGACAGACTTTGTGATATCTGCAAATATAGTATTGTTGTTTAATGAATCGATCCAATATCGTTTTGTGGTGAAACCTGCGATTTACGCTGAAAATTCTTTAACATATAACCCCCAGCTATTTTTAGACATGTCATAATATGGTGTTTTTCTGTAATTTCTGGAAATATTATGGTCTAATATGTATTTAGAGACTATAATTGGACCATTTTAATCATTTTTAGGCATTTTAAAATTTCATCTTTTTGACAAAAAAAAGACATATTATAGTATGACTTTAAAAAAAAAAGACACCTCATAATATGGTGTTTTTATGTCATTTTCGAACATATTATTAGTATCTAATTATCCGCTTGTCAGCCCACGTTGCTGTTGTTCTTATGATTTATCCACGGCACGTCATGTATTCGTCTTTCCATGTTGTAACCAAAAGTTTACAAGTCCATTTGAAGGCAGAAGGTCCTACTAATATTAGTGCAACTAGAAGGCTAGCTAGCAAAACGATGTGATAAGCTAGCAAAACAACGTGCTCATTTTGAGCATTGGCTGAAAAGTGGGTCATTTCTGGTCCTAAAAAGACAAAAGCGGTTTTATACTGAGTGTAACAGATTCAAAGTGGCCGCCATGGGATGTGGGATTAAGCCAAATATAAAACTTTACTTATTAAACATGGTTGGGGTCTGTCCACTTAATTAATGATTTAATAGAAACAATTGATTGGTTAATGATAAAACATCAATTCTCTATTATTTCAAGCTGTAAGTAAAAGGATATCCACTTTAAGAGGCAAAAAAAAAGCTAAAAATGAACTGACCCCAACCTCACTGTGAAAAAACGTATGTTTAACCGATTCCCATTTAACCCATTTCTCATTGGATTGGAGCTCCTGTAGAAAATAAGCCAGCTTTAAACCCCAAAGCGCACATAAGGAAGCCGTTGCACCTAAACATAGTAGGCAGACGACTCCTTTTGTTGACATATTTGAAATAATTGTCTCAAAGCAATTTCCACAAGATTAAAAGTCGGAACATCTCGATTGGAACATAACTGTTGTCAATGCATCATATAGCAATACATCAAGAGTGTTTGATAGATACGGATCAACGAGTCCATGTACTGTATATAACATCAGCGACTTAGTTAATGATACAATTTGTATCAAACAAGGTTTTTCTCTGTCTAGCACGGATTCAGCTGGGATCTGCTACAGACAACAGGAGACGCTGTTCGCCAAAAGCACAGCGGGGGAGTCTGTTAAATATATTTACACTACGTACACGTTGGATTTACTGATGTCCAGATGTTCTCTGTCTGTAGCAGATACCAGAGTCGACCCAAAATAAAGGGCCAGAGAGAGAGAGAGAGAGATAGAGAGATAGAGAGAAAGAGAGAGAGAGATGTCCCTTACTAAAACTAAGGTACACACGACAGGGTCACCCATCTCTACAGCTACAACTCTGACCAAAATACTCACGTCATCTCAAATAAGACGACTATCCTTCAGACACCCATTTTTACCAACATGGAAAAAGCCCCACAAATGGCCGCACAACACACACAAAAAGATTTATATAATACACAGACCTCGGTCAAATAGTGGTTTGAAACTGTCATGTGATGTACCGGGCGTGGATTCACGTGAAGTCACGTCTAAATGCTTATCAGTGGCACTTTTCTTTATAAAGTAGAAAATCCCACCCATCTGGCGCTTTACACATGAAAGGGTATTTTCAGACACTGTTTGGCTCAACTGAGAGTCAGTACAGTGTAGAATGCACATTATGTGTGTGCGTAGTCCCTGCAAATCAGAATCTGATCATAAAACGTGGTGGAAATGCTTCCTATCAGTCGTATGTTATGTACCAACTCACTGGGTTATGATTTGGCTGAAACACAAAAAAGTGCCTTTTGAATTTGATGCTTCGTCCTGCATGTGAAAGACACGTTTAATAAGCTACTAGATAAATAAAAAGAAGGTCTGGAACCATCAGCTCTCCCCACACTTGTTGATGTCGTTGTCGCTGCGCAGTGACCAGAGCTGGATTTGGATTATCTTCAGCAAACGTATGCAGTGTTTCATTAAGAAAAGGAAAAGCTCTCCCTGCAGACAATCCAAAGGCATTCCAGTATTTAAACTTCCACCATGCAAACCCAACATGCTGCAGTGTTGCAAAGGCAAATTCCAGTTTGCTCTGCTGACGCAAACCTCACTCAGTTCTTCTTATTTTGACCCAGACTACATAAATGCTGTCCTAGATTTCCTTCGTCAGTAGCCTGTCTGGGCTTTCTCTGCCAGGATAGCGGCTGCCAGCTGCTGGGGGTCTGTGATGTGGGGGCTCCTCGCCATCACCCGGCTCACCAGCTCCGAGGGGAAGATGTTACACAGATTGACGTACACTTTCTCCCTCATGTCCCCGTAGCGGCTGTGTGCAGGGGATTCTGGGTGCTGGGTCATGTAGGAGGGAGCGGCAGCGTGGGAGGGCACGGTCAGGTGAGCGCTGTGAGGCGGGTACGGAGTGCTGGACGGGTGAGGCGGGTGGGGGGAGTGAGCAGGTGGAGGTGGGTGGTTTAAGTAATGTGTCGGGGACGGGTGGAGGGCTGGGTGGGAGGAGTGGTGCTGGGCGTAGCCGTCCTGCGCCCAGGGAGGGGCGTGCCAGGAGGACTGGCGCGTGTCCGGCAGGCTCTGATAGGCAGACGGCTCGTACCTGGACGGCGGTAACGGCGGCTGCCTGTAGTACGTGTCCCAGCTGGGCAAAGCTTTCGTTCGGTGGTGATGGTGCGACGTGGAGAGGTGTTCATACAGGTGAGAGTCCGACACGCTCTCTCCTCTTGTGGGGGCCAGGCAGCGGCCGAGAGGAGAGCCCGGGGGGTGAGGGCTGGACTGGGGCAGAGAGTGATAGTCGCCCGGGCAGCTGGAGCGTGCGGCCAGCGGCTGGTGCTGCAGATGAGGCGGTAAAGGGTAGAGAGGGCGCTTCGGGGGAGCCTCTGGGGGAGGCTGATCGTGAGCACAGCCCTGCCCGCGCGGCAGGTGGTAGCTGTGCGTGTTAGAGGCGTGGCTGTGTTGGAGGTTGGTGTAATCGGCAGGATGAAGGCCACAGAGTTCATGGTTCGACGCGGCATGATGGGGATACAGCCGGCTGTGCGGATTAGCAAAATGGACGCTGTCTTCCAGCAACGTGTCCGGGGGGCATCCGGGACACGGCCGCTCGCTGTACGAGTCGCAGCTGCTCCCGCAACTCGCGCTGCTCTCGCTGCCGCACTCGGAGCCCGCGGAGCCCATGGAGCCGAGCCGCAGGTCCGTGTCGTTGGGGAAGCGGCAGTCTGGGCTGCGTCTGGAGGAGAGGCTCAGGCCGGAGTAAGCACGCGTCACTGAGTAGTAGCTCAAGTCTGGAGACTCACAGTGAGGGTAGAGGTCGTGGCTGGGCGCCGGGAGGGGATGAGGAGTCACTGCTCTGGACTGCTGGTCCTGGGGAAGGCTGAAGCTGGATGGAGGGCCTCCTGGGGCCGGGGACATGTTCACACTCCCGCTGCTACTGCTGCTGCCACACATGCTGCTCTTCTGGCTGTCCGCCCGCCCCTTGGCCAGCTTCTCCTCAGCATCGCTGTACGACAGAGCTCGGATGCCAGGGTCCGACTGCCGTTTCTGGGCACCTTTTTTTGCCTCAATGCTGCCAGCTGGCACGCTGTGGCTCTTCACCAACCCAGCGTCTCCCTGGTTCTTTGTGGTGACACAAGTCTTGGCACTGGCACGCAGCTCGTCAGCCACAGCACGCTGAGGCTGAGCGCCTCGTTCTGGGTGGTAGTACTTACACTTGTGGCCATAAGTGCACTTCTTTCCTGGTGATGAAATGTCTCAAAGTAAATATACAGAGCACACCGTCACCACTACACAAATCGATAATCTGAGTGAAATTATTGTTCTTTTTGTTTCTCACCGTATGGGCAAGGCTGTTTCTTCTGCTCGGGCATGACGGGTCTTTTCCTCAGGAAGTTGTCTAAGCTGGGGCCATGACGTCCAAGAGGGTCGTCTGGTGGCATGAATCTGAGAGACGGGAGGATCAGAAAGAGAGTTACAGGGAAGTCACAGGACTGAAAGTTCAACACTCTTAATGTTGTCTTTAAAAAAATAAATGGTAAAATCTGAAATTATTGTTGGATTTTCACATTTACAATGAATTTCCTTGATCTCATCATGTGTGACCAACGTAAAATAACCAAGTCAAAGCTTAAAATCAGTCCTTCAAAATCACTTTATTCTACAGGTCTCATTTAAAAAAAATGCAAAAAATAAAGTGTTTGCATTAACCAGATCCTGTAAAAACATTAAAGTCAGCTCTCCTCAGTGCAGCTGGGATACAACAAATGAATTCAGGCTGTTTACACAGAGCTGAGAGGAGAGGACAAGAGCAATTACAATTACAGGCTTCAAAAGTGCCAATAGTTTAATATGTATAACATTAGTAACTTGGAAAAATGTTGTATATATAGATTACATTTTTTTTTACAATTATTTTTGTAAAATAAAAACTGATTTTGGTCTGTTTTTTTTAAATTCATGGTATAATAATGGGGTTATAATTCTACCTATAACTGTGCTGTTTCCACAGGGTAGAAGGACTTATATTTATATATACTTTTATATACTTATAAATATATAAAACTATATACATATATAATGCTGTATACTTGAAGACAGACAGAATCAAATAAGATTTTATTCTCCTTTGTTATGAAAATGTCAGCTGTCATGGCATTTGTAAAACCAAATTGTGAAAGAATAATTGCAATTATAAACGAAGGTAAATGTCACCATTATTCTCCGTTATACCGACTCTCATCCACCTCTACTTACTTGTCATTGACAAAGGAATACATGAGCAGCCGCTCGTCGATGAACTTCTTCCACTCAGGCTTCTCGTTGGCCAGATCTCTGTAGTTGTCATTGGAGACGATGATGCCGTCCGACTCGTAAGCCAGCTTGACGATGAAGCGGTCGTCGTAGCAAACGACACGCCGGCCTTGGACGCGCCGCGAGGGAGTGAAGACCAGGATCTTCTCCTTCTCCAAGCGGCGCAGGATCTCCTGGTCTGTGTGGGAGGCAGTGACGGTGAGGCTGAGAAAACACCTTTATGAAAAGCACCGTGTGTTTGTGTCGGTCTGCCTCTGGCACTGACCTGTTATAGGGGCGTCGGGGCGGGACTGCTCCTTCCTCCACGCAGGCACAAACACTGTGATGTCATGATGGCCGCGCTCGAGGAACCAGTCCACAGCCAGCTGGATGCCCTGGCAGGAAAACACTTCCTTGTTGCCATGGCTACAAGACATAGTTATTGGCAGAAGTTAACTTTTTGTGTGGGATCAATAACAGAGGTACAATATGTAACTTTTTTAAAAATGTCTAAAAATGACTAGACTTGTCATGGTTAAGTCGCGTAACCTGAATGTTTCCAACAAACTGGGCGGCACAGGAATGACTTCTTGAACCAGGAAGTAAATTAGTATGTCAGCCTCTCAAACTCGATGAGGATTTTGAATGGGTTGCTGGTCAGCTGCATTGATGCTCCAAACATCACAAAAGTGGCTGATTATAAGCATCAGCCACAAGGATTTTTTTCTGCAATGATCCAAAATCCAATAGGAGGATTCCCAACAGACCCCAATATAATAATAATTTGTGTTAATGTTTCTGGTTAAAATCTAGAATCTAAAGATGTAAATTTTAAACCAGTTATCAGATATCTGGATATTAAGTTATCAGAGAAACAAGCTGAGATGTTTTCTGCTGAACTGCAAAGGAGAAACACTGTTAAAACGGCTTCATTCAGTGTTTTTATAATAAATGGGTCCAACATCTGGATCTTAAGATATCTGAGAAACAAGCTGATTAAACGTTAGCAGCAACTCTCTTGTTGATTTAGAGGCCCCCTCGTGGCAAAAAAATACGAATTGTGCTTTTAACTACATGTGTTTATTTATTAACTTCCCCGCGGGCCGCTCACCTCATGGCGACGTTACTGCCGTCCACCACAATCGGCCGCAGGTTGTCCTGGTCACACAGGGAGTCTGACGGACACGGAGAGTCCGACCTCTGGCTGTCCAGCAGATCTGAGCAGCCACACGAGGAAGAGGAGGATGAAGAAGATGAGGTAGAGGCCAACGATCCGGCCGGCTGCTCGCTGTCTGACTTGGTCCCCAGTTTGACCAGCTCTCCCAGTATGTCGTTGATGAGGGTGTCTGGGCCGAGCTTGGACAGCACCAGCCGCACGGTCTCCTCGGAGTAGCCCAGCTTCAGAGCGAACTCCAGCTTGGCCTGGTACTCCTTCCCGCCAGCCTCGGGCGCCGGGCAGGGATTGGACGGCGGCTCGGGCGGCTGTTTACACGGGGAGCTGGGTGAGGACTGGGCAGGGGGGTCAAGTTCAACCTCTGATGAGAGCTCCGAGGGGAGTTCAGGGGGACCCTCAGTGCCTAAGTCCACACACTGGGTCCGACAGAGCGGCTGGTGGGTGTTCTTGCTGTGAGTCGACCCTCCGTCCGGGTCGTGGCTGGCAGCGTGGGCGCCGCTGGAAGGTGGCGCCGGCTCGCACTCTGCGTCAGACCCTGCGCTTTCCTCCACCGCGGCTGGCGGAGGGGTGTCGGCGGTGCTGCTGTGGCCCGAGCTCTCCCCCTGCTCCTCCATAGCAGGGGGTCCGTCAGCGGCGCCAGCCTGCCGGTCAGCCCCTGCTACGTGGAGATACTCCAAATCCAGCCCCAGGTCAAGGATGTGGCCCGCTCCTGCCTCCACATGGTCCTTCTGGCCCATGGATCTGTCACAGACATCCAGCACACGGGGCTGACTGCTGCCCGCTCACAAAGCTCGTCTCATTGGGGCCTAGAGAGGAAAGGAAAGTGTGAGATAGATTTACGGTTGTTAAAAAATGCTGCAGTTTTGGTGAATTTAGCCTACAAACCACTGACATAGGTTTAGGTTGGTTAGGCGTCATAAAAGACAGTTTAAACAGCTTTTACACTGGACATAAACCCCGTTCTCCTGCGTGAAAGTCGCCATTTATTCTTCATTCATTCAATTGAGGCTGAACTTGTGAGTGTCAAATGTGCATTGAATGCCACTTCTCTGCTTCTCCTCCTCCCTTCTCAAACCACGTCAAGACGATCTTTTAAAAGACGTGTTATTGTTGAATAAACCTTTACAAGAAGTAGGTGTATTGGTATTCTATGTGTATGAGGAATATTTTAACAGCCCGAATACAGACACAATAAAAGTACAGATGGAGAAAATCTGGAATCTGGTTTTTCTTTGCAAAGGATCGCCATATTTGTCTCACAAGCCAATCAGAACAGACAGATGGTGAACACAGGTTTATTCAGACAGAAAGTATATGAAAAAAAAAATAGTTTTCTTGAAAATGAAAATGTTTTGAACATGTGAACTGGAAAACGAGCCCCTTTAAAATCCCCCCGTGTCACCTGATGAAGCTGATTGACGATGATAACAGAAAAGTTCATGATCAGCACTGGTAAACAAATGAAAATCTGTCTCATATATGTTGAGATAACAGATTAAGATGCCTGCAGGGTAAATCCTTAAAGTGCAGAAAGACACTTAAACCAATATTTGCGTGAAATATAAGCCTGTTGCTGCTGAACAGCCGGGGGAATCATTCAAAAAGTGAGAATTTGCATTCTGGCTGTATTGTTTTATGATAATTTAGTGTCAACACTGACTGTCACTTTAGGAAAATCTGCCTTTTTTTGTTTTCATAGGAAAATATCTTGCCTAACACTGTTGTTGACTGGTTGTTTCGGGCAGTTGGGGACTCGGCTGAGGCTCAGACACAAAGGGCCGACGGGGCCTTTCACCCTAATTAAGGGACTCCCGCGTTTTTTTAAAGCCTGACCGCAGAGTGTTTTTACAGCGCCACGCCACAGCGCATTAATCTAACGGGGAACAGAGGGTGAACTGTTTTAAAAAGAGACAGCAAGCCGTTAGCGATGGGCCCGACTGACCCTCCCCCTCACACTACCTGGTAATTAAAGCCCATATGCTTCTTCCCAGTGGGGCGGTGGAGTCACTCATTAAGGCACCGAGGGGCTCCGAGGCCACCGAGCCAATCGGCATCCGAGCAGCGAGGATATGGGATCTGGTGAGGCTAATCTGATTGGTGTCAAAGGTTTAGCAGCACACAAATTACAAGGAGCACTTTAGAAAGTTAGTATGAGATCAGGACACTGATATGTTAAGCTCCAGGAATATAAAAGGCCGATCAGTATCTGTTATGAAAACCTTTTTGATACAATATATAACGCAGAAAAAGGTGGCACGACTAAGAAACGCTCTTAATTTTTCCCCTTCCTTCTTGACACTTAACAGTAATGATGTGTATTAAGCTAATTATTATTATAAAATAAGTTATAATTTATAGAATTGACTGACAGTGTAATACAGTGTTTGTATAATAATGTTAAACAATATTTAATAATGTTTTATGTTTGAGAAAGTAGCTCTCTGGGTACTTTTGTAGAATGCTGAAAAATTGGTGTACAAATTCACATAAAAAGGTCAATTTTCATTCCAGTTGGACACCTTGTTGGTAATGTAAAGCCAGAAGCTATTGTTGTATTTTTACATTTCCAAAGGTCCTTAAAGGAATCACGTGTGACCAACACTTCCACAGGAAAAAGAAGCAAAGCAAAGTTTTAACATGTGTCTTTTTCCATTATAATCACTCTATTCTACAGGTCTCATCTAAAAAATATATATGCAAAAACAAAGTTAGCAGATACTGTAAAAAAAAAAACATTAAATTCTGCAAACTGGGAAGCCATGTGAAAAAAATCCAGTGAACCTTGACTGAACTGGACAAGAGAGGTTGTAAGTAGAGGCTTTAAAAAGTATCTTGTGGACTGCCCCATTTTTTTCAAATATTGGTGATTTTTTTTCTACTTTTGGAACATTAATAAGCAAAGAAATTAAACTTTTTTTCCTTTTTTTTTTAAATTTATTTATTGCATTATAATTGGGTAAGACTACTACACTAAAACCAGTACTGGCATCTGTCTCGGTCAGGCTCTCATTAAAGGCCTGGTGTGTCTACAAGAAATTGAGAGTTTTAGTATCTTAGAGATTAAAAAATAAAAGCAAAAACATGAAATTCTACAAATAAAATATGTAGTTTTCCTAAAGGACTAGACTCAAAACCAGCACAGAACAGATGATGGAAGGGGAAGTGGCTTAAAGATGGCGGGCGGGGGGGCGGGGGGGAGTGAGTGCGCATTTTATGAAAAAGGGCTGCCTAGCAACCCGGCTGAGCTACTGTTGCTAAGCTACAGCTGTTGAAAGCATTCTCCCCTCCAAATGCCAAAACAGAGGCTGCGGCGCTCAGACTGCGACCCGCCCTCCACACACACACACACACACACACACACACTGAACAAAAAGATGTGGTGCTGGGGTGGGGGTGGGGGGCTTTAAGTGTGCCTTACTGGCAACCCTAACCCGCCACCCAAGACCACAATGGACCAGCAGGAGGGATCGGGACCGGGACCTTGGCACTGATGAATGTGGGTGTCGATGGTGGCCTTGCACACATGAACACACACAAACACACACCTCACATAGTGACTCATACTGCTGTGGAGAGAGCGGGGCTACTGGAGACATTTCAATCTGCGAAAATCTGAACCATCTCTCAATATTTTTCTGAAATGTTATGTTTAGATCTGCAAATGAGGTTAAATATGTGATATAACACAAATCTGAACATTGGATAAAACACATTTCAAAGTTGTTATTTTATTTTGTCGATATATTAGATTCAAAGTTTTTGCAGAAGAAGAAAACAGTCAAAAAAGCCAATAAAAATATTTTTGTCATGTTTTTAGGATTAAATGTATAAATGTGGGTATGAATGATTGTACAAACCTTCAGAATATAGTGAGGAATAAAACTGGTCTGTTTGTGTCTGTAAGTGGAGCTGAAGTTGAGCATAATATTCACATTTAATTCAAAATATTTTCCTATTTTTTACAATTTTATTACGGCAAAGTTGTTGTTCAGCTACTTTTATTCACTTTTTAATATTTCAAAAGTCTGTCATCTTTGTCAGATAGAATAATCCATAAATATTAATAGACATTTTAACAGATGATACCCAGCCTTAAATCAGCACCATGGAATTGACCATAAACAGAAAAATAATACATATTAATGACTGGATGCAGAACAAAGCACGATAATGAAGTTGTGATGGATTCTTCAGGGTTTAGTCAAAGCTACTTAGATCCTAAAACATCATCCTGGGCTGCAATAAATGCTTATTTCCATTATTTTATATTAGTTTTGACTACAAATGTAAGAAAACAGAGGAAAATCACAGTTCGCCAAAGCCAAAGTTGACATATTGCGTGAACAAACATTCAAAAACTAGATTACCAACTACTAAACTGGCTAAAAATGTGCACATTTTTACTTTAAAAACAAACACAACACATGCCAGATTATCTGCAGGATTCACTGATAAAAATCCTGCAGTTTTTGGGGCCTGATAATGAAAATCTGAGCAGCCTGTGTGATCTGATTAAACGTCGTCCCGTGTGGTCCGAGCTGCACACAATAATGCATTCCCTGCTCTGTGGAATTCCCAAATGGATCTCCGTGTTAACGGACCAACGGCAGAGCCACATCATCACACCGGCTCCAGACCTCCGGGCCGAGTGGGTGCATCTTTCAAACATCAGCTCCCACACACAGCAGCTCTGCCGGCTTTGATGGAGGCAGTAATGAATATGTAACACAGTCCTTACAGCGCTTTGTATGTGGGAGCTTTGTGTAAAAAA
>CAFUXE010000398.1:43369-84184 GCA_903364295.1 Serranus cabrilla
TGTGTGTGTGTGTGTGTGTGTGTGTGTGACTGACCAGCAGCATGGCCTGCTCACGGAGCAGCTGCTCCTGCAGCATCTCCAGGTGCCTCTGCTCCTCCTCCAGCTGACGTCTGATGTACTCCTGCAAAGTAAAGCAGCAGTTAGTCCTCCTGTGTGTCGTCTCCATTTCTGATTTTATTTCTCAGGTTCTTTTCCTGAAATTAAAGTCCAACTTGGCTTATTCTCACAGGCGATGTGGCAGGTGTAAATCCCTAAAATACACCCTCTGATTCCTCACTGACACAAGAATCTATTAATGTTTTTAGTAGATTAATGTGCAGCATTTCTTCCAGTTCAACCTCTACTTTATTCTGAGTAAAGGTAAAGTAAAGCTGACCTGTTCGCGATCGTTCCTCCTCTTCTCGTCCTCAGCCCGCCGGCGCTCCTCCTCTTCTTTGCGTCTACGATCCATCTCCTCGATGCGCCTCTTGTCCTCCTGCTCGCGGCGACGCTGCTCGCGCTCCTGTTGCCTCCTCATCTCCCGCTCACGTCGCTGTTGCTGTGGGGGCAGAAGATTAAAAAAAATGTCTCAAAGAAAACATGATTTTTCGGCCATCAAATCTGTCTCATGTCGGAGACAAAAAGCACCGTACCTCCTCCAGCCGCCTCCTCTGCTCCTTCTGCTGCTCGATACGTTTCTGCCTCTCGGCCAGTAGTTGGCGCTTGTACTCCTCCTGCTCGCGGAGCTGCTGCTCCTGGAGGAGCTGCTGGCGGCGCAGCGCCTCGGATCGCTCCTTGTTCTCCTGCTGCAGGCGGATGAAGTCGCGGCGCAGCGTTGACTCACCTGGCACGTTGACAATGGAGCTGCACGACGGGAGGAATCAGGATGTAAGATTAGATCAGAGAGTCCGTACACCTGGTTTAAAAGGCTGATCACAACATTCAGAACAATAATACAATTATTTACAATTTATAACCAACTTCTGTCCTGATAAAAACTACCAAATGTTCAGAACTTTAACCCTTTAAGTCGGTTTAAATGACACCACTGTTGTTTTTATAAAACAGTGGGATATGTCAGCGATTTACACTGATTTTGAGGATTTTTTATTTTTTGTACAGTGTCATATTTTTTATTTTCATATTATTAGGACTTCCACTTGTTATCAAAACTTTTTTTTTTCTAAAACTACAATGAAAACACCATATATTCATATTTTCCACTTTCACTTTCAGTCCTGCTCGACAACCAACTATTAATTCCTTTTCAGAATTGACAGTTTTATAACTTTTCTTAAATACATTTCTGTAAACATATTTGGGAGATTTTTTTATTTTTCCCACTGTCTGGGATATGTCAGTGATCAGTATCAACATTGTTTGAGAGGCATTTTTATTTTTCAGTAAAACAGCAGCAATAAACCGAGTGGAAATTAGCATGCGTTTGCCCCAAAGGGGCCGTGAGAAAATGGCTGAGTTTGGTGGAAAATAAGGAAAAGGACAATTTTGAAGATTGAAAGCTCAATATAACAAGTTAGAATTGAATTCTGTAATGGCCTTGAGATATAAAAAAGTGGCTTTAATGGGTTTCAAAGGGGATATTATTTCCTTCACGGCTTCATAGATCATTATAGACTTATTAGAGGAAAGGCCGTGCCAGATGCATTAACACACCGATCAAAACATTTGAAATTAAAAAGCCAAAAATGTCCCAAGTGAGGCATGAGGGCTCTAAATGAAGGAACATACCTGGGCTCTCCCTCCTGCTCCGGGGGATCCTCCTCCTCCTCCTCACTGCCGCTGTACTCGTACTCCGTCTCATCTGTCAAAGAAAAAAGAAAAGTTAGAATCACTTGAGAGATGACACGATGTTATCTGTTACAGGTGAAGACAGAGAGTGGACGGACTCACCCTTCTCTCCCCTCTTCTTCTTGGTCCGGTCGATGTGGTCTTTGAGCTGGATGCGGACTTGCCTCTCGTTGGGCTGGTCCCGGATGAAGGGGTGCTTCAGCAGCTGCTCTGTCGGGGGCCGCTGCGTGTAGTTCTTCACCAGACAGCCCTCGATGAAGCTGAAGAACTTTTTGGACCTGTGGGGGATTGTGGAGGAGAGAAACAATGCGTGACGTATAAAAAGAGACGGCGGGTGCCAGACAAATGTTTCAGCACGCAGCTCATCAGAGGATCTTAAGTAAAACGGACGTTCCTGCAAACAAGCTCTGATTACAAATTACCCATCAGCCCTAGCAACACTCCACAACACTCCACAGCTTGACAACAGCCTCTGGTCTCTCCGTGTAAACTGAGGTTTATACATGTGGACAGGCAGCATTGAACCCTTCAGCTCATATATACCATGAAACCTCTGAAATACAGGGCGCAGGGCGACGACATTATCATCATCATTTCACCTGCTGCAATCAAGCAATTAAGGAGAGGAGAGGAGAGGAAAGAGGAGAGGAAACATCATCAAAACATCAAACGATCCAACAGTACAGCTATTATCTAATGCAGCCAGACGACAACTAAAAATAGGAAGTAATTCATCTCAGCTCTCACGCCAGCTAAAAAAAAAAGTTTTTCTGCAGTGCGTGCCAGAAGAGGCTGCGCCTGCCAGAGCAGGTGTACCGCAGATGTTCAAGTCAGCAGCAAAGCAGAGAGGAAAAGGCCTCTGTAGCTGCCTGGTCTGAGGAATCTATACATCAAAATATCTTAGAAACTTCTGTGTCAGGATAGAAATGCACCGTCCTTTCAGGGAGGTACTCACCATTTTTTAGACTTGAGCCTGGGAGGAGGGTTTCTCGGGATGAGGAAGAGAGCACGCATTGGGTGCATGTCACAGAGGGCTGCAAGAAGACGGACACATGCATAAAAAATAAGAATTTAAGAGACTAATATCAGTCTAAGAGAGTGGAAATCAGTGTCCCATTCTTGCTTTAGAACAGGGCTGCCCAAACTTTTTCCCTCCGAGGGCCAAAGTAAAAATGTGCCAGTGGGCCGAGGGCCAAATAATGCAATTTTAAAACACAAATAAATGTAAATAATAAAGTTAATTTAATCATTGTTGAAGCATACATTTGCATTCTTCTCCATCAATGCAAATCCATTTTAAAGAACATTAGCTATCACGAAAATAACAAAGCTTTAGTTTGAAGAACAAAATTGTGTTGATGCTTGGCGGGCCAAATAAAATCGCCCGGCGGGCCAATTTTGGCCCGCGGGCCCCACTTTGGGCACCCCTGCTTTAGAATAAGGTAAAATTACATGGTTCATGCCTGTATCTTGAAGAAATTTATGAGCCTATTTTGTACATGCACTTTATCCATCAACTGGCAGGATTATAATTTTACTTATTAATTAGATTTTTTAAATTTCTTTGTAGTTTGTCTTGTTTGTTTGTTGAAAAAAAATCAGAAATAAAATACTAAAAAAGGTTAGAAAGACATTTTATCCTTTTTTTAATCATTTTTGGGGACTTTTTTGGCTAAAAAAGACAGGAAAGTGTCTAAGTAAATGAAGCACACTCTCTACAAGGTGCACTACACTGAAAAGCATGTTTTATTTTTTTTTAATCCCCCAAATTAAACCATTTATCATAGCCAGAAGATATTCCATGTGTGACAACTGCTTCCCTCTAAAAAAAAGGGTTATATATAAAATAAACTAAATAAACTAAACAGATTGCGTAAAACAGATTAAATTCTTCACTCCTGAGCACAACTTGGAGGCAACGAATGACTCGACTGAAAGCAACAGTCATACAACAAAAATTCGGAGAAACTTCCACTGAACTGCAGGCTGGTCTCACTCAGGATGTGACCAACATTTCTGTTAAATAAATCTGACTTTTTTAAATGATTTATAGCAATAAAGCTGCTATACTGCACCAAGGAGAATTTTGAGCTCTCACGACTTCTAGCCATGAATTTTGCTGTTTTATAGAGCAAAAACTGGCCTGAAACTACTTGAGATTTAAAGAAAAAACTGGTACTCACGTGGTGCTCCTTCAGCCATTTCAATAGCTGTGATACCACAAGACCACAGGTCACTCTGCAAGAACAGAAAACACCCGTTTACTAAAACCACCGCGAGCACACACGCTCAGACCAACCGAGGTGTCACAACGTCGGAGGCTCTTACTCTGTAGTCGTACGTAGCGTCGGGGTTCTCGTCACAAGCAATGACCTCGGGGGCCATCCAGTAAGGGGTCCCGATGAAGGTGTTCCTCCTCCCCACTGTGCGGTCCAGCTGAGCACTCACACCAAAGTCAACTGGAGAGGAAGTAGAAGAGTCAACACGGGGCCGGATACCTTCAGACAGGAGGAGAAGCTTTCACAGCACTCACCTAGTTTGACTTCAGCGTTCTCAGTCAGCAGCACGTTCTGACCCTTGATGTCACGGTGGATGACGTGGTGGGCGTGTAGGTGGGCCAGACCCTGAGGAGGAGAGAGGAGATTAGAGACGGAGAGGAGAGGAGAGGAGAGGAGAGGACAGGAGAGGAGAGGAGAGGAGAGGAAATAGGAAAGAGGAAAGGAACGAGGAAAGGAACGAGGAGAGGAGAGGAGAGGAGAGGAGAGGAGAGGAGAGGAGCAGCTCACCCTGAGGATCTCTCTGGAGATGTAGGCGATCCAGTCTTCCTTCAGCTGGTTCCCCTTCGTGTTCTTCACCAGGTCTGTGATCGATCCAGCTCCACAGAACTCCATCACCAACTAATGATCATAAAATAAGTGTTTTACATGACACCATTTTTTTTAAATCATAATTTTGGCAAGTTAGTATGAAGGTAATGAAGAAATAAAAATGCTTAATTCCCAAAAATGAGTTTTTAAAAGAGTTTCACCATAAAAAATACACTGTCTTTGTGCAGTTTGTAATATTTAATATGTGCCACAAAGGATTAGGAAATGATTTCATTCTTTTTTCTTTTTTTTTTTTTATGTTTTCTCTACATATTTGAAATTTTATACGAGCTAACATGCAGAAACGATGATGGCAGCTTCGTATTTTCCACACTTTTTCACTCTTTGGGGACTTACCCAGAGCTGGTCATCGTGTCCCGGGGGGCTTTTCTTAATGAAAGCACCGTAGTAGGTGGCTATGTTTCGGTGGTGGGAATACTTCTTCAGCATATTGATCTCCAGTTTAATTTCCTCCTCTTCATCCTACACACACACACACACACACACACACGAGCGTTAAAGAGGCTGTTTGTCCTTCCACTGGAAAATCTTTATGATGAAATACAATAATCACAGTGTGGCAGCACGGCCTTTAATCATTATTTGGCCTTGAGTGACATTTCATTTCAGATCAGAATCAATTCACTTCCATTCTCAGGGTCACAGCAAGTGTCAAGCTATGCGACTACGCCCTGGTGTGGTTTCAGCTCGCCGTGGCGAGGCCTTATTCATCTTCCGTCTGCTTTCAACAATGCAGTAGGAGTCGTCCGTCTACTGGCAAATGATTCCTTTGTTTAGGGATTAATGATGCATGAGTGAGTCTCTCTGTGAGTTGATGTGTACAGTAGCCATTATCGGTAATCTCTTGTTAAAAAAATATACATTAGATCGATGGCAAATCCCCTTCAGATATCCATTAGTATCAGGCTCACATGATCCTCAACAGAGCTGCTTAAAGATGAGAATCCTGCCTTTACTGTTTACCTTCAAAAACACAGCTAATGAGTGTAAAAGCAGAAAATGGATGCATTTAAAAATCAAAAGCAACCTAAAAAGAGACACGATAATGACACATATTTCCTGGTGTTTTTAGTCTGTTTGGTGCAGGAAAAAGAACCTGTTCAGTATCACATCTTGATAAAAAAGGTCACAACTAGCTGCAGTGCTAACTCTCCGCCTGCAACTTGACACTGATTAACAGTGACGTGATAATTGAACACATGCAGGGGTCAGCCCACGAGTGCTGTGCTTCATGGTTCTCCTATAGAAAGTACAGTGGGAGGAGGGGGGGACGCAAACCACAGCGTTACCACTGCAGACGACAATGTGTGCCTTAACCGTGCATTCTCACGGTGCTGCACGGCATTAAAATGTGGTTAAAATGAGGAGAGAGAGGTGATGATATGTTTGCATATTACTGCTCTGTGCTGTGTGCACCTATCACCTACAGCAAAATGGCAGTTGGCTGCCTGTGCAGGCGGCCATACTGCTGCTGCATGACTCGTTTGAGTTGACGTAAGCCTTTCTGTTGTGCGCTCCCCCCCTCCGAACCTCCCTCTCTCTCCCTCTCTCTCTCTCCCAGCTACCCCCCTCTCTGCTGTGCAGCTGTTGGATTATCACACTCCCGACTGTGAAAGCCTCGCTGCCACAAGTCACACGGTGAAGGGAGGACTGACACAATCATATGGTGATGTGACGGAGAGAGAGGAGAGGAGGAGGAACGGAGGTTGCTGTCAAATGACAGCAGAGGATTTGAGGGGAAAAAACAATGTTTACAGATTATTAAAGAGGTTATTAATCTCTGATAGTAGGTCACATATCATGTTAATGCATTATGCTTGGAGAGAGATGTGATAAATGCCACATAAAATCGAATTTCCTTTACAAGTTGCAGAATTTTCAGCTTTATCTTGATCAGTGAAGCCCCAAATCGATTTTTCTAGACACAGAACTGAAGCATCTATCCGCCCAAATCTTCCAGCCATCTCCCCACCAGAGGATTGGAAATGCTTTTAATATATATAATAAAATAAAGCCGAAGCAAAGAGGCATCCATTTTTAGCTTCAGGGCTGTGAAGAGGAGTGGAGGAGTGTCTGGATTTGAGAATGTGGAGCAGGGATGAGAATGTGGGTCAGAGTGACACGGGGCAGCGTTGGACGAGCTCCGCCGTCAGGACGGAGCAGAGAGAGCAGCCACCAAACCACAGGGAGGATGATCACGTTATAACAGTTACAGGATGAAAAGGACCTCTTGTTTTTATTCAAAAAGTCCAACACCTTTCTGGGCTGATGGGACTAATTTAGGATATTAATTAATGCAACTGTATGAAAATTTTCTGTACTAACCCAGATACTTTCTTCAAATAAGTGACTGCGAACACAATAAAAGATCTGTATGCAGCCTTGGAAGGTGAAGTGCCTTAAACCTGCATTCCTGCTGCAATCTGATTGTATGGAAGTCTATGAGAAAATTACCCTAATTTCTCACTTGATTTCTAGACATTTTAATTTCATTTTAAAAGGACTTTATGTTCACGATCACAAGTCTTTTCCAATACAGCGTGATGTTAATTTAGAGGAAAATAGAGAGTAAAGCAGGGTATGTTTTAGGGTGTGGCAACCTTATGATTGACAGTGTACATCTAAAAAGCCATGAACTTGTTTTTTGGGGTGTTTTATTCGAAGAACTTTGATGCTTTCATGGTGTGTTTTTAGTTCATGAATGTTCATTTTTCAGCATTCAGTTGAACTAAAACACCAGAAGGACTCAGCTGTTCAAGTTTTAAGCCTGTATTTTATGAGCCAAACTTATTATCCCGATAAATATCAGACAGTATCTAACGGATGCACCTGTCTCAACCACATATGGTCACTACTGGCTCCAAAAAAACAAGATGGCGACGAGCAAAAGGCCAAACTTTAGGTTTAAGACGATCATTAACAAACCACACACTACAGTTTATACCTGCAACTGACAATAACTGTAATGTGATGAATGTACTGATTATTTTTGCAAATAAATTGACTGATTGTTAAGGCCATAAAATAGTGAAGAATGCCTCCAAATTAAACCACAAACACTGACTTAAAAATCATAGAGTTATGTATCGAAAGGTCAGCTTTATCTGGTTAATGGTTGAGACAATGAATCATTTAATCGTATGCAGGTGATACAGATGTGGCCGTCTAGGACATTAACCGCAGCACAAAATCAAGTGGAGCTTATTTCCACAACACACGGTGAAACAGGTTCTGCCTCAGCGGGCACCTGTTTTATTTGACAGATGATTTCCATTCAAGTTGTCTGTAAGTTACGACACGTCTAGAAGGCACGCCTGCAGCAGCGTCCTGTCGCAGGAAACGGTTGGGCAACGTTCTCTGATATCAAATAAGTCACTCGTGAGTCATCGTGACGCCGGTTCGTGTGAGGAGTGGCAGCAGGCGTGTCGGGGCACACGGGCTTCTGTAGCCTCTGTAAGTGGCGTTCAATAGTGGTAAATGTGTTGCAGCGTGCATCGGAGAGTTTGAAAAGTGCAACCAGACTGTTTTCATTAAAGAATTCTGAAGCGAAATTGTACAATGACGCAGGAAAGAAAATGCAAATTAAGAAAAAAATTTACATCAACTGGTTTAGAGCGAATATACAAAGCTGCAGTAACGTTATTTGGTCAGAAGGTGGCAGTGTGATATATCGCTGTAGGCTAATCCGTCAATTAACAGTAGAAGAAGAAGAGATGGCGCAAGAGAGAAAAAATAACATTAAAAAGAGGTTGTTCAGACAACTTTGGCCACCCAAAGTTTTCAGGAATTGGCTTAAATTGGGCAACTAATAATTGTCGGCAAGGAAACAGCTGATTAGTCATGTGAGTTAAATGTTCACTACGTCAGAACTTATTCGGAAAAACGTATTTTATCTCCCGTTTAGCGCATTAACTATTTTTCGTAAAAGACAAAAAACACCTCAAGCGAGCGTAGAATTTCATGCAAATTTTGATGTTTGAAAGTTTTTCTCATGCAAATCTTCAAAATGTGCTCCAAACAAGATGCTCTCAGGCACCAACATTAGTAAGGGTTGATTTAATCGATACTGGGTACTCTGGGATACCTCATTTGGTCTGAACAGATTTCGCGACCCAAACCTCCCTGTTAGTGCTCCAGAATTCACAAGTCAAGCCTGTTATTGGTGCGTGTGTGTCTTCATCTTTATTCTGGCCGTGTGGGCGGTTGGCCCTGCTGGCCTTCACTGCGACTCTGCAAAACCTTCTGCTTTGTGTTTTCTGCATATGTGCCTGTTTGGTTGTGTGCGTTCCCTCATCTGCAGACGGGACCTCCCACAGCTGAGGGCAGCCTGCTGGCCGCTAAATGACGCACTTCACTCAATAAGCATCCTGTTGCCTCTACCCCTCCCCTGCTGTTTATTATGGACTCATTACAGAGCGGGGCATTTTTTCCCCCCTCTGTAAGCTCAGAAACATTTGGGAATGGATTTAAATATTAACCAGACAGAAAGAGCTCCAACATATCCAAGTATCTTACTGCTCATGCTCCTGTAACTACACATGTTTCAGCCTCACCTCTGTGACGTCCATGACTTTGATGGCAGCCAGCTGTCCAGTCTTGACGTGTCGTCCCTGTGAAGAGACGAAACAAGGTAAACATCTACTTGAATCCACTCGTTGTGCTCTTGATAACAACCAACTGATGATTAGTCAACTAAGGAAGTGTGTGTGATCGACAGAAGCACAGAATGTAAACTCAAAATACAAAAAGGAGTCGATTAATCAATGACTCGGCTGTCAGAAATCAATCAGCAGTTTTGCTCAGGAAGCCGGAACAATCTGTGCTGATACAGGACTTAAGATTCATATTTTGTAGTTTATTACAATACTACAAACATGGTGCATGCTTATGGGTGCTGATGGGATTTACTCCTCCAATTATGGTATTAAATAAGGAGGCATTTTCTGCTAATCAACACTATGGAAGCTATTTGGTCGGTGCCTAAAAGTATGAAGTGTCCCACGGTATATAAGTGGACCTACTATATACAGATGAGCATATTATTCCCAAGCTATACAGTCCCAACATTCCCAGACTTCTCCGCTCTCCTAGCACCCTACTGCCACTCCTTACATAAACAAAGGACCGAAATAGAGGCCCCTCCCTCCCTCCCTCCCCAGACCCGGAGAGATAAAACATGGGACAGTTCTGGGAATGGGTTTTCCCCTTTCGGACAGTCGCATACATCAATGCTCTGCACAGACATGGTGTGCACGATTACAGGATGAAGACACATAAATGCACATTCAGACACACATATGGACCCCCACCACCTCCACCACCATCATCTTAGCCAGTGCATTCCATAGTCAATTGAAACTGTATGGATTATGACAATAAAAGCCATGCAGGCTTAGGGGCCCACTCTTTCACTGGGCTGCAGAGGGGATGAGAGGGACACTTTACAATGCCTTTAATCCTCTCCACTTTGATCCCAGGGGTCGCCACTACAAAAACAGTGAGGCTGACATTAGGGCTGTCAGCTCCCCATGGACTCGCTGGGTTCACTGGTCACAGGTGTAAACTCCTCCCTCTGCCTGAAGGGCTCTTGTGCAGTAGAGTAAGAAGACGACCGGCAGTCAGAGGATTTATTTAAGCACAAGCAGTTTCAGGGTGTTTTTTGCTCACATTTCACGCACTGCGGCCTCAATTTTCAGTCCTGCACCTCTATGGAAACAGCACACTCATGGCTCGAAGTGGGGCAATGTTTGACACAAATATAATATCCATAAATCATGAAAAACTGAATTACTTTGATCATTTATTGTATGAAAATGGTATCCAAATCCCCACAAGTGTTACCAATAATGGGCTCTCCACAGCTACACATATTGAACTGTTTACATTTTTATAACCTCTACATACAAGTCCTCTCCTCTCAGATCTGTCAAAGTTTTATGGAATTCTTGTCCTGTGACTGTTGGTCTCAGCCGAGTCATTTAAAGCTCTCCAGTTGCATTGAGAAGTGCAGAATTTAATGTTTTTTACAATATTGAGGTAATGCGAATGCTTCATTTTTGGCAATTTTTTTAACAATACATGTTGAATAAAGTGATGTTGATGTGACATCGAAGCTCAGATTCTGATTGAAACATTTGTCATATTGATTCATTCAAAAACCTTTGGAAATTTGAAGAATAAATTTATATTTTAACAGTTTCAAGCAGTGATTATTGGTGATTTTTAAAAAAAATGCCTTTTAAACGTTCCCTCAGGTTGTGGAGTTCAGACGGTTAATTAAATAATTTTTAATTTTTTGTTTACCTCCAAACAACGTGTTTAATATTTGAACAAAGGAGTGTAAATTGTAAGTATAATGTCACTGCATGAATCATTGTTTTGTTTGTCACTGTGACTCACTGTCCGTTTCTCTTGTGTCGTTTAAAGCCCTCGAGCCGACACTTAACACCAGGTGTAAACGCTGCACCTGTAGAGGTTAAATGGTGTCAAATCTGACGACTGGTTTTGATTTCTTTGTCTTAAAAGACGTCAGTTATGTCTCCGAGGCCAACGACATATTGAGCTTACTCACCACAGTCTCTCTTTTTAGCCGTTAATAAACTAAAGCTCTTAATTCTTACACTGTCACAGCTGACAGGTTGAGATAAATGTGTGTGTAAACCTTTGACAGCCGAACAAAAACGTCTGTTTACAGGATGATTTAAAGCTGCGCGGTTTTGAAGAGATATCCGGAGGTGAGGACGTGAATGAGCTGTGATTTTTCCTCTGTGAGTCTGAAGAATTTATAGTTGTATAAAGTCAAACGTCTCTCAGCTTGTGGGCGGAGAAAGGGTTATCTAGGCCACAGGGTGACTGCATTCTGATACCACAAAACAACTGGGTTACACAACATCAACATGTGAGTAATGAGATGAGACAGATTACACACAACTCTCATGACGTGCTTAGAACAATTATTTTCATTATCTAGTATTTGCAGAATATTTCCTCAAATGATAGATGAATCATTTGTTCCACAAAGTGTCAGAAAATCCCCAACTAACAGTTCAAAACAAGAAAAGCAGCTACTATTCACAACTTAGATGCCGTTTAAGTGTGAAAAATTACATTCATTTTTACATTGCAATGCTAAAGTTTTCAGGCCAAAACTATATTAACATTCAAGTTTAACAAATCCAGCAGTTTGACCGAGATCAAACATATTTTTTTGCTTTTTATCTCCATTTTTATTTAGTCACTAAATTACTGATATTTAACATACAGTACTAATGGTTAATCAGTTTTTTTTTTCATTTTTGTTTTTTTATTTTTTATTTATTCAAGAGTTTGTTTCTTGAATTGGTTGACATTGTAATACACTGTATCTATAATTCATAATGATAATAATAATAATAATATACCCTAAATGTTTATTTTATATATTGTATTCTATAATCATGTTCAATAAGTTAATAAATAAAGTAAATTATAATAAATAAATACATAATAAATAATAAAATAGTCCATAAAATAATGTTTGTTTCTACAATTTGTTGTAAAACATTGTATGTATAATTTATAATAATGTTAAATATCAAGTTTCATAAATAAAGCGAAATATTTAATTAAATGGTCTTTTTAGTACCTTTGTCATGTTGGCGTAAAAATAAATGGCGCTATATCTGCCGTCATATCTGTAACTTTATTTTCCATTTTAAAGTTGAATTAGTCTCAAAAATCCCTGATCAGTCGGCTCTAAAAATAGCCAACAACCACATGATTCATCCTGGATTTTTGAGGCTGAATCCAACCGTAAACCTCCTTGGCAGAAGTATTTTATCAGGATATTCCACCAGGACACAGAAACCATGCTGCTGAGTTTCAGCGTGGATCTAATAACTAAACTCCTATAAACTTGTGACAGTAATCTCAAGAATATTTGATAATAAAGCATCTGACATATTGTAGAATAAATTAATGTCCTTCTCAGGGTTCAGGGGTCAAAGAGGTATCATTATATTAAGCATTTGGTACCATGAAGAGGAATCAATGTAAATAAAGACACTTTCAGCTTAATTCTTATCTGATGTAATAGTTAGAAATTAATATAGTCTATGCTAAGTTGTGTTTGAGTAATTTGTTGATTATTTTGACAGTTTTTTGAGCAATCGTTTAGTCTAATATCTCAAAACAGAAAGGAAAGTATTCCATTATAAACAAAACTCATCCAATCATCAGCTGATTACAGTCTGACCGATCGATAACCAGCTGATGGTTCCAGCTCTCGTCCTGTGGTCGGGCTGATCACAGGAGGGCTGCGGCGAGGCCCTAAGTGCCCCGTGAAGCAGCCTGCTGGGCGTGGCTGTGGAGGGGTTATCTGAGGCAGGGAGCTATCACTCAGCCCTCCCTGGCCTCCAGCTCCACTCCTCCATCGCAGCTCCTCGTAACCACGGCCAGATGTGCCGCTGGCCGCTCTCCAGCTCGGCACTAAACCGCTGACTGACTTACTGCTCTTAAAGCCAGAGACGTTAAGTTAAAATCTACCCTAAAACAGAATAAAACATCACTGTGGAGGAGAAATCTCACTCAATGCTTGAAATTAGCAAAAAGGGTTTGCAGAATTTGAACAGTCCTGTTAAATTAGCATTATTATTGCCAGCTAGGACTGAAGGATAAGCCCAAAATCTTCATATTTGGGCCACAATATAGATCGCGATATTGCAAGTTTTCTATAGGAACGGACGTCTTGGCCTGGATATCCACTGGCTCCAATAGAACACCAGAAGTTCATGTTTTAGGGTGGATTTTCACTAATGCTCAGCAGTATTGTTAGTGGTCTGGTGCGGACAGAGGGGGAGGACTGTTTCCCAAACCCTTTTCCACAAGGCTGGGATCCTCTGCGCCCTGATGGACCGGAGCCTCTCCCTCCCTGCATCGTTCACATTAACGTAAGATCAATCACACTTAACAGCTCTTTCAAAACACTGGCTGGCTTTCTAACCTACAAAGAAACATTTGGCACACGCCACACAGCGCTGAAATTGAGCGACATGCTTTCTAACTGGCCATGTAGGTGCAAAACAAACCCATATTATTAGTTCACACAGCGAGCGAGGGAGAGGGTTTGGCTCTTCAAAAGGTCAGTGGTGAGAGAGCTGGTGGAGGTGTGGTAATGAGGGATGTGTGACCTCCCGCACAGGGTCATGTGGAGAACTTAGGTGGCAGAGTGAGGAGGTGGGTGGATAGGAGGCGATAAACCAGCAGGTCAAAACCTCCATCTACCTCCAGAAGACGCACACTTCTGCAAACTACAGAAACGATCAATCAGCAGTAAGAAGCAGCAGCACATGACATCCAGGGCTGGGCCGTGCCCCTGGCTCTCCGGGCGCTTTATACTGCTGCATACCAGCACACTGACCCAGTTCTCACACACACACACACACTCTGCCCTGCTGCCTGCACTCCCCAGAGAAGTGAGGATGGAAGAAGTGGCGAAGGGAGAAACGGTGATGAGAGTGGACGGGGAATAACGAGGAGAGAAAAGGGAAGGATGACGTGTCAAACAGGAGGCCAGCTGATGGGACTATTGATCACAGTGCAGTGGCTGCTGTAAGGGATCACAGATGCATAGTGGTGCCTTTCCTCAGGCCTAAACACAGTGGAAACATTTAATAGTGATCAAATAAACCACAAAGCAGAGGAATATTGTAATATCTTCTCTTCATTTATATGTTTATTATGTGGATATAAAATAATAATGGCATGGAAAGCTTCGTTATTTACTTGATTTTATTGACTGTTTCAAAATAAAAGCGTTTTTAAAATGACTATACTGTGTAAAATTCAAATACATACTTATTTTGAGCTTTAATACTGAAAAATAACATTATTATTTCAAGAACATACATCAGTGCACAATAGCATGAAGAATTAACCTAGTTAAATTATTTACGTATGTCGTCATGATATAAAATTATGGCACTGGAAATTTTACTGACTCTTTCAAAATAAAACGCTTTTTAAATTACTGTACAGTGTAGAATCTAAATAAAATATCATACAGCAGGTCTACTGTATATATATCTTATTTTGAACTATAATTAATTACAATGTGATGCAATAGTATTTTTGATTAAATGAAAAAAATACTGAAAATCTGTTATAAATTCAAGAAAATATTATTGCAACAAAATAGGATTAAGAATTACCCTCGTTAATTTATCTACATATGTTAACGTGATATAAAAATGGCATCAAGTGCTACGTTATTAACAGAATTTTATTGACTCCTTCAAAATAAAATGCTTTTTTAATGACTATACTGTGTAAAGCTATGTGTAGCTTGAACTATAATAAATCACATTTCAATAAAGATATCAAATAAATCACATAAATATACAGATATAAATTTCTCTTCTTTTCACATGCAGATCTAACTGGCATTTTAATGTTTTATTTTGTTTATGTAATTGGTATTTTTATTTTTTTATCACATAGATGTAGAATATTCTTGATGAGATGACGAAATGCTGAACATTTGTATTATCATTTCAAAACACACTATTGCAACAAAATAACTGCAATAAAGGATTAAAAATTGCCCAAATCTAACAGCTTTTACATATGTTGTCATGTATGAAAACACCCTAAATGAACGCTATAGGTGGATTATCGGGTTATTATAATTATTTGACAGCATTTGTGCAGAAATGACTCTGTCCCTGAGTTTTTTTATTTACTATACTTTTAAAGCTTTTAAAGAAGGAAAGATTGTGAGTGTGAGAAAACCTCCTCAGCCCTGGTGCGATGTGATTAAATATAAGATGAGCTGTTGTTTCGGAAATGGTTTGAAACTGCATGTGGTGAGAATGAGAGCTAGCTGAGTGGGTCTTTAAAAGAGAATAAATTCACTCCCGTCCCTTTGTGCGGAGTGGGAAATGAGAATATTTGTCCCATCACATTAAAGCAGAAGTGTCTTCAGGAAATGTGGTCTTGAAAAGAAAAGACGCTGGAGAGAGACAGGCGAGAGACTGTCTCTTCTGCGAGCGCCTTTGTGTCTCATCTCAACACCACTCGTGTAATGAGGTTTCTCAATGAGCTCCACACACACAGTCGGACGGACACAGGGAGTTTTGTTCAGGCAGCGTGGCCAGTCAGGGGACGTTGTGGGTCTTGTGACACCCATTAGGGAGAGGGTCACTGTGGGGGAGATGGGGACAAAAGAGACGCAGACTGTAACGCAGAGTGTGTGTGTGTCTGCTTCAACTCCAGATGTTTCACACACCGCCTTTCAAAAGACAAGCAAATGCACTTGCTAGCCTGCGAGCTAACAGAGACCTTGACACAATATGGGACCCCCAGCACCCTCTGATTCTGACCTGAAGGTGACGCAGCCAATCAGCACCCAGGACTGTAACCAATGAGCTCCACACAAGAGACATTCATTAGTAAACTGGACCAAAATGGGATTTTTGACACTGATCCTGACGCCGGTTTCAAGGGGGAAACTCACCGCTCGCATTCTCATATTGGTGCATATTGGACAAAGTATATGACGATAATATTACTTATATATCTACAGTAGATCTGCCTAAAATAGAGAGGAAACTAATTATGTATTTTTGTAGGTCAACCAGGAAGTTAGCATCTTCCTCCCTATGGGATTCTTGCATTGGATTTTGGATCTTGGCAGAAAATAAGATTATTTCTGATTTGTTTTTAAGCAGGATAATCTTCATAAATGAACACCGCTTTTATGATGATTCATGTTTACTTATATCGTCCGACCAATTTATCAGTCTTGCTCTATTCATTATGTAAGGCTGGTTATGGCATCAGTTTCACTACTCTGCAAGTCATTAAGATTCAGTTAATTTACCTCTAAAAATGCTTCATACACTCACAATTATTTAATTCATTTAAGTTAAGCTGGACCAATATTATCTATTGGTATCTGTGATGTGTTGTCTGAAATTAAACCTTTTTTCCCACAATATATAATGCAGAAAACTAAGCTAGAAAATGTTATTTTTTATCTAATATATTCTTTATGGCGCTGGCTTGACGGTCCATGAGGATTAAACTGAAGTCAGACATCTTTTGCACCTTTACGGCGAGCTGATGCACCACTGTGGGATCCCGGATCCTGAGGTGCATCCTGCAGCATGTGTTTGCCGACTGATTCCAGCACCAGCCTGTTTCATAAAATCCACATTTTGAACAAACATTCAAAGCACCTCTCTGCTTTGATCGCTGATAACCACTGCCCTGAAGTAAGCGCCAGTCTCGCCCGGCGCCATATGGCACTGGTGGGCATTTGACAGATTGCACGGGAGGTTCATCTCCCTCCTCAGCAGCCGCTCCCACCCCTTATGCCCGACAGTCATGGCGAGCCCCCTGAGGAGAGAGCTTCTTGTCCTGAGGGCAGGGGCGAGGCTGCCCCTTAGGTTGTGGGAGAAAACAAAAGGAGGGAAGTGCTGAGAGAGGAGGAGCTGCAGAGCTTAAAATCTTTCCACTGGGTGCTTTTAATGAGTATCCAGCCACGTGACCTTGCTGGTGATGAGTGCACCAAATAAAACCCCCAAAAGTCAATGCACAAGCACACATGCATGCACGCGAAACATGGCGGTATTAAATAGTGGTGGCACCGTGTTGGCACGCCCCATAGATGCAGAGCAGCGAGGCAGGTCAGCAGGGGCTCTGGTGCATCAGCCTGACTATATATGGCCATTCTGTAGAGCAGAGGGAATCTTCCCAGCATACCTCTCACAATTTGAAGAATTATCTCCGTCTCTGTGTTATCATTACTCTCTCTCTTTTTTTAAATTCCTACATCCAGAGCGAGGCACCTGAGGTGGAGTACAGAGCCAGCTGGTTCAGTGCCAGCTGATAAAGAGTGAAGCAGGGAGGGAGTCTCTTGTGCAAGAGCCGTGCTTTCAAAGAGTGGGGGATAAAAATGCATTATTTTAACCATCTGAACCCCACAACCTGCTGACGGCTTAAAGCGCAGCCCCCGTGTTTTCGCATTATTGGTAACACTATCTCAGAAAGTCAACTCGGGTTCTTTTAATGATTTATGGCGTTATTACTGTCTTCTACTGCACAATACATTTTGGAGATCTCCGTACTTCTAGCCATGGTCATGCTGTTTCCAAAAAGGCGCAGGACTTATATATTACTGATATATATTATTATTATTAAAATATCCTGAAACTGTTTGAGGTTTAAAGGGCCAAAAAAGCTATATTGTATGAACCATGGAGGCCAACTGACCATCCACTGGTTTACAGGACAACACAGAAAAAATTGCGATTTTTCAGCTCAAGCTCAAACCTACAATACTTTAAATGAATGAATATGGTATGATTTTAAAAATATATATATTTATTATTATTTATTTTTATTATTTGATAGTTTGATTTGAAATATGTGTATTTAGTGTAAAAATATACAGATAATTATTTGTATTCATTTGTTTCTATTTTATTATTATTTGGTAGTTTGATTTTTGAATGTTTCTATATATACACATACCGGTATATAATATTTTTTATTTATTTGTTTTATTTTATTTATTCATTATCATTATTTAATTATTATTTGGTAGTCTGATTTTTGAATGTGTGTATATATATACACATATATAATATTTTTTATTTATTTGTTTTATTTTATTTATTAATTATAATTATTTAGTTATTATTTGGTAGTCTGATTTTTTATTTTGTGTGTATAAATATACACATATATAATATTTTTTATTTATTTGTTTTATTTTATTTATTCATTATCATTATTTCATTATTATATGGTAGTCTGATTTTAAATGTGTGTATTTTGTATCTATATAGATACAAACAATTATTTTATTTATTTTTTTAATTATTTTTTAATTATTATTTGGCAGCTTGTTTTTATTTATTTTTCCCCACACCCTTTTCCTTCTGTTTAGAAAATAAAAAGAGTTTGTTGTATGAACAATGTGTGAAATGCCTGTGTCAAATGACCAATAAATAAAATAAAAATGCATCACTTATGATGATAATAACAGACAGAACTGTGTTCACTTTGTATCTACATTCTGATAAACCAGTAAGTAAAATGAAGTGATTTGAAAAAGGCCTTTTCAGCCATAACGTCATTTTCATTTTGGCCGTCAGTCAGAAATCTGCTGTGCTGTGATTTCAGAGGTTGACTGTAATCTGGCAGCCCTCCAGGGACGACGGCTGCCCTCTTGGCAGCTCGAGGGCCTGCAGCGCAGCGAGGCCACCAGAACCTTGACACGGCATTTCACGTCAGAGAAACTATCAGTTCTTAAATTTTCCGGGTGAAGCTGCAAGTCGTGAAACACAACTTAGCTTGGAAATTCATTTTGGTGGAATGTGAAGCTAGGGTGTTAGATAAATCTACTGTTTTCTACAAAACTCTTTCCTAAAATTGTTACATTTGTGATTTAAAGGAGGAGCTAGGACTGTAAGTAATTTCTATATTAGTACTCACAAAAGAATTAAACATAAAAACAAGGTCCAAAACTTGATTTTCACAATGGCGTGAAGTAGACGGAGATTAATTTATCTGCTGTGACTCGAGCAGAAATAATGTTCCCGGGTGAGTTAATGGATAATAGCTCAATCTTATGAGTTATGTGCAAATATTAAAAAGTACAGGTAATGTATTCTTCCTCTCAGGATGCTGAAAAACAACATATATACGACCAAACATTTGGACGACAATTTACACAAAGCTGGAGCGACCCATAGAGGTGCTGTTTTGCTAACATGGAGCATAAAAAACAGGCTTTACTATGTGATTATTTCTTATAGACTTTCTATTCATTGAACTACCACAAAACATTTTGTTATTGAGAAATAAAATTATCCATATCAGGAGAATATTTTGGCCATATCGCCCAGTCCTAAAGAATACGTGATCATGTATCATTACAATACCCTTAACAGACAGAAATATGCTAAAAATTACATTTATTTAAAGCATTTGTTGTAAAATACAACTTAAAATTCAACATTTATCAAGATCAGACGTTCTACTCCCTAAAGTCTGCCTTAAATAACGACAAAAACCAACGGAAAACGTCTCAAAAGGAATCAAAAGTCACCACAAATCAAAGAGTAGAGAAGCTTGGTCACATTGTGTGATCTAAAAGGGCCTTGCAATCTGTGACCAAGTGCTTGACAAAGCAGAAAAGGCCTCAGAGGGAGAAGAAACTCCACCCCGTTTTCAGTTGGGGGGCTGTTGTGATTATTCAGTCGGTTGGCGTTTGAAACCCTGCAGACAAACTCCTCCTTTCTGTGGATCTTAACTGACTGACGGACTGAGAGACCCAAAGGAGCGAGGAGACAAACTCAGCTTTGTGAGCGAGCTGGGCAGCTTCTGTCTGGAACTGGACAGCTGCTCTTCTACCAGTTGCAGCCAACCCCCCTCTTCCTCCTCCACCACCACCACCACAGGCCACATGCTCTTTCAACTGGTTAACATGACAGTCGATGCACTGACCGACAGCTGATCGAAAGGAGGCCACTGCAGCGAGCTATGACTTCGCTATAGACAGTTTGGCTTATCTCATGCAGGCTGTTACGACCACGTCTTTGTGTTAACTGCAGGCTAATCTGACAGCCCTCTCTTGTACAAGCTCCATTCCCACACAGCAGCACTCGCAAATAGAATTAGCATTGGACAGTGAATGGAGCGAGAGATTAAAGGGACAAAAAGAGGGGAGAAGCAGTAATTCTCTGTCCCATACGCCCGGCTCAGAACCATCTGGTGGCGAGATAGCACGCGAGCATCACACTTCCTCATGACAATCATCCGCTCCTTCTCTGCACACAGGGCTGGTTTCAGGTGTGGCGAGCACATGCACACAGATGGGTTTGCTGTGAGTGGTTGAGGCGGGGGAGATCCTGGAAGTTCACTGCACTGGGGGATTGAATGCAGGTCACTGGAGCACTGTCAGAATTAAATTCTCACTAAGCTTGCTGCTTAGTGCACAAGCAAATTGATGTCTGCAAACTAGACGTCTGCTTAGCATATATGCATGTGGTTAAATGTCATCTAACAGTGGAGCAGTGGGGAACAAAATGGAGCCTAGCTAGCTGCAGCAATAACAACACAAGCAGGCCCGTTGCTACATTAACGCTCGGACGGATGTGTCTCCAATCCGCAGCCATCCCTCCATCAAACACATCCACCACATATTTCACTTCCACACAAGCGCCTCTCTCTCCCTCCTTGGCAATGTCTTTCAACAGCCGCAATGTTAATTTTCAACAGAGAAATGTGACACCAAGAGCAGATGGCCCGAAGAGTGGGATTCCCATCCACTGAACTGGAAAAGTCCTGATTTTCAGGATGTGAAATTATAAAAAATATATGTGAATAAATACATTTAAAAAATGAATGAGCTGCAGACACAGACAGGCAGGATTATGACACATATTGCTTCCCCATCCTTGCCTACTTTCCAGCAAAGCAGGTGATGCAAGATAGGTGATGCATCAGACTGCAGACTGTCTGATTCACTCTTTACACACACCTCCCAGCTGAACAATTACCTCTGATCAGACTGGTACCAAAACAGACAAGAAACTCTAACATTACATCTGCGCCTTTCAGCTTAATCATGCATGATGTGGTGTGACTGCAATGTTTTTTATGTCAGTTTCTTTGTTCCCAGGGCTGATAAGGAGGAAAAAAAACATTGGCTTTCCTAAGCATTCACAGTGAAAACAGGACAGGCCATGCACTGCGCCTCCAACCAACCTTGTATACTTGTCCATAGGTGCCATTTCCAACTACCTCCACCAATTCAAATATCCCAGCTGGATCCTGAAAAGAAAAAAACACATACAGATATTCACTGGAAAGGAAAAGCAATGTTAATATTTTTATTTTACACACAACATGGTCCAGTGTGAGCCAGCTGTTGCGCCCTGGTCTCCCCTACATGCCAAATGCATCTCGAACAAAGGAAAACCAGACACTGGCAACACCTCGCTGAGGCTCAGCGGTCATTTTCAACACTTCAGCTCTAACAAGAAGAGACATTTCAGAGCAGGTTAAAACTTGCTAATGCTAGTCAGACTCGGAGACGTGTGTTTGACCGAGAAACGTGAATTAAAACACAGCAAAACAACAAAAAAACACAGGCTCGGTTCGGCAGCACTCACCCGCAATGAAGCCAAGTCTATGTCTACTAGACTTTTAGCTGGAGAGTCGTTCGCCATCTTTCTAATAAAAGCAGAGCTTTCCTTTGCGTTTAGAAAAAAATAATCGCTGCTGTATCATTGGCGAATACTTCGGCGGATTGAATAAATAGAGGCCGTCGCGTATTCCTCTCTGTGGGATCCGCTTCTTAGCAGTAAATGCTGGGCTCTCGCTACTCCATGTTGAGGTGGCAGCAGCGGGCTCCCTGTCCGCTCTCTCCCTGCTCGTGCCACGGGCGACAAGCTGGGCGGAAAACTTCGACTTCCGCCTTGGAGTTTCAAAATACAAGCCCCACTGAAAAACCCACAAGATTACATTCTACAATTATTATTAATTTTATTTTTTTTTTATTATAAAGAAGAGTGATATAAAATGCTCGATTTTTTTGTATGTTACCCACCTTTTATTTATTTTCTTGCTTTTTATAAAACATTTTTTTATTTATTCTAGAATGACATTTCTACTGATGCCTCTTTGTAAAATATATGCAAATGTGCATATGTTTCTTATTATATATTTTACACAAAGTCAGGATAAATATATATAATATATATTTTTTACTATCTACGGCTTTTGTCTTACTATTTACTGTATTTCTGTTTTTATATATATATATATATATATATATATATATATGGCTCTTGTGAAAATATATGCAAATATAGCCTATGTATTCAATTTTCTAAATGATATATTTTACAGACACTCAGCTGCATCCTTTTATTCAGATTCAATTCATTATATTTTTACATATATTTTAATTACGTCTACTTATATTTTAATTATTTATTGTATACTTGCTTTATTATTGTTCATTTTTTACCATGTACTTTATCTTACTATATAGTTTCTTCCGGTTAACTTGCATTTTTCATTCCACTGCCCCCTTTTTTATACTGTGTACTTGATTTTTTTGCCTTTTCACCACAATCTCCCCCGCTATGGGACTAATAAAGTGTTATTTTATTTTATATACAGTTTATTCATTTTGCAACTACTGTACATCTGTCAATAAATATGTGTTATGTATTTTGATTTTATTTATGCTATATTTTATTCAAATGTTTTGCCTTTGATAGTTTTTTTTCCTTGCATGTTGTTTTCTATTTATACATATTTGTTTGTGCATTTAGAAAAAGTCATGCATTTAGAATCAATAGTATTTAACAACCCATACTTACAAGTAAAAGTAGGAAGAGTGACACATTTTGTACTTTACATTATTGGAGTATGAATAATAATGATCCATCATCATGAATGTATTGCTTTAATATTGCAGCTATAATTTTATATCCTGAAGCTACCAAGCTGTTCTCCGCCACATATATTTTATTTTGAAAGAAAAACTACCTCGTTTCCGCTTTCATCCCGCGTGCTCCTGTGTGACTTGACGCAGCTTTGATTGAGAGCCGCACAAACACAGGAAGCCGGTCGGCTTCACACAGAAAGAAAAGGGCTGGGCCTCAATACATAAAGCATGGATACCGAGACAACACACTCTGCACACACACTCACCTCAACACTATTATACCTGCATGTTTTTATATAAACAGCTCACACGAGCGGTTGTGGCAAGTGAGACAAATAGAGGCAGACAAGAGCGCCCCCCCCTCCCTCCACACAGCAGCATCCTCATGGACATGCGCATGTTACACTGTCAATATTGGTAATCATGGGTGTGGCAAGTGAGCAATCTCAGGAGTGATGCTGGGTATGTTAGTGCAGAGCTTCCCGAAGCAGCATGGGACATGAGGAAAAAAATACCATTACATAATTTAATCATTAAGCCACGTGTATAATCGTGGCCCTCACTTACCTTATGCTGTGTTGCTAAATAATGTTAATAATTTTATTACAGCATGTTCCTAAACTAGGTGTGCTGCAGGATCAGTTTTTTATTTCTACAATTATATCCCTAATCAAGGGGTATATAATAGTGCATGATATAGTATTAGGATAAGAAATAAGAGCTAGAAATTATGATTGAGGTGGTAAAAAATGCTGCAAAGATTCAATATATGTATTTATATAAGCAGGGTTGTAACGTAATATAAGTAACACAAAATAAAATGTTAAATATGAGTAACTGCCTTCCGTTAGTGTTACAATTGGTGGTATTTTGAATACAGTTACTATCTATAAAAATAGATTATTAGGATTTAATTCATGACCTCATTATTATGCTTTTGGTTTGTTTTGATTACAGAAAAAATAATTTTAATTTAAACTTGCAGCTCAGTAGGATGAATATTTAGAATATGTTACTTTATCTCAAATTAAATTTATTGGCATGCATTAAATTATCTGTAGTGGACTGAATTTTATCTATATTATATCTATGTAGAAACAGATTCTGAACAAGCAGTGCTGTTACAAATAAATGCACTGATAGTACTACATGTTTTGCTTTTTTTTATTACCTAAAGTGGAGATTACTGTATGCATTTTAATTTTGGCTCATCCTAAATCTAAAAAAAGCAACCTTATGCACAAATTTTTCCTCCAAAATGTTCCAAAAGCCGATTTTTTTTTTGCACAGTGCAGACTAAGGTTGCCCTCCAAGAATTTTTAAAAATAACTCAAACATTTTATAAATTTTTTTGTTTTCACTGTTCCTCTTGGTTTGGATCTTTAGATGCAGCGTGTGAACTGTGTTAAATCCACTGCAGAGAGGAAAAAATCATCTGCAGCGCTCTACTTATTTACCCCAAATCCACAGTGCAACCTTCAACGCTAAGCTTATGGTTAAACAAACTCCACATCCAACCGACAGGGCCAGGCGAACCAGTCTGACGGGATGAGAGCGCTAACCTGCCCGGCGGTGGGGAGACGCACATGCACACACACACACACACAAGCATGCAAACACAAAGCCCCTTCATGGACCTCAGTGTCAGACACTTAACTGACGCTTAAGCTCCATAAATCAACTTAAATCCACCCGTAAGCCTGTGCAGATGACACTGATAATGTAAACACTGCTGTCTTGAAATGTTTGCAGCTGAAATATGACTATGAAGTCACTGTTTTGACCTCATTCCTATGATTTTGAATGTAAACATTGGACATTTGGTGCAAGGGTTCATCAGGGTTTGTAGCCTCGGGACTAAGAAGTCAAATCTTAAATAGCTTACTGCCCCCTTGTGGATGTTTGATATAACTGCAACAAGAGACATCCAGATGTCCAAACACACAGAAATAAAAACTTCCCAGCACATTATTTCACATGGAACTTTATTACTAACTAGTGTTGTCCTTGTATTATTGTATCGCCTGTCCAAAAGGTCACCAGGTAGGCGCAGTCTTACAACTGAGACACTCTCGGTGTTAGGTTAATAATATTATAAATAGCAACATGTAATACAAATGTTGAGCTGCAAGTCATGTTAAGAACATTTACACAGTACATTTCTGATAGAAAAATGATCCTTTAAAATCCTTTTTTCTTTCGTCAGTTAAGTGGAGTCAAAAGATTCTCAGTCAGTTTCAGTGAAGGCAGAACTATGTTTACAGTCCGAGTCAGACCTTCGGTTTCTGGAGTTTTAGGGTTTGAGTTGCTGTCTTACGAGACATTAATACTTCTTAAATAAACATAAAACAATGGTAAAAAATAGAAAAAGTAAACGCTGATTTGTAGACCCTAAAACATTGATAAATGTCCAATCACTTCACTCTCAGCGTGAACTCGTCCAAAAATGTTAGCATCCCTGATACTCTGCACCTCGACTAGCCGGACAGCAAGAAGCACAGAACAGACGCGACGTGTCAGAGCGCTGAGCATTGTCCCTTGCGTACAGGTGATCCATACAGTGCAGATCAATAGCTACATTACAGGGTAACGGGCCTGTATCCCTCGCTTTACAGAGTCTTCGACATTACATTAAAACATTAAATATAAGTTAGCAAATGTGTTCTGTGCCTGTAAGTGACCTTTTTATTTACTTATTTTGCACACAAAATGATCAATTCTGCAGCTTTTATTGCGGCAGAATCTCATTATTATGTGACTTTGTTTTGCTGACAGCCCACTGATCAGTTTTCTGTTCATAAAACACCTTTAAATATATTAATATCCGCTCACAGCTCTTTTCCATTATCCTATAATAAGAACATTACAGCGTGCCGGCGCAGGCCATCAGCTACAATACACCTGTCTCTGTAAACCAAAGAGAGGAGTCAGTGTTAATCGTTTTAGTTCAGTAGAAAGTCTGGGCTCGGGTACCCGAAGAGGTGGAAGTCGCCCTGGTAGCGTGTGTAAAGACGCCGGATGTCCCGCTTGCTGATGCCTGAGAAGTAGTGCTCCACCTTGGTCCTGTTGTAGCGCGTGATGCCTGGAGGAATGGCCGGGTAGGACACCAGCTGGTCGATGCCTGCAGCTCTGAGGATGTGTGGGGCGTCCTGCTCCAGTGTCTCGTGGTGGCCCACCACGCTGTAGTGTATCTCACACGGCGCGCACAGCTCAGAGTAAGTCACCCAGTGGATAATGTGCTCGCCGAACTGACGGTCCATGCGCTGGCGGCCTTCCACGTCGCCCAGGTAACGCACAAAGTCCTCGAAGTGCAGGCCGGAGGCGGCGTGCTCGCTGTCGCGGTGGCTCTTGCGGTACTTGCGGATGATGGCCGGAGCGATGTCGTGCTTGTACCAAGGCTCGAAGCGCGGGTTCTTCAAAAACTTGTCCTTGAATGCAGAAATGAGGCGCTCAAAGGGGTCCCTCACGATGAAAAACTTAAAGTAAGTGTTCAATCTGTTGAGGCAGAGAGGGTGATGAGAGAATAGGCTGGAGAGGACGACTCTTTTTCAGCTTTTTGAAATTCAGAGCAGGCATTTACACTCTCACATGCCTTGTAATGGATCACACAGTAGCATCAACGAAGCTCAAAAAATCAAGTTCTTGTGTGTTAATCAGATACTTGAATTTTCCTAGATAACACCTGCAGTGTTTATTTCTTTGTAAATCTTTACAGTGGCTGTATAAAGACGTCTTGACCCTCAAAATCTAAAATTCAAGCCAAGAAATAACAAACTTTAATTCCAAATTAAAAAGTTATCCTAAAGCTCAGGATGATTCATGGAAATTAGGTAAAAAAACAACAACACCTTAATACATACAATACGGCTGCAGTGCACAATTCAAGTACATTAAAGTTATTAAAATTAATTAAATGAAACATGCTTAACAATTGAAGATTATTAATTGCATGGCAAAAATTATTTCAGACCATTTAAAAAGTAAAAAATAGAAATATATAACATAAAAAACACTTTCTGAAATTTTTATGACCTTCTTGCTGTCTCTCAATTTTGTCCTTTGCACAGATTAAATTAACAAAATAAGCTTGTGAAGCTTTTGTTGCACCTCAGAGTTTCTCCAAGATGAAATGAAACAACATGCAGCAGAGATGACAGCAAAATAAAAGACTTTTAATAGTCTCGTGTGACAGCAGTTTCCCTCATTTCATTACTGTGCCCAATACAGTCAACAGATCAGTTAAATAAAATGCCTTTAGGATCAGATCAGGACATCCATAACCCTCCACAGTTAACCAACCCAGTCTACATTCATCCCTGTGACTCTGAACTAACCTGTGAGTAATCTCCTGCGGCGTGAGCGACGACAGGCGGGGAAGGCCATTCTTGTCGTGGTGATGAACAATGTCCTCTGGGATCTCCTCCACAGTGGGGAACGCTCCTGCCAGGGTTAATAACATCGGTCATTAGCAAATTAAAGCCACATTATGAAACTATTTAACACTAAATTACAGCTTCAAAATCATAATGATCAAGTTTGTCTCAGAGGTTCTTGATACCAAATTGCACAATTATTTACCGCTCAAGAATTGATAAAAAAAATTGTCCAAACCTCCAAAATACCACATTAATACACCACTAGAGGAACACAATAGATAAATTAGATAAAAATCCATGCTGTGGTTTGGTATAACCCCTTTTGACATTTAGGGGATTTCTGCAAGGATTGCATTAACTGGTGAGAAAGCCTCTTGTTATCAAAATAACTGGGAAAGTCCTCTGAATGCAAAACCACAGCTGGTATTTATCAGCCCCTAAAGTAAACATGTGCATTAGTATTACCTTCATCAAACCCGTACTTACCATTGAGCACAATGAGGACCTTCTTCCATTGTGTGTTGCCCACTTTGGGCGTCTGGCAGAACAGGATCTTGTGCTTGTCGCAGACAAAGATGCGGTCCAGGACGAACTTGCTGATGGGGACGTGAGTCAGATTCCTGAAGCTGCTGTTCTTACACACAGCCGAGAGCAAGTCGGCTCGCCTGTCAACGACTGACTGCCAGTCCTGCACTGTGGGTGCTGCTGCCGAGGGCTGACACACAGAAAACACGAATGTGAATCATGTTTTTAATATGAGGGCTTTGCAGAAAAAATGGAAACCACTTTGTGTTAATTTTAGTGGGTGAATGGGTGGTAATCTGCTGTAATAGTCACCTTATCGGACGGCTTTGCAGCTGGTTTCTCTGGGCTGGAAACAGGAATGGGCTTCACTACCTTGGTGCCTGGCACTGTCCAGCTCTGACCCCCATAGTCTGTAAATACATGTTAGAGTGAGCTGACACATTCATCCCCTTAAAATAAATGTTGGTAATCATCATAAGACACTGCAGCTTACCGTCCACAGCTCTGAAGCTGATGATCTTGCTGACAAACATCAGGATGAGCAGCACCCAGCCGCAAGCCCCAAGGAGCAGCCAGTGGAGCCGCATCGCTTTGCCCATCAGCCGACGGCCATGGAAACAACCAGCGGCGCTGCCCGCCTGCACACACAGACACACACAGCTCACTAAAAACTGGAATTACTTCACAATTTGGCAGCTATCTTACATATTAGCTGGCATCAGCAATGCTAATACTGACGTCTTGGTAACATAAAATAACAGTAAAGCACAGTACCGTTAACTGCGTGACCAGATGTGAGTTAGCTGGAAATTTGTTCTCCATTAGCCACAAAATGGCTACAATATGAGAGCTTTCAGTGGGTTTTAAACCACTATTTTATGTTTACAGCCGTTATATTTTAGCTAGCTAGCTGGTCAGTTAGTTAGCCAGCCAGCTAGCCACACCTTCACTCCCAGACATGATTCAGACAACTTTGACCACACCTCGGTGAGGTTATTTCAGTCTGCTCAGCGCCAGAACAGCCGCAGCGGAGTCTTACCTTCTTGTTGACTTAGAGCAACTTCACAGCGGAACAAACTCTGGAGAAAATGTTGGACGTTGCCATTGCTTCTAGCCTGCTGCGTCCCTGTTCTTCACAACATCCGACTGCTAACACATAGCGCAGCGCGTTGGCGCCCTCTAGCGGCTGCGTGGTGGAAGTGCACGTTCACTGCTGACCGACGTTAGGGGAGACAGTTTTTTTTTTCTTTTTTACTTAAATTACCATTAAACTTCCCCAGTTAGTTATTTACATTAAAAGAATATTTATTTTGCATTACAAGCTTTTATTATTGTATATTTAAATATATGAAAATTAGGTCATCAAATACACACTAATTCACATATGTTCCTTCCCACTGCAATAAGACTATACAACTCATCTACCTCTGTCAGAGCCACCATCACAGAATTGCACTGAACCCACCAGTCACCTTTGCACTGTATATATTATATATTTTATTTCACAGTCAAATAATATGTATATGCTTTATTATACCTATTATATATATCTTCTTATTTTTTACATACTGTTTATACTGTAACAATAACACTACCAGCATATCATCAGTGTCATTAGCACCATTTTGCCACTGCACCTTATTTACCTTTTTATTTATCGTGTTTTTTAAGTGTCTTGTCTTATTCGTATTTTTCTTATTTGTATTTATTCTATTGTATCCTGTTGTCATTGTATTGTTGTATTGTACTTAAATACCGGACTGCTATGACAACCTAATTTCCCTTCGGGGATGAATAAAGTAATCTATCTATATTTCCAGGACATAAAATGTAATACTGGATAAAGCAAATTTTATTTTGTTAAGTTACATTAAAATAAAGAAAATTAGGATATCTCCTTTTAACATTTCATATATCAGAAACTACTGTCAAAAACCATTTTTGAGCAAATTATTCTTAGTCACTTTATTAAACCAAACTAGATTTCTTAGCAGCCTAATTCGTAGACACTGAAGCTTTCAAAGTAGCTTTCCCTACATTGTAAAAGCATAATCATCATGAGTCACTGCAGCTGGTTCTGCACTTGATTTAAAAATAAATATTTGACACCAAGTAAAACAAAGAGGTGCAAGATAAAGCCAAGGTAATTTGCACATAATACACTGAGCTTAAGTCATTTATAAATGTAAGCTCTGATTGAGCTCACATTTTGTGATGGTGGGTTCCTTTGAGAGCTAACAAAGTGAATATCTTGATGCTGGAATAGTACAACAGGAATATCTATGTAACTAAAAGGTATATCAGTGGTTCCCAACCTTTTTTTCTTGGAGCACCCTCTGCTTGTGCCAAAGACACTAATTTACAGTTCTAATTTACATTCATGACATTTTAAACACAGAAACAGAAATAAAGACATAAGACAAGAGGTCCTTTTATTTTATTTATTCGACTTGCAGAGTTTAGTTTTCATCAACATTGACTGTCTGCAGACCTGTTGATAAACAAGAGGAAAGAAAACATTAATGAAATGTCTTCAGTTGCTTCAGGAGGTGAATGATAGTCAGTTAGCAGTGTTTTTACCTTTGCATGTGGTGACAGGAACGTATGTGACCAGGGTGTACAGTTTGTTGGGGGAGTCCTCATCCTCGTTACGCTTCCTGGACAGCCGTACGCGCATCCTGTACGGCACGTTCCTGCACACACACCCAGCATGATGGTTACGATATATAGCAGTACAATGCAATTTTTGTACTGACAAATATATCAAATAACCTCAGCAGTGTGGCACAGACTGAACATGCTGCCCGCCTGGTAAGAAGACCCCTTTCTGATGCAGAGAACTTCTGAGTGAGCTACAAACTGTTCTGGAAAGCCTGGACACTAATAATCAGCATTTGCAATCACTTATCTAGGAATTATTCATTTTTCCTCATCACATTTTGAACCTGAACAAAAACACCTTTCTTAAATAATCCAATACAGTGCTGTCTCAGTCGTGGACTGATGCATTTCATGTGTCACAGTGAGGAGGAGCAATTTCAACAATTTCACAATGATTATCACACCAGAAAAGATTGTTTCGATAAATATAACTGCCCTTAACTAGCAAAACAAAAGTCCTAGAAACAATTGAGATTTAAGAAACATTCAGTATTACAGGACATGAATCTTAACATACAATTTATTTTTTTAGGTGTGATAATATATCTAAGACCACGTCACTGCTTCAGGTGCTGCAGACATAATATTACAAGCTAGTGACACTCAAAAAACTAAAGTTTCCATGGTGTACAAAATTCCCTACAAACTCAAAATAAAAACAATAACTGCCAGACAAACATTTGCTATATTAAGTCAGCTCACACAAAGCCTCAAACCATGCACGTTCCCTGCACCACTAACAGAAGCAGGACAGCGTGCACTAACAATAGGTTTATATTAAGAGGCAGTTTTTACTTTGATATGCTATAGAGCTGAGAAATCCGAAGAAATCATGACTATATTTTTGGCCAAATACCTCAATATCAATATGTAGGATTGACTATTGCTGCTTTCTATTAAAAATGTAGTTTTACAGTAATGCAGCCTTTAATACTTGGAAAAGACACTTCTGCAGAATTACACTATCTAAAGTTAAGATAGCTTGTCTAATAACAATATCGTTATATTTTCCAGCCCAAGTTTGGTCAAAACTAAAAACACATGCATCTCAGAAGACTATGACTAGATCAAAAACATCACCTAGACCACGTTGGCATTTGTGCTCAGACAGGAGTGTTAACAGTGCAGCATCTCACCTCACACCCTTGCTCCACACGGCCTTGTTGAGGCGAGTGTCAATGCGAACATCAGGAGTTCCCATCTCCTTCATGGCGAACTTGCGGATCTCCTTGATGGCGCGGGGAGCCCTCTTCTTGAAACCCCTGCAGGGAGACAACACCCATTACCACAATGAACCAATTCCAAAAAGGTGAACACAAAATGTCCAGTATGAAAAATCCATGCGCAAAATGTGGTGGAAATATTTCAAACACTGTAGCCTGAACAAGGTCTAATACCTGAAACGTATCAAAATATGATGTCTTGCAATTTGTGTGGTAGTCTTATCTGTATTTAAGATTAACCATTTACCAACACCTCAAGGTCTGTCGGTTCAACATATATGAAAAGAAACATGCTTTGTTTGTTTTTTCTGCTGCGCCAAACACTTAATGCTATACGTTCTTCCCAATTTTAAGTTTTTATTTTTGTCTATTCATTGCATCAGAATACGCTGGGCTAACAACTTTAAAACACTATCTGTCCTGTGCCCTTGCAGTACTTACACTCCATGGATGCGTTTGTGGACATTGATGGTGTATTCTCTGGTCACAACCTCGTTGATGGCTGAACGCCCCTTCTTTTTCTCTCCTTTCTTGGTTGGGGCCATCTAGAAACAACAAACACACACTCGTTGAGCATATAACGTTTTGAATAAAAGGCATCTGTAACAAAAAAACACGTAAGCATCCGCAGCTTAACAATAACGAGCCATTTTTCTGCGGACTTCAACCTAGCACCGTTTTGATCCTCCAAAACTAACATTAGCATGAAGCTAGCTGCCTCCAATGATAGTATATAAGCAAGTCAAGCTGCAGGTTTAATGGTAAGACAAACTGCATTTGAGTTAAAATAAAAACTTAAACAAGTACCTGCGCTTTACGTAAGAAACAATGACAATATCTCAAAGAAAATGGCCCAAGACAACAAACTGAAGCCACTCCGGTCTGGTCAATGCTGAACCGGCCGCCGCTATTAAATGTCTTTAAACACGTCAACCCACATCAAAAACCTCATATAAAGCACAATACAACACTAATATGTATATTCATAGGAAGTGAGGGGTCGAATGTACGTTTAATACCGCAGGATGGTGATAGATTGTAGAAATATAATTCCCGAAAAAAATACTCACTTCGGCTTGTAGTTGAGACGGAAGTCGGAAGGACGGACTTAAAGCGGAGGATTCTGGGTAAAGGAAACCGGTCCGGTTTATAATATGTCCGTCAAAAACAAACGTAAGAGAAAAGGTTCCGAAGTCAGACGTGGCCAGTGGGTAAACAACTCAAATAAACTGAAAATAAAATCCAAGAAAATGGATATTCAATAGCATGTAAATATTATTTTACCTTTCCAAAGATGATAAAATAATGAATAAGGATATATATATATTTATATATATATATATTTTTTGCATTATCGGACTATTTAAACAAGAACTGAAACCAAATATTCCAAATATATCATTGGATTGTCATTATTGATGCATTTATATAAGCAGCATTAAAATGTTGTCAATGTAGGGCTCATTTCAACTACTACAATAACTTTTAATTTACGTTTTTTATGTTAAATCTCAACCTGAAAAGTAACTAAAGCTGGCAGCTAAATGTGGTGAAGTACTAGGTCACATAAAAAGGAAATACTCAAGTAAAAGTACCTCAAAATTGTACTTAAGTACTGTACTTGAGTAAATGTACTTTGCTTCATTACACCCGATTGAAACACAAATAAATGCTGTATGGATAGTATTTATGTTCCCATCCATTGCAATTGTACAAATCACAAAAATCCCTAATTGTATGTCGAGACATAAAAATTAGAAGCATTTTCACCATTTTATTTATTTTTTATTGTCGTTTTGTTGGGCTTATGAGGTTTGCTATCAGCTATGAGAAACCAACTTTATTTTAGTCTTAAGTTTTCAGTAAACACTGGTATCAAATCTTAAAAAATAATGCCTAAATGCTGTCATTTTAACACCACTGTGTAAGTGATAAAATTGCATATTTTCCTCCTCCATTTGACTTCCAGCCAAAGTTTAGAGAAAACTAGGTGGTTTAAGTTACATGTCAGCACTTACCTCAAAATGCAAAGGTCCTCATAGTGGTGATTTAATCAGTTAATCTTAATAAACTAGCACCATTATTTGAATTCCTTCCAGTTCCCAGTTGTCATTATCTGGCAAATGTCATTACATTGTAAAAATATCATTCTACATTTATTTTACAGTAAAAAAAAAAAAATACAGCGTTAACCCAATATCATTACTTTCACATCTCAAAATTGACCTTGAACCTTAGACAAAATAAATATGTGATAGGAAAAGTGTTTTCCGACCCCACAGAGAGGTGGTCCGACTAAAAGAGGCCGTGTCTATAATGTCACTCAGATTTCAAGTCACAGTTGCATGGCCGGGAAGAGGCGCCAAGTCAAATCCCAGGCTCTATTTCCATTCTTATTATGTTCCTTAAGCTGTTCAGTGCAACACTGAAGCAGCTTTGTCCATTGAATGTATGTCCGAGCACTCACAGCATGCACAACCTGCTCTTTTCAAGTGTTGAATTAAGTGTTGATAGAACCACATCCCGGAGTTTATCCACCTGTTCAAGTCTTTTTATTGTGACTCTGGATGGTCAACCACTGAAACACAGAAATCTGATGTGAAGTTCATATTATTGATCCTTTCAGTCAGTAAAAAAAAACAAACTAAGCAGTCTAGTGTCTTTTCCTATTGGCTCCTTTTAGGATGGTGTGGGCTGGTGCCCTCCCACATGGCAGTGTTGGAGATCTGGTACTCTGCAGCCTATATGCAGTTCATTTCAGGTAGACATTGCCAAACCATTCAAACAAATACAAGCAAAAAGCAATAATGTCTCTAACAGAACAAACGACATTCAGTGGAAGAATAGTTTGGCAGTGCTTATTCATGAGTAATGTTCGTTCAAGTCCCTGCAGGATGTGTTGCTCTGTAACGCTCTGCAGATATGTTGTTATATGATGTAAACACAAACATGAAGTGTCACATTATCTGAAGGCTGAACAGTCACTTCGTACAAAGCAAAAGACCAGTTACAAAAAATCCACATCTAACCATTTTAATGCGCAGTTGTAGTAACCAATGCACAATATACGAAAACAAAACATTTGATATTGGTTAGGCAGGTGAAACTGACAATAAAAAGCTGCTCTAAAGCAATGTGATGCACAAAAAACATGAAGTCATTTTATGTGTGTTTTATGCTCCTCATATATGGTTCATGACACACCTCCATAGGCTAGAATGTCCAGTAGTCTATGGCACAGCACTTGCATCCAAAACATGTAAAGCATGATTAAGATTCACAATTTTTTTTCCTTTATTTCCGCTCAGGACTAAAAAGGCTACGTATGAAATAAACGGGACAGAGTCAGGGAGAGTTAGAACATGTTCACCTTCGAGTGACTCATCAAACCCATCTCTCAGGACACACACACCTCAGGCTGTGCTGCGCTGAGCTTACTACCACCGGCGGGAGCGACGTCGGCTGCTGGTGCTGACCCGCCGTCGGGTTTTTCCGGCCCCGAGGCCTGGCCAGCCATGGTCCTTCTGAAGAGGCGCATGCTCATCTGCAGCAGCTCGTTGTCGACCACGGGAGTCGTGGGGTACTGCTTGGTGAGCCCCTGGAGGAGGAGATTTAAGCACATCTTAACAATGAAGTTTTAAGGTCAGCGTGTAAAAATCACATCCAAGGAAACTGGTGGGAATGTAGCCATGACTGACACACAGTAACTGCAGTTTCAAAGGGATAGTTTGGAGTTATTGTAGTGTATTTGTATGAGGTTTTTATCCTTAGTCAGTGTATTTCCTGCAGTAGATGGCATTCAGCATGCCCTACAGTTTGGAGAGTCCTGGCACAGAAGCTAAACAATGCACTGCTGTGGACATGTGCAGAGATTAAACTTATTTTAGCCAAATAAAAAAAATATTGCCAGTTTTAATATACGCCCATATTAGATTTTTTCAACCTTTTGTTAGGCATTCTTTCACAACTGGGATCTGAAGCCGTCGCATCCATCTATGCTCACTTCAAAGCACCAGACTCCATTTACAAAAACTGTCATTTTACCTCACAGAACACAGGAGTTACTGTTTAACCACTGCTTCTAAAGGTTAGTCTGTTTGTGGTATTGTGTGACTTCGGGGAATCCGAACTAGCCCTTTAAAACTCACACAATAACTTAAATAATCTAACCTATGGAGGCAGAGGAAACCCAGTAACTCCTGTCCATCTATGCTCACTTCAAAGCCACCAGACTCCATTTAGAAAAACAGTAATTTTACCTGACGGAACACAGGAGTTACTGTGTTACCACTGCTTTTATAGGTTTGCTTGTTTGTGGCATTCTGTGACTTTGGTAAATCCGAACTAGCCTTCAAAAACACAAAGTCACACAATAACATAGACAAACTAACCCTATAGAAGCAGTTGTTAATTAGTGTTCTGTGAGGTAAATTTCTGTTTTTCTAAATGGAGTCTGGTGGCTTTGAAAAGAGCATAAATGAGCAGAACAGCAGCAAAGTAAGCCTTAAAAATAAAGTGAAGCACTGAAAATATTCTGTGCACTTCAGCAAATCTTGTTTTTATTCGGTGGGTGAATATGTTTTGCTGCTGTCCCTGTCCACAGCAGTGCTAGCTCAGCTTCTGTATCAGTATAACACTAATAAATACCTCATAAGACCCCACTTCGTATTCTAAACTATCCCTTTAAATTAGTCGTCCGTCAGTGATTGGATGACGTCTACCTTGTCATTTTTTAACAGCTGCCGGCGGATGGCGAAGTCCCTGCGGGCACACAGGGCCTTGCAGCAGGGCCCGAGGTTCCTCAGTAAGCCGGCCCTCTCCACCCGCCTGTTCAGGGCCGCCATGTTCAGGGCCCCCAGGTCGTGCTCAAACAGCTTGTCAGCATCTGGCAGGAGAGAGGGGACGTGGTTTTAGACGGGTGGGTCACACAAAACAGACCTCACTCAATCAAACTGAACAGAATTTCACATCAAGGAGAAAACATTTAAATAGTGTTGTCAAAATACGACAATTACATGATATAAACCCCTCAAAAAAGATCATTATCTTGGTCAATTTATTTCTTTAATAGTACTAATTGGTCAGGGAACTCAGTTGCGTGTGGAAGATCCGTACTAACCGACCGGTTTAGCCGCGTTGCTCATTCCCTGAATGCATCATCCCTACAAATTGTACCTCATTATAAAGGCAACTAATCAGGAAATCCAACAATATATAAAGCACCAATAAGTTTTATTATTGAAAGGGAGAAATAAATGACCGAAAAAACTTTTCTAAACTTTTTTTTTTGGTATGATTTTTGATACCACAGGAAAACCAAAACAAAAAATAGAGAGCAGACGATTTTAGATTGTTGTTTAAAGAAATATACAACAATAAGAATTACTTGAATATAATTTAAGCACTTTCAAGGTGCCTGAACCAAAAATGTCCAGACTTAAGGATTTAGGATAACATCTAAATTGATATTATAAATGCAATTGTGATCACAATGACTAGATTTGCTTAGTAAAATAATTATGTCACCTTTTTGACACAAAAAAAAAGAAATGTGATGTTGACTCTCTCACCTTTAGGGTCGTCCAGCTCCGACTTGCACACCTCTCTGACCTGCTCCAGGAGCTCAGGCCCAGCGAGGCGCTTGGAGATGCCCGCCCTGAGGAGCACGGCCCCTGGGGTGAAGCGGAGCAGCGCCGCCCCTGCTGCCCGCGGTTCCTGCTTCTGTTTGGGCATCAGGCTGGACCAATCCACATCAATGACATCCAGAGGACCTGCCAACACATGGCGGCGGGTTAATTTTAACGTCTAAGGAGGGGTTTTTTATTACAAAGAAGTATTTCCACGTAGATATAATCCATAAAAGAAGTGTATGATACCTGTAATTTTCTCCTCATCTTGCTGATCCTCTTTTTTCTGGCTGTCAGCTAGAATTTCATCCAGCTCATCGTCACTGATTGGTTCATACTCCTCTCCCACTGACGCGACGGACTGGCCATCGTCTTCCTTCCCATCGTCGTCTCCTGAGAAGAAAACACACAAAGATTCCTTTAAATCCATGCTGGAAGTATGAAATAAAAGTGTCTAAAAAGCAGTACGTTTTACTCTTCTCACCGTCGATGCTGTCCGTCTTCTCCAGCTCCCGCTGCTCTCCCATCAGGTGGTGACTGTTGCTGGGTTTTTCCGGCTCCTGAGGGCTGAAGGCTTCTCGTGGCAGCAGAGGCTCGTAGTCGCCGCGCTCCTGTCTCATCATGTCCCCTCGCAGGTCTCCTCTCATGTCCCCCCTCAGCTCCCCTCGTCCTGGGGCCCTGGGGTCCCCGTGAGGCGGCAGGTCCATCATCATCATCCTCTCCCTCTCTCGATCGCCGCCTCTGTCGCCTCTCCCGTCTCTCTCCCGTTCTCTCTCTCGCTCCCGCTCCCGTTCGTGCTGCTGGATGAGTCCTTCGGGCAGTAAGCGATCCCTGTCTCGGATGTCCCGCTCCCTGAGGAGAGGTTCCCGGCCAGGACGCATCAGCAGCGGCTCCCGTCCCCTGCTGGGCCAGTCCCTGGGTTCGGGCTCCCAGTCTCTCTGTTGCTGTAGCGGCTGCTGGAGGAGCAGCGGCTGCTGCTGCTGCTGCGGCGGCTGAGGCCGGAGCTCCTTTCGATCCCGCTCAAACGGCTCCCTGTCCCTCTCCCGCTCTCTGCTGTCGTAGGAGCCGGCGCGGGACCTGGCCTGCCTCTCAGAGTCAGGAGAGCTGCGCCTGGAGCTGTGGCTGCGGGAATCCTGCCGGTCTGTAAGACAGCAGACACACATGTTAGGCTGGGGTCAGATAATGCTGAGTTTACTAAAATTATAGTGAAATGTTAAGAAATTCAGCAATGTTTGCGTTTATCTACCTGAAGAGGTGCTGCGGCTGGGCTCTCCCCTCCTCAGCTGGTCAATCCGAGACTTCCTCTCGGCGCCTGGAGGGTCACTCACGACGGGCCTCTCTCTCTCCCGCTCTCTCTCCCTTTCCCTCTCTCGTTCTCTCTCTCGGTCCCGAGAGTTGGCGCCCTGCAGCCTGCCCCGGCGCGGTCGTGCAGCCTGCGGGTCGTCCCGGGGGGCCGAGTCGTTGGAGGGCGATCGCAGGCGTCTGGAGGACGTGCGGCTCTGGTTGCTCCCCATGCTGCTGCTGCGCGTCTGCTCCGGGGGGAGTTTGCGGAGCAGCGGCTGGGACATGAGGGGCTGCGGGGTCAGAGTCGGCAGCAGCATGGGAGGCTCCTGGGGGAGCAGGGGGGCGATGGGAGGAGGGTTGCACCGCTCTCTGTCTCTGCCCATCCTGAGGCCTCTCTTCAGAGGCTCAGCAGGAGTCAGTGGAGCTTGTGTTTCAAGTGGTGCTCCTCGGTCTGTCACCTCCTCATCTGACCAGTCACTGAAATTGTCCATCTTGGACAGAGGAGACGGCTCTCTGTTGCTCCCAGCACTGCGGTGATCCGGCCTCATTGAGGGCGGCGGCGTCCGGGGGCCCCTCTTCCTTTTATTATGTGGCTGAGGGGCAGACGAGTCCTCGTCAGACACATCAGATTCTCCCTCTGGTGTCCTCTTCCTCTTTCTGTCGATCGCCTTCTTCTTGGCTCCTTTCCTGGGCGAGTGTGTGGGTGGAGGAGCATCTGGAGGGCCGCTGGTTGGGGGCTCAGGGTTGAAACGATCTCCTGCACCAGCCAGGATGTTGCCACTGGCGGGCTCCTCCTCCTTGCGACCCTTCTTCAAGCCCTTCCTCTGCGACTTTGTCTTCTTTTTGCCCTCCTCGTGGGACTGCGAGCCGGCTCTGTCCTCGCTGCTGGCGGCGAGGGCCGAAGGAGGCGGCGTGGACTCCCGCTGGTCTCTGGCTCTGCTGCGGGAGTCAGACGGGGGGTCTGCGAGGTGATCTCCGCGCCTGGCCTCTGCTCTGCTTCGCTCCCCACGAGGCTCCAGGTCATCGTGGCGGCTGCGTGCTTCTCGTTTGTCCCCGGCTCCTCTGCGCTCCTCGTCCTTCCAGTGACTCGGCTTGTCCTCAGAGGGCGCAGCCCGTGGAGGAGAACGCAACAGGGGCTCCTGAGGCCGCACCACCTGGCTCAGCAAACGGTTTTTGTCTGCACCTGCACATGAACAGTCACATAAACACACTTAGTAATTTTTAAACATTTACCAGTCAGTTACAACAGGCTGCTCCAGTTGCAGCAGTGTCCCGCTGCAGAACTCCAGGCTCCGGCCCATCTCATCCCATGTTCACACACTCAGCCTGGAGCTCTGCAGCGACGCCCTTCTCACCAGTTGAGGCGTTTCATTGGAGGAACATGCTTAACAGTGCATTTGCATTCGACAAAAAGTGTATTTTCAGTATAGGAAAGGTGCATTCCCCATTAAACAGGAGTGTGTCCTTGCAAAAAGAATATCCCTACTGTCCGATGGAGGCGGACACACTGGGCTGGGGAGGAGGGGCTGTGGGTGGAGCTTGGCCTGCCCTCGGCCAATCGGGCGCTCACTTTTCTCTTCCGCGCTGTTGTAGCCGTCGCTGTCTGCAGGGCTGAAGTCCCGAGTCGCTCGCTTTGGCGAGGCTCGGGGGCTCGTGCTGCTCTGCACCCTGGGCCTCTTATGACTGAAGGAGGAGAGAAACATGATTGCAAAGAAATGTAATAAACTGAACTTTTTCGCTGTGTTTCGATAGATAAAATGGCTCCACTTAAAGCCCAGTAAAACTGTGAACCTGCACAGGTTAAGATTGTTTAACATTTGTGATATTATTAAGTTGACACGCACCTCGTCTTGCGGTCGTCCCGGGTGTTTCTAACGGATCGGTCGTCCCTGCTGTCGTCTCTCCTCTCCCGCCTTTCCTCCCTCCCCCTCTCTCGCTCCTCCCACTCCCGCTGCCTCTCCCGCTCCCTCTGCTCCCTCTCTCTCTCCCTCTCCC